>CP137680.1:25969967-26362406 GCA_037976565.1 Mesocentrotus franciscanus | reverse complement strand
ATCAGTAGCAGTTCATTCCGTTTATTCAAAAGGGAATCACAATTTGTGTAAAACACCTTCAATTTGCCACTCTTCTGGAATTGTGAGTTTGTTTGTTGTAGTCGGATATGTCACCATTGTTCACATCCCATGAACCTCCATCCACAGTTGTAGTTGTAGATAAAAGTGAGCATTCACTGTCACTACTACTTGTAGTAGTAGTACTTTCATCCTCGCTTCCCTCTATTTCGTCTACAGAGAGTTCGTCATCATTCTCCAGATACATCAGTGCTATATCGGCATCTCTTCTGCTGCATTCATATGCGTACCTACTCTTATGACAAGTACCACTTTCATCCACATCTGCAGTGAGTTCATCGCTTCTCTCCAAATATGACAATTCTGCATCACTTCTGTTACGTTCATTAAACCTACTCTTATCATCACTAGTATCAGAGTCATTAATACTACTAAAGTCTTCACTGCTGCTGTAAACTGTTGAGGGGTTTAGTCACAGTTCCTGCGGACTTTTTTCCTCTGTGGACTGCTGATCAGGATGGGCTTTACTTTCAGGGTTGGGGCTATGCGGCCTGCTTAGTGGTGCCTGATCTTTCTGCTTCCCTGTTACAGGAATACTGGCGTAGTTAGTAGCTGCAGCTAAGGGACGTGGTCCATTATCCAGAGTGCTGCACCCATGGTGCGACATCCAGCTTCATTCAAGTTTGCATGGTCCACCTTCGACACGTCTGCCTGCACTGCAAAGCTATTTCCTTCATTCCGTTTCAAAATCCTGAGCATGCCTGATTTTCGGCTATCACCATTCTGCTGGTTTTCATGTAACAGTGGGAAATTAACATGCTTTTCTTTCTCTCTGACTGTGGCGGGTGGTGTTGTTTTCACGAACCTCTTCATCACTTAAGATGTCTACAACTTCAACTTCAGCGGGTGGCTTTGCTTGAGAACTAGCTGAGCCTGATGAGTAAGGTGATGAATAGCTAGAGCGGTTGGTGTTTCTCACATGTACAATTCTACTACCACGGATTATGCATTTCTCGCCATCAGCCCTTCTCTTTTCAACTCATCCCGTAGCAGTTTGTGAGTTTTTCTTTCATCAGGTGTCCGGTCTGGGTCAATAAATATCTTGTTGTAGACCCCATGATGTCTCAGCATCTTGGCTTTGAACAGAATCTCATCTCTTGGGACAGCCAGCTGAACTAGGAGAATCCTAGGGATGCTATTGTCTCGCTGCTTGTAACCAAGTCTGGTTGTTTTCACAATGTTTATATTCTTGACCTGAAGAACGGTGAAAATTTTCAGAACAGATTGTCGGTCATCTTCTTGTCGCTTATTTTTTGTCTCTGATTTGCTTTCCTCTACATTGTGCATGATGATGTTGTTCTTCCTTCTGTCTTGGTCTCTGTACTCTTCTAGGATTGGTATTGCATCTGGGATAGCATCTTGTGGTAATTTCTCTGTTTCCGTAGAACAGGGGTGTTAGCAACTGGTTCCCATGTGCGAGGGCATGCATTCTCAGGAACAGGGGGAGGTGATCTGTATGAAAGATGGTGCAAATCTGCCTTCAGCTGCTCATTATCATTCTCCAGCTTCATTATTTTTGTCTCAATCCTTTGCATCATGTCCATGACAGGTTTGAAGTGATCGGTCTGTAGGCCCAAGACATGGTTAGATTGGTTCGGAGAGGGAGGTACGGTGATTTCATCAGACTTCCTTGAAGTATATGGTGTGTGTAATTTCAGTTTGGCTTCTAAATCACATGTCATGCAGAAGAAATGAATGGTACTCCATTTGCCTATGTCCTTGATCACTTTAGCTTCAAGATTCGCACAGCCAGAACATAGCCATTTATTACATAATTCACACTGGACTAAAGAACTTGTGCAAGTGTCGTGACAACCATCGCAACACAGGTCGTTGCCGTCAGACTGTGGTGTATGTGTTCGGTTGGTTTGACATTCTCTGATTCCTCCTTTTTCTTTACTCTTTTGCCCTTCAACGTCACTGAGGGTCTACTGTTGTGGGCCCTGCTAATATTTTTTACTGCAGAGCTCTGTCGACCTTGACTGCCCATGCTAGGATGACTGGAGCAAATACTGGAGGATTGACTACTGTTTAGACTTGTGTCTAGTGACAGATTTCCTTACTTTGCTGCTTTGAGTGTTGACTGAGTAACCTTGTGCCCTTTCCACCAATTGCCCCGGTGGTGCCAGACTTCACTGATTTTTTGCTGAGCTTATTTTTCTGTGAAGAAGGCTGGGGGCTTGCGTTGCTAGCCATTTAAAATGTATTTTGCTGCTGGAAGAGTATACTGTTTGGCCAATAATACTTGCAGGGCTGCAGAGGCTAATTAGCAGACAGTTTCAGATCCAGCGTGTAAATGTACTAGTGACAGTACATGGGATCTTATGCCACATCAGAATTCAGAATGACAATTTAATTCTCAAGGCACGAAAACACCAGCAAAGTTATGAGAATGAAAATGAAAATGAATCACAGATCAAGCAAGTTACTCATGGTAAAAGCATTCATGAAAAGATAATTATACTTGCAAGACTGCACAACCAACTTGGCTGCTGCCAGACAGAACTGTCCCAGAGCTGAGTGATGTCCAACTAGGAATCTGGTATGTGGGACTAGAGCAAACATTCCATACAGATGCAGGGTGATTCAGAAAATCCACATCAAAATATCCATTTGGGAGCTGAAAAATATCCCTTCAAAATCAACAGTCAGGTCTAATAAAGAGTAAATAACAAGATAAGATCTACAAAAAGCCAAATTCCTGTAGGATTATGGAGATAAAAGTGGATTTTTCACAGCCACAGAAAGATACAACCTCACAACCTCCTTGTAAATAAATACACGAGGGCAGTTTGTACAACGTTAATTACAGTACAAGTAATTGACAAAAGTCCTTATAGGGCAAGTCCACTCCAAAAATAACTGACTTTCAATAAAATCAGAAAAATCAGACAAACCAATCAAAAAAAGTTTGAGCAAAATCGGATAACTAATAAGAAAGTTATGAATTTTTGAAAAAGTATGTAAAACTATGAGAATCACAACACAAATTGCCAAGATGGTTATCAGTTTGTGACGTCATGTCCTCACAACTTATCAATTGCTTTATATAGTTTAATCCCATTAATTTCCTTTTATCCCCAAAACTTGATTTCCCATGCCTTTGCCCAGGTTATATGATTTGTATCATATTGCATGCATGACATTTCCCAAAATCTTTTATGAATTTTGAAGAATTGATACTATTTTCTGAATATTGTATTTCATAATTATTGATTTTATATAATAGTAATAGTTTATCAAAATTCAAATTTTCATGATTTAACTGGACAAAATTACTCTTTATTTGTGCACCCACACAAAAACATATTACTAACAAACTAACTTGGATGCTGGTGTGAAGAAATAAGATTCTTAGGTGAAAATAGGAAATTTATATTATCAATATAAAGAAAATAATTAGTGGATAGTGAGGACCATACGTCACAGACTCATGAGTGAGTTGCCAATTTGTGTAGTGATTTTCATAGTTTTTCATGTCATTAAAAATTCATAACTTTCTTATTAGTTATCCGATTTTGCTCAAACTTTTTTTGATTGGTTTTTCTCATTTTTCTGGTTCTATTAAAGGCAAGTTATTTTTGGAGTGGACTTGGGCTTTAAGTGTCCGAAGTTTGGCGGTCTTACTCTATTTAGTAAGACTAAGACTCTAAGAGTAGATGTAGGCCTAGTCTAAGTTTTGTTTTAATAATTCTGTCAATTTGATTGAATCTTCACTGTCTAAAATCTGTCCACAAGTTCCCCACACTGCCATCACTTTCAGTCTAGTCTTGATCTCTAAACTTTACCCTGGTTTGTGTTGACTGTTGTGACTGTGTCAGAAATGGGTAGCCTAATCTGAAGGCAAGAAATACCAAGGACTCTTCCTCTGCCTGGCCTGGCTCCCTCTCTCTTCATTCATTGATTAACATCTCCAATTTCATGCTTTTTCTTGGTGGAATTTGTAAAGTTATGCAGTATCATACTACGAAAAGATCATAACTCAATTACAGACATTTTAGTGCATGCAAGCAAAATATTTTAGCCAAGACTTCTACGCAAATTCGGTTAGCTTAGTATTATTAGTATGAAACGCGAGTCGTTGATCACATGTCACAACTCAGAATACACACTAACCGAGTAGGAAATTCTACCCATTCGTTCAACACGCAACAGCCCAGTAATTCCATTCATTTCCACACAATATTTGGCACGTTCTTTGCGCACTAACCACAAAGTTCGACTAGTTCGGCAATCAATTTTAATTGGTCTTACCAATATTCTCTTGAAGAGAGCATTCTCCTTGGGAGGAAGAGGGTTCGAAGAAGGCATGGTTCAGACAGATTCACCCAAGTCACTTTCTAAGTCGAAATAAACGATATTTCGCGAAATTCTACGAGGTTGCCATCTACACCTCGTGGTGAACGCTAGAAAATGGCTGCAGCCAATCTGCGCATGCGCATTTTCAATTCGACTGCAGTAAATTGAAACGCAAAAAATGTGGGGCCTTCGAAGTGCAACCAACCCAGGCCAGTAGCGTGACCCCTTCGTGACGACACAAGGAGCACAATTAGTGTACAAAACTTAAGACAACATTGTGTTTATGATTCAAATTTCATCATTCTAATCATTCTTTCTTTGTAGAAACTATACATTTTTTCCAAATTATGTCAAATATTACCCCTGGAAGTTGGCTGGAACCGCATCCCCAGCCCAGCCCAGCCCAGGTTAATCGTTACACCTACATATAGCCTACATAGGCGGCAGGTACAGAGGCGGGGACGATGTGATTTGTCCAATTATCAACTTTCCAGACTTTTCAAGCGAGTGAAGAAAACAAGCAACAACAAAAAAGGCGGGGGAGTATAGGGGACAATAATAATTTCGCCATATGGCATACGGTACTGCAACTTGTCTCGCTGGCCGGTCATTCTCGGGGTCAGTTCTACTCCATTCGTTCAACACGCAACATTCCATTCATTTCCAATTAAGGACAATTCCCTGAAAATTACCCCCGAGGACAACCACCCCCAATGATAATTACCCCAGAAAATTACCCCCGAGGACAAAATTTCCCCCGAAAAAACCCAACCGTGCAGGACGGTGGATTTTCCCTGGCAGTTAATGAACACGGGGGATCGGGAGGGGGGATATTATCCTCGGGGTGGTTGTCCTTGGGGGTATTTGTCTTAATAAATAATTTCCCATGGGGTAATTGTCCTCGGGGGTGGTTGTCCTTGGGGGGTATTTAATTGTCCGGGGGATATTTTTCTGGGGGTGATATAGTCCAGGCCCCCGGAGGGGTATAGTATTGTCCTGATACGATGAAACTATTCATGTACGAAAGAGGGATCAAAGCTGGACCTTATATAGGACCTTCTATGGCGCGCCGTTTGACCAATAATTCAGATAAACAGTGTTTATCGCCGATAAACAGTGTTTATCGCCGAAAAACACTGTTTATCGAGCGATAAACACTGTTTATCGAGTGATAAACATTGTTTATCGAGAGAAAATATGTTTTCGACTGATAAACACAGTTTCTCTCGATAAACACTGTTTATCGGCGATAAACACTGTTTTTCGGCGATAAACACTGTTTTTCGGTGATAAACATTGTTTATCGAGAGAAACTGTGTTTATCAGTCGATAAACATAGTTTCTCTCGATAAACAGTGTTTATCGCTTGATAAACAGTGTTTATCACTCGATAAACAGTGTTTTCGACGATAAACAGTGTTTATCTGAATTATTGGTCAAACGGCGCGCCATACTCGATAAACAGTGTTTATCGCTCGATAAACAGTGTTTTTCGGCGATAAACACTGTTTATCTGAATTATTGGTCAAACGGCGCGCTCGATAAACAGTGTTTATCGGCGATAAACACTGTTTTTCGGCGATAAACATTGTTTATCGAGATAAACTGTGTTTATCAGTCGATAAACATAGTTTCTCTTGATAAACAGTGTTTATCGCTCGATAAACAATGTTTATCACCGAAAACAGTGTTTATCGCCGATAAACAGTGTTTATCGAGAGAAACTGTGTTTATCAGTCGAAAAACATAGTTTCTCTCGATAAACAGTGTTTATCACTCGATAAACAGTGTTTATCACTCGATAAACAGTGTTTTTCGGCGATAAACACTGTTTATCGGCGATAAACACTGTTTATCTGAATTATTGGTCAAACGGCGCGCCATAACCTTCTATGATTTTATTCTTGAGCAGGGTACGTATAGCTAATTTGCGCGACCCTCGAGTCAGCTAACTCAGGGCGAAACCCTCGGATCAACGTTTTTGTTTGAGGCCGGCTCTCCGTTCTCATCAGTCGAGGCTTCGCAAAGACAATCTCTATTTAGCCGTTGAGATCGAATAATCCGATCATGATTGCAGCCTGCAGTAAACTAACTAGTCATTTGGAACTTAGGATCAAGCACAGAGATCTTTCATTTCGGATTATTGTACTTTTGCAAATGAACTGTTTTACAATGTTAAATTGCATTGAATTATTATGTAGGATATTAGTTTCTGGGATTTTGTTTTCTTCAAATTTTCCGAGTTATCAGTCCCTCTGAAATTAATGGGGGAAACGCTCCCGCTCTGATTTCCGAGCCTACATCTAGTGTCTTAATATTAGACCTTACTAAAAAATACATTTCAAAGAAGCAAAGTATAAATATTATGACTACAAATCGCAAGAGTGATACATATACACGCCCTTAATTACTGTTACAGAATTTTTTTTTTTAATTCTGGAGTGCAATGAAATGAGTGAATAGCCTACCACAAAATCAATGTCGGGGGGGGGGGTGGAATATATTCTGCTAAATATTGCTAGGCTGCCTGTTCAAGACTATGTTACGTTTCAGTATGAAACAGGGAAATTACCTCATATGTTTGGTCCTATGTATCTCTCTCATGTCTCACTATTTCATTTCACTGGCAGCATACAAAATTACAGGATGTGGCAATTAGACTGCAACAAGTGCAAGGTACATAATAACAAGTCAAATACTGTGAGAAGATACTGTACATATAACTGTACCTTGAAGTTAAAAAATGATAATATATTTCAAATTGCATAATACAGGACCGGGCTAGTTAATTCGATTTTTCTTTGAGTGCATGCAGAATTGCAGATAAGGCCTTGTAAATGAAAGGAAGGGCTGTCATTAGACCGAAGATTTCTGTCTCTTTCGTTCGTTAGCCTCTGATTTGGGTAGGGTCGGCTCCTCTCTTTAGAGACAGAAGCCGACCATAGGCGCTCCTGTGAAAACATTTTGGCCATTTATGGCCAAAACTCTTTGCCCAAAATACTACATTTTACCCGATGCATATCCGATGCATTTATTATTGTAAATTAGGCCTAGGCTAAACTACATCGGTTCCACTTACCAGATTGACTGTATGATGCGTTTAAGGGTCTTTTTCTGGATTTTCATCGCCGAAATTGAGCTCCGTGTTGAAATTCTTGCAGCCGTATTTTAAACTGTTACTGTCAATGGATGACGTCATCTTCCTTCATGCGCAGCAACAGTTTAAAATACGGCTGCAAGAATTTCAACACGGAGCTCAATTTCGGCGATGAAAATCCAGAAAAAAGACCCTTAAACGCATCATACAGTCAATCTGGTAAGTGGAACCGATGTAGTTTAGCCTAGGCCTAATTTACAATAATAAATGCATCGGATATGCATCGGGTAAAATGTAGTATTTGGGCAAGAGTTTTGGCCATAAATGGCCAAAATGTTTTCACAGGAGCGCCTATGGTCGGCTTCTGTCTCTAAAGAGAAGAGCCGACCCTACCCAAATCAGAGGCTAACGAACGAAAGAGACAGAAATCTTCGGTCTAGGCTGTCATATGACTAGAGAGAGATATAATTCTGTGAAAGAGGGAGTACAATAGGCATCCATATTCGTCGACCGCAGCGCGCAAGACCCTGAAAATAAGTGAGTTCTAGGTATGCTTAATCAAGGACATCTGGTTTAACGAGAGATTTTTTTTACTACTTGATAAATAAGTAAAGTTTAGCAGAAATAAATTATCAGTTATAAAAACAAAATATTACTTGTTTAATTTTCAGATTTTATGATTTTTATAAAATTATTTGCCTAAAGGAATTTTGTTCTGCTTATTCCGATTAATCATAAATTATACAGACATCGAAGAGACTACAGTTTTAAAGTCATATGACCTGCACACAATATATTGCATGTATGCAGCTACGATTTTGAAACACAACCAGAACTTATTGCTCAAAATGACTTGAAACAGGAGGTCTGAATTAATTTCTGTATTCATAATAAGATGACTGTTTTGTGAGTGTGCATATAATAATTCATAGGAAGTCACGAGATTCCAGATATTCGAACAAAATGGGTTGCTGCTTTGGGAAGGACGACGACAGTAAACTGCAAGTGAGTATTTGAGTCTTTTGACTCTTTGACTGTGGTGTAGCTGTAGAGTCTACTGTAAAAGCTGTAGACCGAAGATTTCTGTCTCGTTCGTTCGTTAGCCTCTGATTTGGGTAGGGTCGGCTCCTCTCTATAGAGACAGAAGCCGACCATAGGCGCTCCTGTTCAAACATTTTGGCCATTTATGGCCATTTATGGCCAAAACTCTCTGCCCAAAATACTACATTTGAGTTTTTACCCGATGCATATCCGATGCATTTATTATTGTAAATTAGAGAATAGAGTACTGAGTAGGCCTAGCCCTAGAGGAGGGAGTTTTCAGCCACTTAAGGCAAAATCCTTTTTTTGGACTCTTTACTTCCTATTTATTATTATTTTTTGTTCAAATCATGAAGCCAATACTATTATTATTTAAACAAAAAAAGAATCCCAGAAAAAAAATCATGAATTGCCATGACAATATTAATTTCCATTTTCACTGTTTCGGAGGTAGTTTGCGGCCTAGCGAGGCAGTTTTCGACCGCATGTACAAAGTCGATAGGAAGCGCGCGCGCTGTGCGTTTCCCCGCTGATCTATAGCACTAGCGGGCGGAGCAGGTATCCCACGCTGGAGCTCCCCATGCCGAAAACTACCTCTGCGGTGATCAGAAATTGGAATCTGAATTATACAGAGATACATGTATTGTGTGTGCGCTGCGGTGTCCGGCTGCATTGATTTAATACATGCGATGAGATACTTTTGAGCTTGCGACTCACACAAAATCGGGCTCTAAATCTGAAAAATACTTGAAATAAAGCTCATTTTATGGTACCCATATTCCTTACAGTCACGCGTAAGATACTAAAATGTGATATTTAATGATATTTTCCATTGCAAATGTGGTTCTCCGGTGACTCTGGCATGTTATTGTATGTGTGTGATATACGATATGCTATTGTGCAATATATTTTAAAGGATTTTACCATGCATCCAACGGACTTGCCGAAAACTCCCTCCTTTACTCTAGGCCTAGGCTAAACTACATCGGTTCCACTTACCAGAATCAGATTGACTGTATGATGCGTTTAAGGGTCTTTTTTCCGGATTTTTATCGCCGAAATTGAGCTCCGTGTTGAAATTCTTGCAGCCGTATTTTAAATGTTACTGCGCATGAAGGAAGATGACGTCATCCATTGACAGTAACAGTTTAAAATACGGCTGCAAGAATTTCAACACGGAGCTCATTTTCGGCGATGAAAATCTGGAAAAAAGACCCTTAAATGCATCATACAGTCAATCTGGTAAGTGGAACCGATGTAGTTTAGCCTAGGCCTAATTTACAATAATAAATGCATCGGATATGCATCAGGTAAAATGTAGTATTTTGGGCAAAGAGTTTTGGCCATAAATGGCCAAAATGTTTGAACAGGAGCGCATATGGTCGGCTTCTGTCTCTAAAGAGAGGAGCCGACCCTACCCAAATCAGAGGCTAACGAACGAAAGAGACAGAAATCTTCGGTCTATAAAAGCTGTAGCTGTAGCTAGTGTTTAATATTCTAGACTCTAGTCTCTAGCTCTGTGTGAAGTATCGGCAGACCAGGCCAAGTAAGCTAAGAAATGTACTATTTAACGCTGAAAATCTAAAGTTTACAAGTGTTTATATTGTTTTGGATTGTAATATTGATACTTTGAGTTTGATAGTGACTGAGTGTGTGTGAACTAGACCCCTCTAGACCCTATGCATGATAATGACTTACTCACTTAGACTGAGAATGGCTAACATTGTAACGATTTAAATATTTTATATTAGGACTAGGGAAGTGAAACTGAAAGAAACAAATTACCTAAAGGCTGAATTACATGTATGATCAGTAGGAGTCGGGCCAACTCGGCCTCCGGGCGAACTCGGCCTCGCTGTAAAACGGTCATTTTTCGCAGGTTTAGGGTTAGGGTTAGGTTTAGGGTTAGATTTAGGGTTAGGGTTAGGGTTAGGGTTAGGGATTCGATCAGTTGGGGCGCTGGCCCGAGAATAAGGATCAACCGCATAAAGGAGGGTATCTTCGTAAACGCGGACGATCCTTATTACCGATCCACGCGTTGGCGATGCGAAAAACCGATTCCTCGATGATGATGCATATGCACTTACGCAGCACAGAGACTTTCACATTATGAACGATAAATCCTTGGGAAGACAGACAACTCATAAAAGTAGATGGTGAACTGGGGGTATTTTATGACGAGGAATTTGTTTTTTCGCATAGCGAACGCGCGGATCGGTAAAGAAAAAAGACATCTGCGAAAATGTGGACGAACCTTATTCTTTAGGACGCGATTTGTCCGCGTTTACGAAAATATCTTCATTTATGCGGACGATCCTTATTCTCGGACCACTGCCCCTACTGATGATGTACATGTACGTCATGTAGGTGATAATATGAAATATGATATTGATATCATCTACAATGTAACCTTAACTGGCACATTTCAATTAAATTTCAATTACCCCTGTGTGAAGAGTGAAGTAAACGTAACCTTAAAGGGCAATCCAACCCTTCTAATAAGTTCATTTGAATGAAAGCATGAAAATCAGAGAAACAGAATGGCGAAAGTTTGAAATAAATCAGACCAATATTAAGAAAGTTATGAGTGTTTGAAATATGAGATCACTACAGCTGTGCGAATCTCAAATCGGCAATTTTGTCAGTGGATTGTGACGTAGTGACGGATTACTCTCCCGTTTGTCGCGTACATAAATATCACTTATTTCTGCTTTTCTTCCAAGTGCCTTCACCCTCGGGGCACTACTCAAAATAGACCATCCCGAGTCATACATAATTTATGAAGAGTTGAAATTTTAGTCCTTTTGTGCATTGGAGCAAATGGGAAAGTTGTACGCCACTACACCACATAGACATTATCAATTCAACCAATTTAAAGAGCCCATACCTATTTTAATTGCAACTTTCAAAAATTTGTAACTTTCTAATTTTTTGTCCGATTTCATTCAAACTTTCATCAGTATGCTTCTCTGATTTTTCTGCTTTATTCTAGACAAGTTTGCTATCAAGGTTGGATTTCCCTTTAAATGTGTTGGTAATCACCCCATCCCACACCTGACAGAGTTCAATTTTACTGGACACTAGTACTAGTAGTGGAATCTTTTTCTCATGATCATGGGAGTGTGGCGATTTGCTTAACTTCCAAGTGTTCCTGATGATAATGAGCTAACATGCGATTTCCATTACAAAAACGCTGACCCCTTACGAGATTTCGACATGTTGTTTCTTGTCTGAAATGCAAATACATGCGATGTACACAAAGAAAAAAAAAGTTTTTGCATTGCCAATTTGACAGTTGCTTTATGTGTAAGAAGGTGTGCATGCAGGAATTTCACTAATTTCAGCAAATTTTGTGCATTCCTTAGTATACTAAACTCATTGCTATTGTCATAAAGTAAGTATCAAAGCCAGCCATGTCCTTCCAGTCCTCACACAAACCTTCCTCTACAAGGATAGTCACACATTCGCCAGATTATCCAAGGCTCTTGTGCGACCAATCCTTGAATATTGAAATGCTGTTTGGGACCCAAGATAAAGGCCATTGGTGTTAATTCTGATGACTTTGGTGGCTGTTCCAAGAGGGAATGACCTCCTGTCATGTCAATCTCAATCTTCTTCTTCTTCTTCAGTTGCAGTACAGCCGTACAGGCCACCGTCAGGTGTATTGTCGTACTGTTGAGGTGCAGTGCAGACGTGTGTACAATGTCTGATAAGAGGTACAGTTAACTGAGTGCGAGTAAAAACAACTACCGTTTTAGGCTTTAGCGGAGCTGGGTCTTTTGTACTTCTTGCTTGAAGGTGTTAGCAGAGGTACAATTAACGGTGTTCTGAGGGAGGAAGTTCCAGAGTCTTATAGCATCCGGGAAGAAGCTCCTCTGGTAGACCAGCATTCGGGCAAAAGGAACTACAATCTTCTTGGAATGCCCTCTGAGCAGGGATGTAGATGGAGTGAGGGAAGTGTGTGGGATGTCTACCTGTATCAGCAAGTTGGATGCAATAGATCATCACCACCTTAGCATGTGCCCTGCGTTCATGTAATGTTGGCCACTTGAGCTGGTTCAGCATGGCTGCTACGCTGCTTGTCCTGCGGTGGTCATTGAAGATGAAGCGGGCATATCGTCAAACCATTTCAAGCTTCTTGATGTTTGCTTGCGTGTGAGGGTCCCATATGATGCTGGCATATTCCATGATTGGTTGAAGGAGAGTGTTGTAGGATTGTTAGGATTTGAATACAGGAAAACTTCTAAATTTGTATGTTTTCACTCACAAAAAGTTAATTTAGTTTGGTCTTGTGACTGATGGCTATTCCAAAGGGAATCAGCCTTGTGTTTTCTCTGAGCTTTTCAATCTGCTACATCAGTCACACCAACCAGACCAACAACGGACTGACTTCAAACCAAACAGAAAATAACATTATCACTAATGGCCCAAAAATTGGTTGGTGTGGCATCGGTTTGGATTCAGTTTGGCGGTGTCACTGATGTATCAGTTGATATGCTCTTCTCTGACTCATTCATATTTGCTGATGGGATCTTGAGTATGTTTGACTTGAGATGTTTACATCAGATAATGTCTAAGACTCTGATGGCTATCCCAGAGGAAGTCAACCCCTTTCTCCAAGTTGATGTACTCTTTACCTCATCCAGATTCGCTGGGCAGATAGCAAAAACTTTGACTTAAGATGTCCCCACAAGAAATAGTCCATTGGAGTTAGGTCTGGTAACCTTGATGGCCATTCGAGAAGTTTGATGTGATTAAACATCACTCAATCTCCAAACAGTTCTTTCAGTACCTCTGTAGTGATTCTCATAGTGTGTTCTGAGTCCACTACTCGTTCATTAACTTTATTGTTTAGCTTCAAAGTTTGTGGCAGATTTTTCAGTTTTTCTACATCTCAATATTGTCAATTTTTCTACTGGGTGTTCCTAAAAAAGTTAATCGAAGTTCATAGGTCAAGTATTTTAAAACTGCACAATTGCATATCTTAAATGATGAACAGAGGTAAAGAATAACTCTTCAGCTTTCATTTGACATATTGTTTGCATCATCAATGTTATGCATCACCTAGTTTGGTGCTCTTGAAGTTTAAAGGTGCAAAACACACTTTTTCAAATTTTTTTTAATAACAACATTGAAGGATTCAATGTTAAAAAGGAATCATTTTTGTTCAATATCCACGATTGAGTGATAACTGTCCTTACGTTATAACTAAGCACCAGCACCTTCAGCATGTCTACATACCCTCTCAAAACAAAGCTGACAACGACATTGCATGTCCTGAAGTGCTCTTCTCACCATGGCAGGATTGTTATGCAGATGATCCATCTCATGTCAAATGCAGGCCTGAAAATCATCCAGATTATATTGTGTGGATGTAAACACCTTGTTTTCTAAGTATCCCCATACGAAGCAATCACAGGGTAGAGGTCAATTCGGATGACCAATGAGGCTGTTCCACCTCACGATTCTGAGCTTTGTCCATGGAATGCACAGTTCTATCTATAATGATCTTTCATGAACAATGAGAAACTGGAGGATCATCTTGCACCCACATAGGTGCCTGAATAGTCCTTGTTGCTATCTTCAAAGTTTTCCTCCAGGTGGGGCACAATGTCTCTGTTGATTATATTTAAGTACATATACATGCTCCGATTCATGTTTCTGATAAAGAAAAGGCCCAATTTCATAGCCAATTCCACATAGGCCCACCCACATGATCCATTTCTGATTACTCAGGTTGATATCATCATTGAAATCTGGTGGATGTCCAGCTGCAATGTAACATTATGGGTGTTTACTCTCCTGTCGATGCTAATTGTGGCATCATCAACAATAAGGTTTTATAGAAAGAGTTATCCAGATGTTGTGATATTTTATTTTTATAAAGGAATTTTTCCAAGCTTTAGTTATATTGGGTACACTCTGTATTATTAAAAGTTGACTCTCAATATTGTAAGGATAGTGAGAGTATCTTTTATTAGAGTCTTTGAATGTATGAAACTATGGTTCAACCTACCAATCCAAAAGAAACAAATTTTCCTGTGATTTGGTACTTCATGTCTTTCCTAAAAATTGATTTGCTTCGATACTGTTACTGTTAGAGAGCAAAAGTGCCATGTGATGTGACCACATGCTGCTGACAATAGAAGAATGACTCACGTAAAGGGCTATCATTGTAGCAGGAGTCTTAATGGTGTCGAAGTCCAAGTCCTACTGTTCCCTTTCTGACTTCCTTCCATTTTATCTCCCACTCTTACAGGGATTTGATTTGGTTTACAGGAAGACAGTAACAATTCATATGACCTCCATGTACATGTACTTAAAGATAAAGTGAAGCACTGGTGATGTACTTGAATTTTAAGCAAAAGGAAATGTGTAGAAGTTGTTCTGGATGGGTGATTATGTAGTAAATAAAGAGGAGTTGTGTTTCTTGAGGTTTTGGAATTGCCAAAATGACAATAAATTGACTCTGTCTTGCTGAAATCCCAGTACAGTGAAAAGCACTGCACATAGATAGGTATATGGGGCTACACTGACATATGGCCAGTATTAAAAGTTTATCCTAAGTTTAAAACTAATTAATAATCATATTTGAAATATGAAAGCATTTCAAAGACTTATTCATTTACCTGACATTACTACTATGCTTCCACAGAGGAATGACAAGAATGAGAAAGCTCATCATTTTATTTTTCACCTTTAACGGATGTCAACTTCAAAGTCAAAGGGTTTACCCATTGTAGGTTAGTCAGGTGAAGTTTTGTCTCATATTGCAAGTTTGCAACCATATAAGGCACAGTTTTACACAGTGCTGTTTCTAAAAACAGAGATATGGTTCTTGTGCAGTTTATAATTTGTCATATATTCTTCTGGAACTTGGAAGTCATTGTTAAGGCGAACAAGTGTGTGAGATTTTAAGAGAATGCTGTCTTTTGATCAGATAAGGAGTTGGAAATTTGTCTTATCATGTCTAAAGATCATTGATGTGTCACCACTTCCAGGGGTTCCTAAAAAGGTACTGAATTTTCATTTTTCATAATAGTCGAGCATTGCTAAAACGTGGTTTTCCATCTTGATTTTCAAGCTTGACATCTGTAGTTTTGCAATTGATCATGAATTGGTGCCTTTATTTAAAAATGCATTACATCTTCACTTGTCTCTCTTGGCCCATGTGAGGTAAGTGTACATGTATATACATGTACAGGTATATGTATCTGGTATAAAGAAACATGTTTAATGTTTTAGTAGGGGGACCATACATGTATATAGCGCCATTTATAGCATACATGTGATAATTGCATAATCTCCCAGCAAAAGGCACTATAAATCCAGTAATGATTGGATTTATTGACTCTTTATGGATTTATTGAATATCATCATCATAAACTACAAATTCTTTTATCATTTTCAGGAAAACGGTCCGAGTGAAACGACTCGTTTATTAGACCCAGCGAGGAATACGCCCAGCAGACCTGTGAACAGGTTAGTCCTAAGTTTCCTATCATAGTTATATAACATGTTTTTGATGCTATACTCCCGCAGGACACTGATTCTAATGCGCCTCTAATAGATCAAGAGAGAGACGCAGGATATCGACCAATTCGGGGGAGGTGAGTGAGTGACGGACGAAGTATTCCAGGGTAGTCTAGATTGCTTGGCTTGAGTTTCTTGGCTTTCGTAAATGAGACAAATTATTTTCTAGCATCATTTCTAGATATCAGATGGATTGTTGCATGATTACTGCTATGTCAGGATTAGCTCATCCAGGCCATTTCAACAATATTTCAGATATATCTGTATTCTGTAACAGATAATCCATAAACAGACATATATGCCATGAACCTTCTACATATGACCCTTGATCCCAAAGAACCATTACTCATGCATACATCAATTATCTAGGGAAAAACAGACCTTCCAATATTTTTTAATTTTTTATTTGTTTTAATGAAATGTTACTTAATGCAAATATTGTTTCACTTACTGCACAACTTATTCAGCAATGACTTCGTAGTTAAGACTGTTTGAAATTTTAATTAAAAACTTGCAAAAGAAAGAAGTACAGATCAGAAGCTGCCCTCCAACTTTAGATCTTTACTTGTTTATGATTGAAAGGATGATACATGATTCACCAAAGATGATTTGAGCAATAACTTTATTTATAAAATGGTTATGCAGACCTGTATTAAACCTGTATGACAATCTAACTCTATATGTTGGAAAATTTAAAAAATAAATGATAGTGATAAAAGTTACATATTGTACAGTGTAAGGGCTTCTCAATTGTATCTGGGTATCTCATGAAGTCTGGGTATTTTATTTTATTTTATTTTTTTATATTTGGGGAAACTGTCGAGATAATTTCCTTTTAGCTGAGATTAAATTATGTTGTGCCTGATAAAGAGAACTGAACAACTTGCTTGCATGCTTGTTTTGTCTCCGTGTTAGAGGTCAATGCATGTCATCTTCTAGAGCAGACTGCCTGCAATGTATGGTGTACAAGCTGTATACATCATTGTACAGTATGCACTTGTATTACAAGGCATGATGGGGAAACATACTAGCTTTCCAACTGGAAGTAGTAGTTTTTTCAGATATAACTTGGATAACTCCTCAAAAATCTACTGTACATAGCAAATCTTTTCTTGTAAATGAATGCTAATAGTAAGAGGCAATTTGGTGAGGGTAAAATATAGAACTACATGTATGTGGAACAAAGCCCCTGCACATAGTACTCCCTAATCTGTGTGTTATAATGAGAAGTATACAAACCTTGTATTTCAGTTGTAACCTCTTGTGTATTTGTTTTAAGCACTTTACTGCATCATGTCTTAATGAGCCTTATATGGTGTCACACAATCAGGTACACAGAGTAGACTCTTGTGTTGTTTATTCTTTACAGCAATGAGCATTGTCATTGCAAACAAACAAATAATTGTTTCTAGTATTATTGCAGCATGTCTCTGATATCATATATTTATGTAGTGCTTTAACAAAAAATATAAGTATGCCCATGTTAATGTCTGCACAATTCAAATACACCTGCACACACTTTAGGAGGAATACACTACTTGATATCTGAAGAAAAAAAAATCATATTATTTATGTCTTGTGTTTTGTGAAATTCAATACCATGCAATGTTTGTCAGAGTATAATGTTTGTGGATTAGTTGCTTATATTGTATGCATTTTGTTAGTTATTGTAGTTTTCATTTACTTCCTTGGTGGTTGATTCCTTCCTATTTTGCTAGATTCAGGGTTTTTTCCCAGTTTTATAATAGAAAATTTGATATCGCAGAACTAGCCTTGCACTGCTTATTTTGCTACCTTTGAAGTGTAAATGGCTGGGTAGATCTATTTAATATTTGTGTAAATAAAGCCCACAGCATGACAGCACCCTCAACTATCAGGATACAGTACAATATCAGAGGAAATTGCAATATATGAAAATGCAAAATCTTCTTGATTGTGGTTTGAAATTTTTCCTGTAAATAGTTGAATAAGAACCTCAATCATGAAGATTGAGATATTTGTAGATGTTCATAGTGAATGATATTGTTGCTCTTTAAAAATCTTGTTTAAGTCATTCAAATCACATAAATGTAGTTGCAGTGAACTTTAATATGAATCTATATTTGAGAGCAGTTTTAGAAAAAATAGAAATAATGTGTATTTGTTGATTTCGTATATACAAAAAAAAGAGAAGCAAATTGTTCTGATTCGGTCGATAGGGTGAATGTGAGTTCCTCTTGCAGCACTTCTTTCTAACCCTTTCAAAAACCATCAACCTTCAGAGCCTTTGGAAATTTCTCTAAATTTCAAGATACTTGTAATGAAAATCAGAAACCTTGGCATTCATGAAACCATCGTAATTTGTTTTCTCTTTCACCTTTTCCAGCGATCAGTTTTCTCAGAGCCCTAATGGGGTTAGGATAGGGGATCAACAGTCAGAGCTCAATAAGGTGCTACAGAGAGCCGTTACGTAAGTCCAAGCATTTCTTTCCTCTATACTACATGTAATCACAGTTCTTTTCCTAAATGTAAGTCGGTAGTCGGGGAGTGTGAGGTGAAATTCTAAAGGCAAAATAACTGTTGAGAAATACATGTACACATGTAGCTAGGATTTTTTCACATTCAGTAGAAAGATTATGAACATGTAAAGCTTTTTTATGCTGTACTGCAAGTTATATGAGATAAATGTAGCTGGTGCTGTTGGTGATGCATTAACTGAAGGCCCTGTGGTTAGGTGTAGGTTAAATAAATGTTTTACAACATGAATATGACAGTAAAAGTATGAACAAGAAATGTTGATTTATGTACTTAGCTACAGTATGTAGAGTAAGGACTGCTTTGCAAAAGAGAACATTTCTCACATCACGTTACATTTATTCAGTAAGAGTTAGAGCTGAGAACACAAATGTTTTTTGAATTTTCTTGGCAGTTGCCATAGTCACATTCATGATGGATGTAGTACCACAAGATCCTTTACTGCCAACTTGAGAGCACCATACTCATTATGATACAATGGTGTATTGACTGTTAGAGGATATTATATCCCTCATGTATAGTTTTTTGCATTGCGATTGTACAGAGCACCAAATAGGGATATTTTTACTATTAAATTTGAGAGTGAGAACATTTACTACTTAGCATTGTATAGTAAATTCCGGAATCCACTTTTTCCACCGATCACCGATATTTCTGCGATCGATATCGAAATTGATGTTCTTGATCTTGAGTACGAGTGCGATTTAATAGTTTCGAGAATCAGTCATTGTATATTTGTTTTATTATTATATCCCTTGTCACCTCAATCATTCCTTGGACACTTCTGTAATAACATGTACCTTACTCACATTCACATCACATTAAAATAAGAAATACGAGAAAATTGCACAGCTCAAATGAAACATTGACGGATGCAATATTAAGCTGGCGCCGCGCTGTACGGTACTGCAGTAGTGTTGTGCTATTGCAGTTACTGTACTGCGTAAATTGCACGGCCTGAGAGCCGTGAGTGCACCACGGGAGTTGCCCGCTATGAGGCATTTTAAATCCCGTACGCTGACTGAATTTTGTAATTTTTAAGGGGGGGGGGAACTAATTAAGGAGAAGGTATTTTTATCTGGTAAGTCGTTAACATTTTCTTCTTATTTAATTTAGGCCTATGCCGCTGAAAACTCACAGTTCATATTTCTTTGTAATAGTGAGATGCTCATGTCTCATGAGGGATATAAAAGAGATATACAATGTCTTTCTTGGCTCTAGCAAACTATGAGTTAATTCAGAGGCATAACACGTAACTTTCCCTCGAGGCAAATTTATATTAAATTTACTATACACTCGGCAAGCCTCGGGTATAGTAAATTTGATATAAATTTGCTCTCGGGAAAGTTACTATTTATGCCTCTTCATTAACTCATAGTTTTTGCTAGACCCTCGAAAGGTATTGTATATTTGTATACTATATGATTCATTATGGCTGTAACAAGGAAATAAATGATGCAAGTAAACCCATATATCAGTTTCATAACTTGGTAGTATTTCAGAACTGCCATCAAGCATTACAACAGAAATAATGTATACTGTACTGAAACTGATTTAATTAGATATAGTTCGAGTTCAACTCAATATCTAATGTGTAATGTATAGAATCATGACTGTATCATTGTTGTTTCTCTTCTCTTGGTAGAAATGTAATAGATGTATCTGCCATAGACTCTCAGGCATTAGAGCAACATGAATACATGGATAGGGCAAGAACATACAGGTATGCCTTATCAAATTTTCTTTTTATACATAGATTGCAATTTCAGAGTAATAATACAACCAATAATAATACTATTATATTGTGGGTTCTTGAATAGCGCTCAGGTCTGTCTATTATTACCCCAGCTTTAGCATGGCTGCCGTTTACAGGGCCCTGGCATTTTAAGGAATTAATTCCTGCCAGGTATCCATTTACCTCACCTGGGTCGAGTGTAGTAAATGTAGGATAATGTCTTGCCTGCGGACATTAGTGCTGTGGCAGGGATTTGAACCCTGTGGTCTGTGGTTCACAGTCAGGTGACTTATCCAATAGACCACAACACCTCTACATAAGTATGCTTTTAATATCATATATTTAGCAAGTCAACTTCCCAAATTCTTATCCTGACCTACGCATTTTATTTTCCTTTTTTTTTAAACCATTTCCTTATAGACGCAAATAAGAGAATCAAATATACCAAGGAAGAAGAGTATTATGGCAATAATACTACAGTGATAGTACTATGATACTGAATTTGATTTTATACCCAGATTGAATTTTCCAAGAAAGAATGATTAAGGGTTCCTCGTTTCACTTTCTGCAGCCATTCTCTCTCTCTCTCTCTCTCTCTCTCTCTCATGGAAAGGACAAAAGGACAATACCTCCTGGGTCTTGTACTATCATACATAAAAATTCAACTGAACTGTCTCTCTCTGTCTCTCTCCCTCTCTCTGTATTTCTCTCTCTCTCTCTCTCCCTCTCTCTCTCTCTCTCTCCTTTTTCTTCCCCCACCCCACTCTCTCTCTTTGATTGCTGTTAAACACATTCATCTCTTTCTCATATGACTCCTTTTCCCCTCATCCTCTAACCCTATCACATTCTTTGTATCCCTTAGCTCAAGAGTTGCTGTGGTGGTGACGGGTCCTAAGAAGCCCCTCTCAAGCTTCTTAAGACTACCCAAGGGGGTCTCCATGCCATACTCGGTGCTTTCGGAGGAACCTGTCTCTGTTGATGACATCAATCTGGTGAGGGGATGCAGCTCCTTTTATTATATGGGCAGGGAATTATGAAAATATTAGAAATTAGATGTAGAAGCCCAATTTTGTGCAAAAATTAACTTATTGTCTCCAGCTTTGTATAAAAAGGGTTTTATTTTACGAGTTTGTAATTCTTGCTTTAGATGTCCTAATTATTACTCCATATCCTAGATAGGGTGTCCAAATTATTATTTCTTGTTTTAAAATCAAATCGATTTACATATGCCAAACAGTGACAGACTGGGTACATACATGATAGAGAAAGAGCATTAAGATAGACAGTCAGTCAGATAAAGAAGAAGGATAAAGGGGGAGGAGAGAAGAAAGAAGAGAAGAAGATAGAGAATAATGAGAAGGAGAGGAAGGAAATGAAGCAAGAGCAGGAGGAGGAGGAACAGAAAAGAAAAAAAAAATGATTGGAAAAAAACAATAAGGAACATGCTATTTCAAGACAAGATGTATCTTCTTATGAAAGAATGAATGGCATATATATATGTGTAAAACCATCAGATATGCTGTCATACTGTTATTTGTGGCAAACAAGCTCTTTCTTTTGATCACACCAGACTTGAATCTTTTTGCGATATTCAAATTTTTTTCTTTCTCTGTTTCTCAGATCACAAAGACCGCAGCTGACGCATGGAAGGCATCGCAGGACATCCAAGTCACGCATAAAGAGAATCTGGTCGTCCAGTTCGGAATGCCACAGAACTGAGATGGATCGTGCGTGCGCAGCATAAAAAAGACTCTTGAAAAGAGAAAAAGTGTTTAATCAAGTGGAGTAACCATGGAAACTAAGGAGGGATGACTTCTAGTGATGCAGTTTTACTTAGCTGTTCTGAAAGAAAGTCACCGTTAAGCAGGAAAGTGAGATGGATACGAAGCTGTCAATGTGCATTATCATATCAGACACATGTACATGTCTTATCTTCTGTTGCCAGCCTACTTCTATGTAGGCAGAAAGCCACCTGATTCATTTTGGCCATCATTATTGCAAAGGTTACCTATGTGTAGAAGGCGCTCTTCATGTTTCCCCGTGTCCGACCGTGACACATAACCAGAGAGAGTTTAAGTTTCATGTAGGCATAGGTTTAATTAACTCATCTAAACAAATTAGCATCGATTAAAGCTTACTATATGAACCTGAAAACCAAACTTTTGAAGTTCACATTATGTAGGAAAGATTGCTCTCATTTAAAGAGTTGTTGGGCCGATAAAAGACTGACGAGAAGCGGGTGGTCATTTTAGAAAAAAGCAGCAGAAACAAAACTGAATTGCAATCAGCAAGAGGCTATTTGTGGGGGTAAGATAGAATTAGCCCTGTTGTATAGCCAGTGATTTTATTGCTCATGTATGCTTATGTTTCTGAATTTCCAATTAATTCAATTCTGTTAATGTGATGTATCTGTTGACAGATTGGCTGTTGGAAAGTATTGCCATTGTATCTTTCCCAACATGCAATGTCAGTCTATTTTCAGTTTCTCAGAATTCTACAATCTACATTTGGCTTGACATTTACAAGAACTATGCTATACAAAAGAGATATATTTTTGTTTGAATGTAATTTTGTCAAACGTTTCAATTATTTTGTATACCTAAATTTGTAATAATTATTGTTAATGCCAAACGTTTTCACGTCAGGTAGATGGGCTATTCTAGATATGTTTGCATTGAACCAAATTTATTATCTCCCTAGATTACCTGTTGTAAATGACTAACACTGCTTTTGTCTCGCCAAGCAAAAACTGCGACGTGTATGTTAAAGAATTATCACAGCAATGAAATTGTCAAATGCATTGATTCTTACAATATTAAAAATATTTATAACACTCAGAAAGCATATAGAGAGATGAAAGGTGAATCCTATAATAAAGACCCTTCAATGGAAATGAAAGTATCTTTATAGGCAAGTAGTCTTCATAGACACATTTTCCTGTAATGTACTGATTTCAGTGAGAAACACTTTACAAAAGAAACAAAAGTTATGTTCTTTCTATATAGGTAGTCGCTGAAGCAGGTTTGAATGTGGTAGCCTCGTCATAGATGTCACAATTTATTGTGTAATCTGAAAATGCCAAGAATTCAACTAATCCTTCTGTAAAGAAACGTTATTTCTATTCATGAAATGGTATTTGTGAAGGAGACACATTGTAACACAATAATGATAATGATAATAATAATAATTATACATTTATAGAGCGCAGAAACTATCCAACATTAAGTATATATTCTACTGCGCTATATACAAGAACTCCTGATATGCTTAGATTTACAGTTCATTGAAAAGATGTGCTTTCACACAACAGGTTACTCGGCTGTTTACCTGTCCCATTTGCAAACAGTAGTTGTCATGGTGTGCAGATTACCCTTTTAATAAGTAAGCACAAAAAAAGACAAACAAACAAATGGCTGTTACTAATACCTGTAATTCAAGGAGGGCTCGACACTAACAGGTGCCCAGAACACATGGGCACCAAAAATCTAAGTCCATAACTTAAGAATTTCACAATTGTTATATAGGGCTCTTGCATAGAGACTCTAAAACATTAAGTCTGGACAGAGAAAGCTAGTGTTGAGCCCTGTTTCAAGTTTATCGTAATCTCATAGTTTCAGTCATTTTCTGTGCTTACTATTGATAATTTTTACAATCCCTCAGATGGAATCAAATTGACTTGTTTTAGGGGTCACACGTCTAACTTTAGACAACCAGACCAAAGTGTGAGGTCATACTGGCCAAGTTGTGAAAGTTGCTGGTTCCAAACAAGTGTGTGCTAAACAATGGCGTGGTGATCACACCATGCCCAAGCAGTGGATTTGCCCTGTTCAGCCGTTGTTTGAAGCTAATCTTGAGCTCTGGTATGGGAATTGTATTTTGAGAGAAAATTGCTATGATTTATTCTGGATTGTTTATCCTGCAGTAGATTGGCTGTTTGAACCAGTGAAATAAAAACAAACGCACAAAAACTTACTGGGCATCATCATCGATAAAAACCACAACTCCCATTCACATGGTGTGGGGCCTACTTACCCAGATTTACTTATCTTTCTATGCTCATTACTCAGCCACTATACATTTTCTACCAAAATCGTTTGGCACTTGTCATTTATTTGTAATCTTGAACATTCAGTGCAAGATTCATTTGATTCTGTGAGAATTTATTTTCTCTATTTACCAGAACTCAAGTTTATCTTTAAATGCTTTTGTGGTGAAGTTTAGCGCTGGCTCTGTTGTTTGCAACCAGTAAGCCGGAGGATGAGCGAATATGACGTTAGCACTTAGGTACTCTATTAGGTGAGACAAGACGTAGGTTTAACCTAGCTTGTGGCAGGTATTTAGCTTGTTCATATCACCTCTAAAGTAGTTGCAATACCTACATATTTTCAAGTTCGTTGCCAAGCACAAGTTCAAGTAACTTGCTCCCTCTCTGTAGTTATATTGCATGTAAACATTTCATCTTATTTGTTTCTTTCACCAACAAAGTTGGACAACTGTATATGTAGTATTACGATTTAACTTCAAGTTTATTGGCATATCTTGCATTTTATGTTTTAAATCTTTATTTCAAACTGTAGCCATATTCCTTAGAAATTAGCTGTCATTCTTAGGGATTATTTTAAAGGAATTCCAAGATAAAAGAATGATATATCTAATATTAAATAGAAGTTTGTGATTATGCTTTGTTGTTCATTTATTTACTTGTATTACTTTATGGTATCTTTTCACCCTTCTGTGTATTTGCAATAAAGACATTGTAATTTCTGTCTAGATTTTAAAAAAAATAATAATCCTTGAAATTTACTTCCACCTCCATCATTAGAACTTTTTCTCCTTCCAGGCCTGTATGAAAGCTCTGTGTGGCAAAACTACCCTGGGTATTAGATATGATATGATCTTGATATTACTCCTTTTAGAATGCTTTTCTCAGTTCCTTTTGTTTGTCATTGTTTTTGTGTTCCTTCCTTTGTTGTTGATGTTTTTTCTTTTTGTTTTGTTTTGTTTTGTTTTTCGCTGTTGTTGTAATGCTTGGATCTACTTTGATTGTTTTAAGAAAGCAACTGCATTAAAACCTTCTTTGTAGTTTGTTCTATGAAGCCCTGTTCAGACAGGAGGTTGATAACCACCTGATAACATACCATAGCAACCAACAAACAAACATACAACTATATGTGTGAATGGGTCACAAGGGGCAAAGTTGCAGGCTACAAACATAGTTTCATGCACAGGTACCGATGCATTCTCCTCAATTTATAATGGATAAACATGTATAACATGCTGTATGCATCTCGTTCATTTTTCTGGTGGCGATTTTTTTTTTCCATGGTGGCCTGCCTTTCGTCTGAACTCTGAAGGTTTAATGTGGTTTATGTAGTAATTTTTTTTTAGATGAAATATTCTGGAAAGAAAGGGTAATTATTTGAATTTTTGTTCGATGTGTATTGTGTGTTGTACAAATTTGCAGAGTATGGCAATAGCTGTTTATTCTGGAGGCCTGAAGGAAACTTTAAAAATCCCCCAAATGTTCCCAAATGGAATGAAAGATGAGGGTAAAGGGTAGTATTTTTGAGAGAAATGTGTTTTATTTTCAATTAAAGCAATATGTATATGTTGTTACCAAGATCTATTTTGCATTGCAGTTATTTTGCCTTGTGTATTGCACTATTAGTTTGGTTGCCTTTTCAAAGTAACAGTTTGGCCGAGGGTTACTTAACATTCCAGTGTGTTCTGGAAACATGTACAATATGTTGAGAAAAAAAGAAAAGAACTATTGTGGAAACAGTAAATATACAGTATAATTGTTTAGAAGGTAAAGTTTATAGCAAAAAAAAACAACTGTTTTTCAAAAGAATGTTCCTGTTCTCCCAGTGTTCAGAGGTTGCGTGTTGGTCTTCATAAAATGAACTGAAAAATCGAATATTGTTTATGTTAAAATAGATTCAGCCCGTCTTTTATATCAGACGTATATATCATCGTCCAGTGCCCGTGAAAAAGATTGAAATATTGGAATGTGAAGAAATGTATACAATTGATAATCATGACTTGTTTTTTTTTTCTTTTTTCTTTTTGTAAGGGAAAGAAAGTTATGAAATGTTTAATGCTATTTGTACTGTAATAAATACATTTATTATAAATGCAACAATCAATCTGGCCATAATTGAGTACAAAGTGTGAATCATGACTGTTAAAGCTAATCTTGAGTTTTGGTAATGGATTTCAAGAGGGAACTAACTCTGAAATAAATTGTGAATTTTTTTATCATACATTGGTCAAATAAAAACCAAGTAATGAAAACTAGCTTTAAATTACACTCACTGGCAAACAGGACTGTAATTTTCATATTGTGATAATGCATGTCATGCACATGGTCCCTAACTCAGCTAGCAATTCTACATTTCTTGTTGAACCATTTAGAAAACAACATTTATTTGTATGACTTTCTTGTGTAAGTGTTTAAATTGATTTCCGTCACTAACAAATCTCTAGATTATCTTTACAGAATATACAGGCTTTACCATATTAAGTAACGATGTAATACATCATGTATAAACATAATGTAAGTTTCCATGTTAACTACATGTATCTGTTTAATGGTGGACCACAGAGGGCTGGTAAAAGACACAGGTCAAAATTACATTAATATTCTCAAATTTGTACAATCATTTTGGAGTAGGCAGACTGTAACTACCCAACCCCCTCCTCCCCTCCAAAAAGGTATCATGTTTTCAGTGCCCACATTGTGAAATATAAACTGCCAAAAGAGAAAAGAAAAGAAAAAATAAGAAAAGTAGACATGTTTTTTAATAGTGTTCCATAACATAATAATACAACATATAACAATGGTACTACAAATAAATGGTAAACAAAACATATAATTGGTATGCATGTCAAGTGATGTTATTAGTCAGACATTTTTTCAGTGGCTGAAGGAAAGTGTTTAATGACAGCAAGATATGGAATTTCAGGCTACGGTATATGAAACTACATTAATGGCAATAATGAATATAGTGTTCAACTGATAATAAATTGAACTTTAGATAACTTTAAAAGAATACAAAAAGAATCATGCAAGTATAAATGTCTTGAGCAAGTAGTTATGGTATATGGTGAAGTTAACTGCACTTGATTATTTTTCTTCTGATATGAATTTTATATCGGATGTGATATACACATATATCTATGATATATTTGTGATAAAAATTGAATATGCTCCTATAATTTCAACATTGCAAACACTAGTGCATTTAAACAAAACACAATAACAGGACAATTGATAAAATTATACAAACTGACAAGTTACATTGGCGTGCGTATACAAAATGTGCAAAACGAAAACAGAAACAAGATTAATTCATACATGATACCTGGATATATATCAATATTCTAGAAAACAAACTGAAAATATTAAAATCCTGGAATTGTGATACAGTGTTAAAATGGGATGATGTTTAATGTATGCTTTAGATAGTACCTACTTGAGGCCAAGTTACTAAAGAAACCAGTGAATCCTGTTGATCCGCAAATGGTTGAAAAAGTATACCCCACACAAATGTTTCTTCACATCGAAGAGGCACTGAAGTGTCTTTCGACCAAGAGGTTGAGAATTTGAATACTGGTGTAGTGCTGTGTCCTTATCCTTAGACAAGGCACTTTATCTACAGTTATCACTCGCTACCCAGGTGTAGAAAATGGATACCTGTGTAGTATATATTCTGTGCAATGAACTGGGATCTGATAATGGGTGCCAAAGCTATAAGGATTTTCAGTTCCAAAGAAAAAAGAAAGATATTCATATGCAACATGCTCTATACAAAAAAACAGAATTAATAAACTATTGATTCACATTCATCACATTGTCGCTCCTGCCATATCAAAGATATTAGTTCAGACCACATGCAGTTTTATAGGCACATCAGGAAAGTTGCTAGGACGGAATAATCATTAAAAGGTGACACAATTCCAAATGCATAGAACTGATATACATGTATATTTAAATTCCCCATATCTTGTATACTTTCAAAACCCACAACAATGTACAAAACAGTATTGCTTTAGTTAACTCTTAATACTAGATATATTGAAGAAAAGTTATAAAGTACATACTATACATGTACATTCAATATAGAAAACATTTTCTACATAATATAAATTCAGCATTGTACTCATATTGTATGAATATGAAAAAGCATATTTCACTTTCATAAAGCAAATTGAAAATCTTTTGAATTCAGTCTTTCAATTATAATCAAGAAAGCTTGAAAACCTGTCAATCTATGGAAAAGTATTTGGTTACTTTCAAGTCTTTTCCGGTATTGACTCTCTCAAATTGATTCATAAATATTACTCAATGTAACAATTATGTATGATGTACTAGGGCAAGTCAAAGTTAATTGGCCATTTGGTGTTCCATACATTACCAAGTACCATGGAATAACAAACATGACTGCCATTGCAAGTATTAGTTTCCTCAATAATATTTTGTCTCATCCAAGCTATAATAGGCCCATCATCACATACACTATGTTCTTATAAAATGCCGGTAACATATGAAGTCCTTCATTCAGGATTGTCGTTAACCCTTTCTTCATTAAGGGCTACATGATCAATTTAAAAACAAAAGAAGAAAATCAAAATTCAAATGCCATTAGCCATCATCCTTTCCTTTCACTTTTTCACTTTGTTTCTGTGTATGATTTTCTATGCAGGTACCGGGTACATTATTTTACAGGTAGGAGTCGTCCATTTGAGATTGTTTATAAACAGTTCTTCACAAAGTGCTACACAATGGATATTTTTAAAATCTCTGAAATCCTGATGCCTCTAGTCATCATCCTTTCGTCTCCTCTTCTTCTTCTTGTTTCCGTACATGGTTTTCCACGTCGCTGCGTTCTTGAGGTCTGCTTTGGTGACTCCGCTGAAGTTCAAATTCTTGAGTTTTGGCAGGCGGGAGAGGATGTATGAACGGAACCCTGCTTGGTCTTCGATCGGATTCCCATGGACTGTCAGGCTGATCAGGTTTGGGAAGGCACCCAGCTTGTCAATCTCTTCCAATTTATCTATCCTGTTCCCATGGAGATAGAGCATCTTGATATTCGGGTATTTCAGAATAGCCTTGAAAGAGAGGAAAGAAAGGGCACCCAAAGATAATATTATGCTCTCGTTTTCATGAAAACAGGGACAGGAACAAAAGAAGCATGTGATTCCAATCTAAATACAAGGATATATATTTACAGTGCAAATATCTAGTTTCTCCATCAGCTTAGCAGACCCCAAGCAGTTGGTCATTCATTAAGAAGACTGGAGTAGTGTCTTATCATATGGAGTTTGGTCATGGCAGGGTAGAACTGTATGAAATTATAAGCTGACAAAAAGATAGAAAGGGGGTTGGTGGAAGAAACTTTAAGTTCATTAAAATAAAAATGCATGAAATTCTTTGTGAATTTCATATAATTTCATATGGTGAGGATCTTTAATATGTTGTGCAAATATTTCTCCAGTTTGGCTCTTTAAAAATTCATATCTTCCTTAGCCTACCACGCATATTATTGAATATTTTATGTAAAGATCCATTCATCTATGTCATGGCTTAACTGCAGAATATGCCACCAGACATATTAGAGTTGGAGTTCAAAGATTAAAGTTAGGTTGTGGGTTAGGATTAGTTTGGGGATGAGGGTTAGGTTTAGGGTTAGGCCCTTGGGTTGGGGTCTTACTTGCGTAGTGGGGTATTCTGTAGGTGTTCCTTTTACTAATTCACATTGTAAAGAAAGATAGCCTACACCCTTCATTGCAACACCCCAAACAAATCTGAACAGTGATATCAACACTTACCTCATCAAGCTTCATTATGTAATTGATGGAGAGATCGAGGTAGGACAGTTCAGAAGGATTCTCCAGCAGTAATTCAACGGCATTCTCAAATCCCTCAAAGTCTGTGATAGTGTTGTTGCTGAACTTTAGTGTGGTGCTGTTGTACTTTCCATTCTGGTTCTTGCAATCCTTCTTTTTCTGTCCTTTTCTTGGTACTTCATCCGGAACATCTGCACAAAATGACAAAGGTTGAAATGGCAAGTGGATTTGCTAGTGCCCTTTGGTTATTACCAATTCCCTCGATCGAGAGGACTTAAAGCTGTCCGTCTCCTGGCTTACTTAATTAAAAGCATACACATGCTTTCTTAGCAGTCAGGTAAAATAAACCATCAAATCAAACAAAAAACATCCATAACAGGAGTTTTTTTTTTAAGGGCTGATTTTTCTTCAAATTGGCAACACTTATATTCTCTTTCATTTTTACATATTACCGGTACTTATAAAAACATGTTTTCCTGTTTTTTATATTTTTTGATTGGGCACACAATTAAGGCTAGTCATCTTGACACACACAGTGTTCCTTAAAATGAAACTCTACTATAACCGACTATTGACAAACCTTTTTAGAATTTCTAAAGAAAGACAAGCTTCTCTTGGCTTCTTGCTAAGAAAATAATTGGAATTTCAGATACAGTATTAGGATTTTGGCAATGTGAATCACCTTCAGCACTGTTGAATAAATTGATGTACCACTTTGAACTTCTTCAAACTTACCAAGAAATGATGTGAGCCTTTTGAAGGAATAATCTACTGGTGGGCCATACTCATTGGTAGCATCTATGGCAGCCGAAGTATCACGGGGAGACTTGATTGCACTTGTCATGGTGGCAGGTATCAGCAGGTCATCAAATAATATGGAAAGCTGACAGGAGATATGAATTGTCATTCATCAAAGTATTATAATAAATAGATTCTAGATCTAGATCTACATGTACATGTATGTGAGTATCTATGTCTACTTTAAAGTTTGTTATTTCATGATTGAAATATAAAAGACAGAAAAAATTGACGAAATTAAAATATCCATGTATTTTAATAGACCTAGGCCTACTGAGATTTCATTAGATTTAGTTCGTAGTGACACAAGATTTGCCTTTTCAAGGATTCCAACAACAAAAAAACAAATTTAAAAATACCTTACAAATCGACACCATAAATAGTCCAGATCTATTTACCAAAGATTGATCTTACATTAGACTAGTCAACTAAATCAAACACTTTCTTTGTCTTTTTTTTTTCACTCTTCTTTCATTCTTCCTCTCTTTTTCTTAATTCTTTTAAACACAAACACAAGACATAAATATGAACGGGTGGGACAGCTAATCTAATCACTGTTCTCTCCTCTAGTTCAACATGTGCACACAGTTTCGTAACTTGAAATTCGAAAAATTGATGCAAAAATATATCTGTACTTACTGTGCGATAGTTTCCAATGTATTTTTTGATTGAACTTTCCCTATATAACGATTTTAAACTAAAACATGAAGTTAAACACAGCGATTACTTTTCACACAGCTGACACTTTTGTATACCGGTTGTTCTGGACAACGCACATCTTCAACACTAGCTGGCGCTAGACCTTTTTGTGAACGGTGGTCCAGGCCAAATATAACATCAAACTCAAATTTTTGTATTACTAATACTATAGATTATTAGATTTAATAACTCAATTTAATATTTTAGCTAGTAGTCTATATTGAAGAAATATGCACAAAGAGTAGAACAATATGTGTTTTGCGGGAATTTTAAATGAGAAGTGACTCATAACTTTTTGCAGCTACATTTTTCTTTCTTTTTTCGTTTTTAAATCACGTTACCATTATGATTATTAACGGTTGACAACTCATAAGGTGAAAGTGTGTCATGCAAAGTATTATAGCCGCTGACCCTTTTCATTGGTAAGATATAGCCAATAACTCTCTCAGTCTTGAGACCGTCTTCATCTTCTCCATCAGTCCATCTGTTTAAATTGCTCCCGATGATTACGGGAGCAATTTATCTCGCGCGCTCTCCGTACTACTAGTTTGAAACACAAGTTGATTTATAGGAAAATGTAAAGAAATTGAATATCATCGATGGTATTTTACCTATTGCAGTTCTCCTTATTTTTTTTTGTCTATATTCGTTATTGTTTGATACATTTCCAAGTATTGCTTTATCCACTTCTGTGTGCTGTGTGCTGTAAACAAAATAAAGTTCCATTTAATATATTAAGGCTTTTTAAGTTTTGTTGAATCTTGAATCTGTATGAGAAGATCAGAGACGGCAACCCGTTCAGAAAACCCCATCCTTGACGAAATTTCACCTTTAAACTTAAGTCGGCAACAACATCTTGGTCTCAAAAGTAAAAATAAATAAATAAATAAATTAATTAATTGATTAATTAAAAAATAATAATAATAATGAACATAGGTCTAGATACTTTCTTCGTCTGCTGAGAAAAAAGGATACTATAATGTTTTTAGCTATAGAGGGCATGACATTGACACTAGCACTTGTACGGTACGGTACGGTACGTACCGGTACGTACTTATGCTGCGCTAGCGCTATGCATGCACAGCATTCTGGGAAGAAATATTTACTGGAGTCATTTCGAGAAATGAATTGAAAAGTAGATCGACTGGAAAATACACTTTTGTAGACAAGCTGGAGGCTTGAAACATCTGAAATGAAGGTATGATGTAGACATAATTTGTGAAATAATGTTTTATCCGTATTAACCTGTTTAAAACCACTGTAGACAATTTTAGAATGTTTGTGAGATTATCGCGGGGCTTGCCTTTAATCGACGGCGGGTAGCAACGGTAAACAACCCGTTAGTTCCCGTGACCTTATGGCTTCGGGTCCGTTGGACACCGGTGCAATATCACGGGCAAGGTAGCAGGGGCCTAGCCCTAGGGCCCGTTTCTCGAAACGTCATGACAAGACGGTCGTAACTTACTAGTTTATCTAATCTTCCTAAACCATTTCTGTAAAAGCTTACTAGCTAGACATCTCATGATACCGATACGATCAGCGAGAAGAGTAGACAGAAATAACCGTCTGGTATGGGTCATTCTTTAATAAAACTGACATTTGTTGACATTCCCCATACACAGACGGTAACCAATACGGCTCGCAACGGGGGGAGAGATTGAGCCGATTGTGCAGCACTTGTTACCCGAAACTTTCTCCCACGATTTTCCTTATTTAGATCTAATTTTCTGATTTATAAATCAGATAGAAATCAAATTTGTATTTTTTTCTCCTATGTACAGTTGTATAAGTTTTATTACCTATTTCTAAATGCGAAATTTACGGACTTACGTATATGAATTATCCAATTTTTATCTCAGAACCATGAAACGGCATTCGAACTGGTAATCTATGACATGACCCGCCGATATATTTCCGGGTCAACCGACCAAAACAAGCCCAATGGCCAATCAGAGCACGTGTTTGATATTGGACTTATGAATATTCAAACATCACCGGCTCAAGCCGGGCTGACTCATACGTAGCTATTGGACGTTCGAAAAGAAAAATGAATATTCATCAACTCAAACCAAGATGGCTGACAACAAATCATGTTGACTACAAGACTTTCTCGGATTAATCATTAATTTAGGATCTAAATGAGCAAGCTATCGTAAGTCAAGTATATATTTCCGGGTTATTTATTATTTGTTATAATACTCAGTGTAATATTGCAGCCAAAATGAATATGTGAAGACGTAAAAAGTGAAAAACTCGTTGCATATCTCATTCATCGCGGTCCGGCCGAACCGAACCATTCGTTCCGCACACTACCCCATACGCTGTACTTCAGTCTATGTATAGAGGCGGTCAGAGGAGCCAGATGCAATCTCAGCGGAACAACCGTCGATATCAGAGACTGAAGCTTTCGGTCTACGAGAAGAGGAGCCCAGACATAAGCTGCAATGGCCAATGACTGTTAATGATTTAATCTTTAGTTTAAAGTTTAAAACTCTAGTCTTATTTGTTTTAACATTTAGATTTGAATAATAGTCTAATAATATACTATTTTCAATCTTTTTTTATATGATTAGGAAATAAAAAAAGATTGAAAATAGTATATTATTAGAGTAAAGGAGGCAGTTTTCGGCCGGTCCGTTGGATGCGCGGTAAAAATCCCTTTAAAATACATTGCATACTACATCATACATGTAGCATATCACATATCACACACATACAATAACATGCCAGAGAGACTCGAGTACCACATTTGCAAAGGAAAATGTATCCTTAAATATCACATTTTAGCGATGTAATCGGCGGTCCCACTACCGAATCTGAAAAATCGAATATCTTACGCGTGTCTGTAAGGAATATGAGCACCATAACATAAAATGAGCTGTAGAGTAAGACCACCAAACTTCGGACGTTGCCAAACTTCGGACAAAAATTACTTCACCGGCTAGAACGCAGAATATGAGCCTAGCTCAGCCGGGTGACTTGCATGCATTTGATACTACTACTAACCTATTATCGTTAGTACAGAAAGTTTGGGCAGGTTGCCGTCTACAAAACTCACAAAAACATCGAATCCAGAGACAGATTTCGGGTAACCTAGATTTTTACAGTCCATTAACAGGGGTTAAGGTGTAGTGACTCCAATATATCGATTATAAAAAATCCTTCATATATTTAAGGTGGTTTCTGCCAATTTTATGAGAGCTTACGAGATACTTTTTCACTTTATCGCAGAAATTTTTGTAATGGCGTCCGTATACTGAGAGCTAGGGGGGTATATACACCCCCCTACCCAAAGATGGCGCTCTTCCAAACTTCGGACAGGCAACATTGAGTGTCATTTTGACTACGAAAAAAGAGCACTTTCGTAAGATTTTAGCACCAAAATATTGTGTGAGTAGGAATGTGATATGCTGTTATGCAATGTATTTTAAAGGATTTTACCATGCATCCAACGGACCGGCCGAAAACTGCCTCCTCTACTCTAGTCAATAGGAGCGTGCTCCGTGCGTTCGCCCGCTGATCTATAGCACGTGCGGCCAGAGCACGTAATCCCCCGCACAGCCGAAAACTACACCTGCAGGTGCGGTGATCAGAAATTGGAATCTAAACTAAACAGAGATACAGCGCTATAGTATCCAACTGCAGTGATAGGATACGTGCGGTGAGATACTTTTAAGCTTGCGTTATTAAAAAAATCTGTCTCTAAATCTGAAAAATACTTGAAATAGAGTAAGACCGCCAAACTTCGGACACTTAAGACATAACGGGGGAAAACATTAAATTCTCTTTTAATTATTGAAAGACCAAATATACTATTATTGTGCAAATACTGTTTATGTATGTCATGTAAAAGAAAATCAGTAATGGAAATGGAAAACTAGAATTATTTACTTACCCGCAGAACCTTTTTCATTCCGAACTTCGGACGCACTTGCCAAATTTCGGACACGCATGTATAGCGCACGTGTAGCGCACATGCTCCAGTGCGGATAAGACGCATTCATCGGAGGTATGAAACCGGATCAAAAATCGTAAGACGGGGGTAAGTTTGACTACGTTGATTTCATGAAAAAGATATTATTTTCTCTTTTTGGGTAGATTTAAGTGAGGTAGAACTATAAGGAATACGGGTCCCATAAAATGAGCTGTATTTCAAGTATTTTTCAGATTTAGAGTTAGATTTTTTGATCATCGCAAGCTCAAATGTTTCTCACCGCATGTATGTTATCCTATCAGTCGGATACTATAGCGCCGTATCTCTGTATAGTTTAGATTCAAATTTCAGATCACGGCACCCGCAGGTGTAGTTTTCGGCCATGCAGGGGATTACGTGCTCTGGCCGCACACGCTAGGGATCAGCGGCCGAACGCACGGCGCGCGCTCCCTATTGACTTTGTACATGCGGCCGAAAACTGCCTCGCTAGGCCGAAAACTACCGCCGAAACAGTGAAAATGAAAATCAATATTGCCATGGCAGTTCATGATTTTTTTCTGGGATTCTTTTTTTGTTTGAATAGTAATAGTATTGGCTTCATGATTTTAACAAAAAAAATAATAAATAGGAAGTAAAGAGTTCAAAAATAGGATTTTGCCTTAAGTGGCCGAAAACTCCCTCCTCTACTCTATGTACATGCGGCCGAAAACTGCCTCCGAAAAAGTGAACAAGGAAATGAATATTGCCATGGCAATTCATGATATTTTTTTCTGGGATTCTTTTGTTGTTTAAATAATAATAGTATTGGCTTCATGATTTGAACAAAAAATGATAATAAATACATTAAAATAGGAAGTAAAGAGTCCAAAAATAGGATTTTGCCTTAAGTGGCCGAAAACTCCCTCTTCTACTCTAATTAGACTATTATTAAAATCTAAATGTTAAAAACAGATCATCACATGTTTAAACTATTCAGTTTACACATTTGGAGAAAGAATTTATCTGGGTCTGAAAACTAGAAAATATACTTCTGAATTGGACCGAAAATTTCTGTCTCTTTTGTTCGTTAGCCTCTGATTTGGGTAGGGTCGGCTCTTCTCTTTAGAGACAGAAGCCAACCATAGGCGCTCCTGTGCAAACTCGGTGGAACGAATCTGGCCACCAAACTTTGGACTAAAATGTCACTTTAGCGGATTCATATTTGATGCATTTATTTTTGAAAATTAGGCCTAGAGTCAGTAGAGTGTAGGCTAATATAATTTGGTTCCACTTACCAAATTGACTGAATGATGCGTTTAAGGGTCTTTTTTCCCCCGATTTTGAAATTGAACTCGGCTCCGTGTTGAAATTTTTGCACCGCATGCGCAGTAACAGTTTGTCTTTGGGTTTGATAATTTTGTTTATTATCATGATTTTTATGTTCCATTTCTCTTTGTATTTTATACGTAATGACCTAATACTGGAAATAAACACCTAGAATCATTTTAGCTCAGTGGAAAAAGCGTTTAAGAAGTTTTTCACAAAAGTTTGGCTGGGGAAAAAACTGCTGTGTTGGTGTTGTTTCTCCTATTTTTTTTCTTCAAATTTTGGAGTCTCTCAAATGGGAAAAAGTCTCCCAATTGGTCAGTACACACATCTCTAATTATTTCAAATTTAAATCAATTTTTTGATTAATATTGATTCCTCATGATTCTTTTTTTTTTTTTAGTATGTAGGGCTGCTGGTCTTTGAGAGTGTCTTTCACAAGGAAAGAAATCACTACATTAAAACATATATTTATATACAAAGCTTATGAACCTCTCCACCCTGAATCATGAACAAAGTTTCAAACTTTTACTCTGATTATTCATGTTCCAGAGAGTATTTCAGCTGACGGACAAGACCCATGGTCCGGGCCCTCTCAGGTTTTGCTGGCAAACAACTCTTGGAAATTATCTCGCGACCTATGGCTCCGATCACAACGTTCACATCTATGATCGTCATGGTGAGCGTAGAGATGAAATCAACTTACCAGGGTAAGTAGAGAAGGCTTTAGCTCCAGTCAGCCTCTTTCTGATACCAATAGTAGATATATTATTTTAATTTGAAACTTATTTTATGATGTTGGATAGTTGTACCTTCAGAAAGACTGGAATATTTTTGAAATACAACAGGAAAAAGCCTAACATTACTGTTTTGTATATATATATCCCTTACATTAGAATTGGAAGCTGACTTTCTGATAAAGATAAGTTGCTGTCCATCGCCAACTATGGTGGACTTAACTTTCATGCAAATTTTTGCCACAAATGGTTTATCAGTTTTTCGAAGGGGAGGGGGTGCTTGAACTCTAGATAGATAAGTTTCTGTAAGGATTGTTTTTAAAAATATCAAAAGTTTTCAGGTTTACAAGCAGCTAGAGATTATTTCTTTTTTTTTGTCTCTGAGTTAGTAGTGTATGTCATCTACATGTATGTTTTGCTATGTGTTAGTGATGATACTACTCCAAATTTTGAATTGATCAATGCCATCGCTCAACAGATCCTGCACTGGCATCGGCTGGGATAAAGATGGCGACACTTTGGCCCTGATCTGTGACAAAAGCAGCGTAGTGTTCCTCTGGGATGCCAATAGCCATCGGAAGTCTCAGGTCGACAGCGGTTTCAAGGACACATTGACCTACCTGCTCTGGTCAAAGTCTGGACCTCAGCTAGCCATAGGAACGGTCAAGGGTAACCTTCTTATCTACAACCATCAAACTTCAAGGTATATCATCGTGGTTATGTTTTATAGCTTTGAATCTATAAGCCTGGCTGAGAATTGATGTGGTAAACTGCCTTGAAATAAATTTCAAAAACTTAACATATAATTGAATGGCAAGAGGCAGCATAATTTGGATAAAATTTGTATTACGTGATCTGTGCATTATGGTATAAATAAATATAGAAAGTAGATGTGTTTGACCTGTTTCAAATGTACTTTTGTTTCATGGGATTAAGTTCGAGGTATTTCATGCTTATTTGTACATAAGTTGAATATTCATTAGGATTTGCAAGCTTAGACAAGCTGCACTTTGTTATTGCTTTAAAGAAAGATGAACAAAGTGTTCAATCTGTTTTAATGCGAAACATTTTTTTGGGGGTATGTTTGTTTTGTAGTCTAACAATCGGTCAAGTTTAACTGCACTGATATGTGGGGTTGTCTCTTTTTTATTAGAAATGTTGTTTCTGGTATTTTGCATTTGCTAACCCATCAGTTTGAAAGCATTTTCCATTCCTTTGTTGAAAATTTCAGGAAAGTGCCAATCCTTGGTAAGCACACCAAGAAGATAATCTGTGGGGCATGGAGTGCTCAGAACCTACTTGCTCTAGGAAGTGAGGACAGAACAATCACAGTTAGCAACCAAGATGGGGATACCATAGCAACGGTAAGACGTCCATTACTTCTCAATATTTTGTAGAGGTGTTGTGGTCTAGTTGATACGTCATAGGACTGTTGTTCGCATGGTTTGCGGTTCGAGTCTCGCCACGGCACTAATTTCCTTTAGCAAGTCTATACTTGCTACTCTCCACCCAGGTGTAGTAAATGGGTACCTGGTAGGAATTTATTCCTCAAATATTTTTAGCTCTTTAGAGCAGCTTGGCTAAAGCCAGGGTAGTAATCATACTTTGTAGGTGCCTTGAGCTTTCTCTGGGATGGATATATGTGCACAATATAAATATAGAGCTCTATTAATATTTATTCATTTATTTGATAATGTTTTGATAAGAAATCATAAAGTGGGTTGACCAATGTACAACATGTGTAAGACAGCCATGAACCTCACTTCACACTGTTCATATAATGATCATAGCTTGTTAAGAGAGACAGTTACATCGCATGAAGTCACTCCTGATTGGTCAGTTATTATATGAGCCTCAATAGTTTGTAATTTCGTACCTTGGACATCATCTTCGGCAAAAATATATCAACACCTAATTTTTAGCGAACTAGATTGTTTTATAATAAAATTTTATTGATTCATCATAAATTATTTGTTTCTGCTTCCCTCTGTCCTCCTCCTTCAGACTGGAGTGCGGTTAGATCCATCTGACATTCAGTTCTCAGAGATGAAGGTTGATGAGAGAACATCATCAGGAGAGTCTACGGTAAGTTGTCCGTCCTTGACTTCTGACCTATGAACTTTTAGGGTTATTTCATGCCATTGTTCTTTACTTAATTTTTATTGCCAAGATAGAAAGTATACTGACCCATTTTCTTTCTTTTTTCCTGATGTGTATGATCAGCAGTCAGATGTCAGACTTCAAAAGAAGTAAATGCAAGATCATTTCTAGATATATCTCTATTACTGTAGTTTTCCTGTAGAAGTATTACAGGAGGTAAATCACACACTACCCTGAACCCAATACTCTACAAATTGAAGATGTTTATATCCAAAATGTATTGAAAATGAACTTATAAGCCCTTTGTTTTTTATGCTACATCGTTTTGCTTTGTTTTTGTGTTCCTTCAGATAAGTGTGATTGTCGGAAAGAAAACCTTATTCCTGTACAACCTGGATGATAGAGACAATCCTATCGAGCTAGCCTTCCAGCAGAGATATGGCTCAGTTGTAGCATACACATGGTGAGTTTATAGTGCCCTTACATGAAGGAGAGAAAGATTGTGAGAAGGAAGAGGAAGAAGACAAGGGGCAAGAGAAGGATAGCTAGTTTTAGGGGTCGACAACTTCCGATTTTCAAGCTTTAGATTTTGCATTTTCAGAGCGCTGTTACTCTTCTGACAGACACTAAAATAGCATGTAATTGATATTATTGTAATGTATGGCTTACAAGCTTTCCGTTGATACATAATTTATCTATTTCATTTTTCACTTCTGACAGGTTCTTTAAAAGGGAATATTACAATGAAGAAGTGTTTTGTTTAATTAACTAGCATAGTATGAGTTAACACATGATTATTCATCAAGTGTTTTATGTTGTGTGTTAATTTGCACAGGTATGGAGATGGTTACATTATGCTAGGCTTCTCCCACGGTTATTTCATCGTTATCTCAACTCACATGAAGGAGATTGGTCAAGAGTTATTCCAGGCCAGGGACCATAAGGACTCCCTGACCGGTATCGCCATCTCACTCTCACTCAACAAGGCAGCATCATGCGGGGACAATAGGTAAGAGCGAACTTGACCCTTTCAGAGAAAGTCATTCCACATTTTGTGGTTTGATGATGATGATGATGATGATCGATGTTTTACCTGACTGCTAAGAAAGCATGTGCCTGTAAGTAAGCAACCAGGGGACGGACGGCTTTAAGTCCTCTCCATGGGACTTGGTAGTGAGGATAAATGCCTTACCAAAGGGCACCAGACCACTCTACCACTGAGCCATCGCCCCTACTCAATTATGAAATGAATGAAAGATTTACTTGAAACAAAAAGCTAGCCATTATTATTATGTATTACAACAGCCCATTTTAAAGAAGGAGTTTTCATTTGAAAATCCTTGTGGTGATATCTTTCCACACTCTCCAATTTAGCCTTCCCCAATCAAATGTCAAATAACCTTGAAGCACTCAGCACTTGCTTGAAGCTGTAGCGAGACTGGTATGTGTTGAACAGCCTATTGATATTTTGCAATGGGAATATAGAAAAATTCTGTACTTTGAACTTTCCAAACTCCAGCATCAAAATCCATGACCTGTCCGACCTGAAGGAGCTCTACGCCATCGTCAACCTGGAGGAAGAGACCAAGGGATTGACAGGCATCGAATGGACTGAGGATGGTCAGCTCCTGGCCATAGGCACTCAGAGAGGCTTCATGCATGTCTATCTGACCAAGCTACCTATCCTAGGGGACTCCCATGGCACCCGGCTGGCCTATCTGACCTCTCTGCTCGAGGTCACAGTGGTCAATCCCATAGAACAGGTGAGATATACCATTCATCGGAAGTGCATTGAATGTATCCTAAGCCCCATTCAGACTTGACGTGGTAAACCACCTAACAACTGCTGCAACAAAACTTTATGTGTAAATGATGGCCAGAGGAAATATTGGGGGAGGGGTATGAAACATATCTGTGTGTAACAATGGCCCATGTGTTCTCACTGGTCTGTATGTTATAAGATTCAGAAATTTTAAGTGCACAAAATTTGTCAGCGTTATTCAATTTTTCTGTGGCAGTCTCTCTCTTTTTTTTGGAATGAGCCTGTATGGTCACCAGGTTCTGTGATATTCATTTCATATTCAATCATTTCCCAATATACATTTCTTATTTTCTAACACTAACCTTCACTCGAAAACCCTTAAAACAATCATCATGATCGTATTCACTACCTCAACCACTTAACACTACCACCAATTTATGTTTATGGATAGTTTTGGGTGAGTAAGTAGTTTTTTATTTGAATATCTGTAGTGAGAGTAGGTGCTATGCCTAATAATAAATTATGAAAATATATGGATTTTGATGGAAATGTTTTATAGTTTCCATCAACTCTCTCCATAAAAAAAAATTTGTCTTTGATTCAGTAACTAACCCACATCAAATTCACTCCTCAAGGTTTTCAAGTTTTGCCAATGTGTCTTTTCATATTTCCTCTAATTGATATAATAATACTCCTTTGTTGACATTCATGTTACTCCTTTATAACTAACCAATGACATTCCACCCTTCCCAACTTGCTCAGACAGAAGTTATGAGTGATTCAAATAAGTTGCACAAGTTTGAGTTAAAAGGGACCTGTAGAAACAAAACACACAGGTCTACATGTGTGTGTTGATAAAGTTGTGTGAATGATAAGACTAAGTTTATACAGTATAGGCTTGCGGGTGCACCATGTGAGAGAGAGGGAGGATTGAGGAGTTCTTAACCCGCAAGCCTATACTGTATTTCTACATCACCATGCAAGCCGATACTTACAAGCAGCATCTAAGGCTAAGTTAACCCTTTCGAGACGGTCATTCCGATTTTAGTGGTGTGGCTCAATATAACTTTGATTTAGAGCCCTAAAACATATATACCAGATCCATGAGTAGAAAGTGCACAAATATCTGCACAGACAGCGTCCACTTTTTGCTGTTGCATGACCATATTGCTTTTGATGCCAGGATTTTTTTTAAAGGAAAATAACCTTTAAAATCCTTAATTTGGCAACACATTGAAAGGCTCAAAATCATTTTTTTTTTCGATCAAAATTTGCAATTTTTCAACTTTCGGAAAAAAAGTTTTTACCCTTGTATATTGTTTTCAAAAACATTACATTTGATGAGAACAATGTAGTATTAAAAGAAAAATTCTAAAAACAACATTTATTTGTGTTAATATGGGAGGCACATTCCACTTGAGTATTAAACAATTCATTGCAGATTCAAATTTAGACAATGGAGAGCACTGTCTATGTGTCACTGAAGATACCATGGCAGTGTTTAAATATTTGAATTGCTTGAGGGAGAGAATGGGTATGCTACATAGTCATCTGCATGCCACATATAGACACTGAATGTTTATCAATTGGTCTTTATGGAAAGTACAAAGCACAATTTGTTTGGTATGTCCTTCACAAGTGGTATTAAGTTGGATATGTAGAGTAATCATGGTACTGTACTTCACATGCATGGAATTATGGTGATTTTAAGAACAGTACTAATGTATTGTCAGTGACATGTCAGTATACCAACAGTCTACAAGAACAACGATGTTGGTCTCATGAACCCTCAGAAAAGTTGTCAGAATTGCCATGAGACTGACATATCTGTTTTGTGGGCCGTCAGTCTTGTAGGCTGTAGCCTATTTCATATGATGTGCGAATGTGTATGTGTGTGAGCGAAGAAAGGGGGTGAAAATCCGTATTTTTGTCTGTCATTGCACCTGTAAGTCACATTCACACCCATCATTATAACCCGCTCACATTCACACTCACTAACATCGTTTTATTTTGTGGAACTCTTATTTGACGTACCAGAGACGAGTGGGGCGCATGAAGGCAAGTACCTTATCTACTCTCCATTTTGTTTAACCTCTTTTCCCAAACCTTTTTCATTCATTAGATTAGCAGTTGCTTTTGTTTTTTATGTACAAAATTGGATATCTGAACTCAATTGAAACTGGGAGATTTGTCCTTAAATCATTTGAATTTTTTCCACAAGGGAAAGGTTCGGGTTCCTCCATATAGAAGCAAATTCAAAGAAATCAAAGAAAGGCTCATATTTCTTTGAAGTAAATAATAATGTTGATTGTCCTGCAGAAAGCAGCATTATATTTGTTGTAGTTGAACTGTATAGTGAAACGATTTTTTTCTCTTACTTGTAACTTTTTTTTTTTCCTTTTAGAAATGAGTGTCTCAAATTTTCTGTTTCTATTCAAAATCTTCAAGTTTCCTCCCATAGCCTGTGTTAGAAATTCTCTTTTGTCTGCATTGCAAATTAAAATGTCACTTGTAATAAATGTTGATATGGAAGAAAGGTTATGCATGCATGATGCATGCTATAGACTATGCTTTTACAAATTGAATCAAATTTGCATCATGTGACAATTCATTGATTTTATTTTAATGTTTTACTTCATTTAATAGCTAGTCATGTAGTGAATGTTCTTGTTATTTATTATTATAATTCTTTTTATAGCTGATCTATGGTTCCAAGCTTGTTTTAAATGTGGCATGCTTTTGAATGATACATGTAACTTCACTTGTAGATCTATATTTGCAATTTAAGATCAGGAGTTGGTCATCACGTTATAAGTCTACCTAAAATAGTTATTTGATTTATTCAGTCGAAATTTTGAGGGAAAATTATATAAAATGGGTTATGGATTATGGTATATTAGAAGGATTGAAGAAAAAAAAGTTGGTCAAGAAATGACAATAATGATGGTATAGTGAACAGTGTGAAGGAGAAAGCACAGCTGCACATATTAATATCAACATTGTTTGATAGATATTTGGTTGTATTTTTTAATCCTTTTCTTTCTTCTCTTTCAGCTTGATGTATAATATTGATAACAAAACTATATATTTGTCATTTTCATGCTTCTCCAATTTCTTCCTTAGCTTGTATTTCTTTTTAAACGTCTTTCTTAACATTTTTCTGACAGCATGGCCCTGGACGTTGTTCTGACTTTTCTCAAAGCTTTGTGGTCATCGGTTTCGACTTCAATTTTCTTACATGATCCTTCTTTTATTTGTCATTTTTAGTGCTTTTGCAATTCTTTTTTTTTTTTTTACTAACTTTGTCATTGTCATCTTTTTACTTTCTTGAATGGATTATATTCTTTGTGATTAGATTCAGGGGAATCCGTCAAGCATTTTATTACCTGTGGAAATTCAATGACACTTAAGGCTTGTTCAAATATGACGCAGTAAACTGCCACTTTATTTCTAAATTTAAATGAATGGCAACTGGACATAATAAAGGTCCTGTACGTATTCTCTGTGTTATGAGATCAGAAATTTGCATATCTGAATAAGGCTTTAGTGTAGTTCATTTATTTGTACGTTTTAAAGAATGTAAATGGTTATTTAATTTCATCTTGCAGCTGTTTGTATGTGATGTAATAGTGAATTTCCTAGTAGTCCTGAATATGGCCGATTTCATTATTAACAAATTAACAATCTTCAACGCAACCCCCTACTTGCTGCAAGCTAAAGATGGCGTGATGCCCACATTTCTACTCCAGGCGGCGTATGTATCCATGGATCATGCTGTCTTCAACTTGCAGCGGGAAAGGGGATGGGAGAGATCGCAATCATGAAAAAAAACAATACCGTCCAGATTCTGTTTCTTGACAAATTTCATAGGTGTTTCAGTCATAAAGAAATTAGGTATACATCTACATATTCAGAATCCAACACATATACTGTGTAGTCTATATCCAGAGGCCTTCCTATATTTTACAAAAGCATCATGCTATACCAACCAGTGTTGTAAAAAGAGACATTGGTTGTCAATAACGAACTGTCAGTTTTGAAAATAGTTTTTCCATTAATTAATGAAATCAGACGTCATTCAGCGACATTCATGTTTGTATTTGTCTTTTTAGTAGTGCTATCAATTGAATCAAATAATTTGAGGGATACCTAGTCATATGAGTCTGTAGCAATCATGATACTTGCTACACTGTCTGTCAATTAATGCAAATAAAAAAGAAAAAGGCTTTCATCCTTTGTTCGGATAGTAATCTGTGTCAGTAAAGGAGTTTAACATAATAATATGATCTATGCTTACCGGCTTTGTCTATTATCACAGGAGCCTGCTGTTCCCATTGCTATTGAGGTAGAGCCGACATTTGTTGCTCTTGGACCGTACCATTTGGCTGCGGGGATGAACAACAGAGCGTGGTTCTATATCCTCAGTGACAAAGGTAAGTTCTAACATTAAGCTCTTAAACAAATCTACTGTAATTTAGAAGGAAAGCAAGTTATTTTTCTGAGCATATGCTGTTTTCCACTCTTGAAACACAAGTTATTTTTCTGAGCATATGCTTGGCAATTTTTCTGACCAATCATTTACAATGTACTGAAAATAATCATAGTGTACAGTGCATGATTATTTGGTTCTGTTTTCCACTCTTGAAACACATAATTCATAATTTCCTATATTTTTAGAAGATATGTATTTCAGGATAATTAGTATGGCATTATGTACATGTGTAGCCCTAAAAAATGCTGTTGATATTCTACTTTATAAGTGGTTTCTCAGATAGATAGAAAATGATGTAGTATGTGCATTTGAATAGCTTAATATTGATATCAGAAATGATCTATTTATCATCTGTTAAGAGCTAGATTAGCGTTAAGTCTTTAACTCGTTTACTTTTGCAAAGCGTTAACATCGCTCTGGCTCTCACCAGATGTCAAAACCTTTAATCTGTATTAAAGTAGCTAGCCTCAGTCTTTTACAACAGTTTTAATCCAATGCATACTTATTAATGAAAGAATTCTGGCAATGTTTTAGATTATTACAGCATACAGACCATGCAGGCAGGATGGTGTAAGTTACAGAAATCAGAGAATTATTTTATTCACACTTCCATGTACATTCCCCATGTACACTATAAAGCATTCACACAAACCACCCCCTTCCCCAAGTCATGTTTATTGTCCAATACATGTTTATCTCCATACACATGCAATTCCACTTATGTAAAGTAATATTTCTAACCTACCCTGGTTAAATAAATGTAAGCTCATTTTATCATTACAATCATTATTACTATGACTTAATTCTTCGACAGAAGGGTGTTGCAGTTAGAAAAATATCCTTCTGGTTCCTAGATATTGGTACAAAAAATATTCACCAACATTATGCAACTTAAAAATAAATAATATACCAGCAGCTATCAAAAATGTGTGTTTGTGTGGGGAGGGTTAAAAGAAGACAGGCTCAAATGGCCCCTAGAAATCTTAAAAACAAAAACAAATAAAGACTCCACAGTATGTGCAATGCATTATTTTTTGTAAATATAAAAGAAAAGTCCACATTGGTTTTTAGAGTAGTCCCTATAATAATCATTGCTTTATAATGTTGATCAATTATCCAAGGTGGAGGGGAGGGGGGGCTACCACCTAATAGGAATGTCTTTGTTTTGAATCATGTTGGATGAGTGCTGTATCCAAAACAAAATGTGTGGACAGTTTATAGGAATCTAGGATGGAGAAGGGATGTGATTGCTTTGGGAAAATTTGTGTTTCAGATTGAAAGGGGCACAAGGGTGCATTGTGTGTTGGGATGTGGAATTTGTTGAGTGTTCAGTTTCTGAGGGGAAGAAGGTTCAATTTGAAAATTTTCAGTTTTCGATTTGATGGGGAGGGTGTTTTTGAACTGCTAGGATAAATTTTGTTGAGTTCATGTCCGTCTATGTAATTGTTTTCAGTGTGTGTGTGGGGCGGGGGGGTAGGTTTGAACTGCTAGGATAAACTTTGTTGAGTTCATGTATGTCTATTTTAATTGTTTTCAGTGTGTGTGTGTGTGGGGTGGGGGGTAGGTTTGAACTGCTAGGATAAACTTTGTTGAGTTCATGTATGTCTATGTTAATTGTTTTCAGTGTGTGGGGGTGGGGGTAGGTTTGAACTGCTAGGATAAACTTTGTTGAGTTCACGTATGTCTATGTTAATTGTTTTTAGATATCACAAGTGGTTGAGTATATTTGTCAAATTTGTTGATGTAGGGGAGGGGGAAGAGAAGGTGACCCCCATTTTATTGAAACAAGGGACCATGTGTGTGGGTTCCTCAGTGTAATTTGTTGAGTTGATGTAGAACTGTCTGTTTTCTTTTTGGGGAGGGGATGGGGGTCTTTCTACATTCATTCCATTTGTACATGTAGGAGAGACCCCGGGGTGATTTGGGATTTTGTGTATACATGCATATGGGATTGGAAATTGGGATGGATAAATCAGAGCTGCCAACCATTACGTTTTTCCCGGAATTATTTAGTTTTTTACTCCAAGTTATGGTAGTACGTTTTTTCTTCATAAAATACCTTTTTTTAAATAATTTTTTTAAATAATTTTTTTTGTATTTATTTATTTTTATTTTTTTCTATTTTTCTTTATTTTTTACATACCGCACGTCAATCAACTGCCCTAAAATGTTGATTTGATCACAAATTCAATATGAAACTAAGGTTAAAACATACTTGGGAACTTAAAGAGAAAAATATTCTCAAAAAGAATGAAACGCCGATAATACCAAAATAACAACAAAAAAATACCTACTTGTAAATAAACTATAGGTCCTAATATGGAAAAAAACAGCATGAGGCAACTGGAAGTGTGTCGCACATGGTTATAAGTTTCATTTTAAGGAATTCCTTTTTTTGCCATCATGGTTCCTCTTTTTGGTCGCACAAGGTTGGCAGCTCTGATAAATTACATTTTTGTGTGATGGGGTAACGTCTTTGAGTACATTATGTTCTGTGTGTTCAGATGTTGAAGGGTGATTTTGTGGAGGTTTGTGCCGTATTTGTAAATGAATTCTTCACTTGCTTTCACTCAACAAACACACGTACCTGTCCTTGTATATATCTTTGGAATTGCTCATAAGCAAACAGAATGCACAGTATAGCCAACTGCCCTTGTCTTTAAATAAACCAAGGTCAAAATCCACCCCGTTGTGCTTCACAAACTTCTACATAGAAGATTTCTATGCAAATGGTGATCAGACATTTTGCTCCTGTGACAATATCTCCAAGCTTTATTCTGGACATCAAAAGTATCAGGCAAGGTTTATACAGTAGTTGTGGTTAGGTTTTAGGTCAGGTTTAAGGTTAGTGATGGGGATAGGTAAGATGCTTGACCCAGGGTTGAAGGTAGGAGTTCATTTTGAGTAGGAAATTGAACTGCGGAGCATGTGTCATACAATCATGCGAATAAGTCATTACAGTATATTGCTGGTAACTCGATACCATTCGCATTGTCTGGTTCATGTTTACGCCATATACAATGTTCCTTCATTAATAGCATTTATGCATTATTTTTGGAGAAAAAAATAGCACTCAAGAAATGAACAGAACAGCCAATTCGTTCTCGCCATTCTAACACATGCATGTGAATCATTTTATCAGCCATGGGCAACATTTTCCTTTTACTTATTTATGTATGGCACTCATTCATCAAATTTGTTATGTAGAGAATTTTGGGATTATAGTTCATTTTGTAACTATAATAGCAGAATTTTTTATTCTAGATTATCTGTAGTACTTATTCAAGGATATCAATCTAAATTAATCCTTAATTGTGAGGAGCATATTACTTTTTTTCATAGCATTATATTTTGATTTTTGTATCTTTACAGCCTAATATTCATTCACCTTTCAACTCCATTAGAACTTTATTTAAAGAAACTACATGTACATGTATATTCCATACTGCGACCAAGACTGCAAAAATATCATGTTGTGAATTCAACTTTTTTTGCCCATTCTTATGTAGTTTTTAGGGGTATTCCGAAATCAAAATCATGTGTTCCAGAAGAGCGTTAACCCTGAGTTAAATGATTTGAGTTAATGCCTTTCTGGCTCTGCCGGATCGGGGCCTTGTTGCATAAAACTTACCATGATGGTAGTTTGCTATGAATAGTAACTTCCATGGAAACCTTGATGTGATTGGCTGTTGTGTGATGTTGCCACGGTAGTTAATATTGATGGTAAGTTACCATAAATGGCTAAGTTTTATGCGATGGGGCACAGACATTATACAAAATACTTGGAATATAACATAGTAGGGAATATTATAAGATGTCTTAAATTATAGAGTAATTAGGATTAAAGAATAATATTAGCCATAACATAAGGATGTCAGTTTTCAGACCATATGCTGATTTCAGGCTGTAACACCTTGAGCTGCATTTCAGGCTTCATATATTGTACAGCACACATGGGACTCCATCTTGTCAGAGTCTGTTACTCATTGGGTGAAACCAAATGGTATCCTTCATAGAATGCTTCAAAATGTGTATTTTCTATACTATAAAGATGGAACACTGCAAGGTATAGTAACTAGTCTCTAATGCTATTTCATCTTCTTGTTTGTCCTAGGGCCTGAGAAGTTAAAGGATCGTGAGTACCTAGGTACCATCAACAGCATGTGCCTCAATGCTGACTACGCCGCTGTGTCCTTTGAAAATAAGGTCCAACTACATTTGGTAAGAACACCACCAGGTTACGCCCTCATTTTTGTTGTGATACATTTAGGCTGAGGTATTTTACAGCACTTAAGTTTGACTGTGGGACTAGCAGCATAGGCCTGACAATTTCTTAATTGTTTAATTTTGATTGCTGATCAGAAGTAATTGCATTACAGTTGAAAATGAGGACAATATACAGACTGAAGTTTATCATGTAGATGATGATGATGATTCTCAGCATTTATGTGGCGTCATTTATCTGTTTAAAAAACACATTCAATGTCATTGGCTCCTCCAATGAAGGACTCACATTTGCTGGAGTAGGTAAGTTTTGTAGATGAGGTCAAAGAACGGTTAAAAACTATGGATTACGTTTTCTTGAAATCCATGAATTTTGTTGAAATGTGAGCTTCATATACTTTTTTTTGTGTCATCTGCTTATGACTCATCGTCTTTCATGGCTCACAGATCCCGAAATTTAGGAGGAAGAAAGCGAAGAGAAATCGTCGCAAAACGGTACTTTTATTTTGATCAGAGTGGACAAGCTGACTGACCCCATAGATTAATTCTGCTTGCATTGTAATGCATAGAGCATGGTCTCATGAATTAACAATTCATATTTCAACCCTAATTTTTTTTTTAAGGTTGTAATTTGATTGGAATGAACATGTAAATTTGTCAACATATTGCTTGCAATTCCATTGTTTGCTATCATACCACTAATACTGGGCAGAAACACAGAATGTGGTGGTATTAAGTTATTGATTAAGTCACGTACAAGTCTATATTTAAGATAAACCCTAAAGTTATTGATTTTGTCCTAGTACCAAAACAACTCATATTCTTTCATGTTCAGTGAACACTGTCGTAGTTTTCAGCAATCACTGTGTCAAAAAATACTATTTTAAGAAGGTTAAATCTGACCTCCCAAATTTTGACGTTGTCATTTAAAGGTATATGGACATATTTCTCCCATTTATGTACATGACTAACATCTCAAGGCAAATTAGACAATTGTTGTCAATTATAAGTCCAAGTTGTAAAATTTTTTCTTGAGTTTGTCTGAGGAATATAGATCATACGTAGCATGCTATCTGTTTTCCAATTTGCATCAAATTTGGTGCAGGATGGTTTATGTAGAGGTGTAGTGGTCTAGTGGATAGTGGATACATCGTTGGACTGTGGATCACATGTTTGGCAGTTCGACTCCCACTTTGGCAAGACATTTATCTACAATTGCCACTCTCCATCCAGGTGTTCAAATGGGTACCTGTTTAAAGGAATTCCTTGAATGCTGTGAGCATCGAAAACGGTAGCCTAAACTGTAGCAGAGCCGGGTTAATATTGAAGCGCCTTGAGCAACCTGTAGGGTGCATATGTAGACTATAAAAATATCCAATATTATTATTATCATTAGTCATTTTCAGAATTTAAAGCAATATCACTGCCTTTCAAACATTTTTGCTGAGTAATTTATTTGGTTTTCATATGCCAGTGAGTGAGAGATAATTGCATTTTAGGAGAATGATTGATGATATTGAAACTTTATAATTTAATGAATAATCTGTTTCCCATTTATTGTCTTCCTCAGATTCAGGTAAACATAACAAACAGTTTTTAGAAAGTGTTATACTGTGTGAATATATCTTTTCTGTGTGGTAGGAATAGCCAGCGAATAGAATGAATGATTCGTAGCACTTTTCTTTTAGACAATTGTTTTCTTGTAGAATCAAGTTGATGGGAGGGAAACATATTGTATCCATGTTTTTCCTAGTATAGCTATTTTCTCTTCTTTTCCCCAGTAATGAAGAAAAAAAAATTGCAGCAAATTTACTGAAAATCAGTCACATTCTACTTGTGTCACAATACAAATTATCCTAAATCACAGATACAATTGGAACTAGAGGAGTCATTTTAAAGACATCTCATACCAATTCCACTACTCATATAATTTGCTTCCCATCATCTGTTTGGCTAATTTATTTCAACATGTTTTTTTTCGTCCAAATGTTAAACACAGTCAAACCTGTCTTTAGCGACCGCCCAAGGGAAACGCAAAAAGTGGTCTTTGTAGACAGGTTCCTTAAGTACATGTTTCAATGAGAATCCATTTTCAAGGGAAACAAAAAATGTGGTCTTTGTAGACAGGTGGTCTTTGTAGACAGGTGGTCACTAAAGCAGGTTTGACTGTACTAGCTTTATATACATGTAGGTATAATAAAGCTCTTATCCAATATGATTTCCATGCTTATGTGAGTCATGTATTAATTTCAATAGCATAAAACTCCCTGTAGTATGTGCTGTCCCTGTGATTTGTGCATAGATGTGCCATTAGAGTAGCTGCAAAGACTGCATGCAAGGCCTCCCTTTAGTTCAGTGCATGTATGTACATGTATATTTAGAGTAATAAAGTAATAATAAGTACTGCTACTGAAATGGTGTTTTGAAAGCATATGTGTCTGAAATGCATTTTGAAAGGTTGATATCGAAGCTGTAAAACTAGAATTTTCTGTGCATGAATTGAACTTTGAATTTTTGCAAATTGCTCAAGTTTCTTGCTTCAAAAATGTTTGTGATTAAAATCTTACGAAAGTCTCCTTTTATGCAATTTTCTGGTTTTAAAGAACATATCATAAAATGGTTTGGGCCAGCAAAATGTAGACATGATTAAGAAATCTGGCTGTTCAAGTAATAAAACTCATACATGTATGTATGCATGTGACCATGCATTATTGGTGACCAAGACATGATTGGTTCATGATGTGAATTCAGTGAATATTTTTACTTTTTTATAGTACATTTTGATTACACATTCTCTGTTGAATTTATACATTCATTTATACCTGTTAATATATAGGGACAGTTTAGTGACAATTCAAATGAAATTTTCGAAGAAATTCCCGGCATTGCATCTTTTCTCACATTTCTTTCAGATTGAGACAGAAGGAGTTGGTGATAATGAGGAGAGAGAGACTAGATTATTCCCGGACAAGGAGAGCAATGGCAAGATAACATGTCACACACTCACTGCAGACTTTCTCATCTATGGCACCCATGTAAGTCATGTAGCAGTCAAATGAATGCAAGAGGTTGGGTAGATACCAGACTGTATAGGAGAATCCAGGGGGTCTGAATGGCCTTAAAGGAACAAAAATATGCTCTTAACTCTAAAACGGCCAGATTATTTTGGTGCTCTCTCCCATCCATGGAGTGCCAACAAATTCTGAAACTTGGCATACAGAAAGAATAAGCCTGTGAAGTCTCATATCTATATCTCAAATAGTTTTTGAATTATTGCTTATTGACTAATAGTCACTATAATTCACATATCTGCAAATGACAATTCTGCATTTTGTACAATAAATATGAGGAAGTTTTCATTTGGCGTTGTTTGATGCTGCACGGTACCTGTTGGTCGAAATTTTATCAATTTGAGAAGATCAAATTTACAATGGAAAAAAATGCAATGGGAATATTCATGTGTGTTTTTACAACATAAGGGTGACAAATAACTATAGAGCAAGTAACCTTACAAAGAGCATTGTTGAGGTTGAGATCTAATTCCCAGTTTTACCTTAATTTTTGGATGAAGAATATTATCAATGGGATCAAACTTCAAACTGTCTTCATGTAGTTAGAGCTGAAGTAAAGGACACTGTGCGTGCCATCAGTTTGAATCTCATTGAAGAGTTGATGTATATGCACAAGAAGTGATTAATCATCTACTCTTCTCCCCAACCAACCCTTATAGAATGGTGAGCTGATGTACTTCTTCATTGAGGACTGGCAGTTTGTGAATGAGTTCCGTCATGTGGTTGGCATCAGGAGAATCTTCTCTGACCCCAGCGGCACCAGGCTGGTCTTCATCGATGACAAGAGTGATGGTTTTGTCTACAATCCTGTGAGTGTACTAAAGATTCAAGAAAATGCAGCTCCGTTCAACTCTCTTTCTCTTTCTCTCTCTCTCTCTCTCTCTCTCTCTCTCCTTCTCGCTCTCTCTCCCTTCTCTTTCTTTCTTTTTTTCTTTTTTTTATTTGACTTTCCTTTTGTCCGTTGGTCTGCTGCTGTCCATCTTTCATCATTACATACTAATTTTACTATATGAACGTTTTATTTGTAATGAGGATGTTAAAGTTAAAGACCAGTTCTGGTCATGCGATTGCATTGTGAAAGAAACGTTGTGGAATCGATCAGAAAAGGTTGATCATCTAGCATATAAGTATTGGTGTGTACTGCAAGGTTCTGGAATCATCAAAATGATAAGAAATTTGGCCCAGTCTTGGTAAAGTTACAAGCACTGTACACAGAAAGATGTATATGGGACTACGTGACCACGTGTGCGATATCTATTTGGTCCCAATAGATATAATAATTTACTGAATATATCAATTAGTAGGCGGTTTCCCGACTTTTCCGGCAAAATTTGTATCATCACGTATTATTCAAAACATATTCTTTCACATGATTGGTAATGAGAGCTTCCATTTCATTTTTTTGAGAGAGGGGCGTTTCCAAAACTGGTCTTTACCTTTAATTCAATCTAAGCTTATGACAACCCCTTTTCCATGTATAAGTTCAAGTGATCTTACATGTTAGATGTTGTAAACCTATGATGATTTATATGGAAATAAATAAACATCAAATCAAGTCAAATTGAGCAATTATACAGTGTAGATGGGATCAATTCAATGTTTCTTTAAATACCTAGCAGCCTTGTTAAAATCTTTAACTGAAATACTTGGCCAGCTGTACTGTTTAATCTCATGAAGTTGAAAGGCACTGGCACAAATTGATATTTGAACATAAGTACATCTGTAGTCATACTGTAGCCAATTTGCTAGAGAGACAACTCATTGTGGTACTACAAAAATAGACAAGAATTGAGCTCATCTGAACTAATGCAAAGACAATTTTTTTAAAATTTTAGTGTAGGACTATTTCATATTAAAGTAATTATAAATGTCATCCCATACTTGGTACATGGTTGGTATCGTTCAAAACGCTTGAAAAGTTTTACACTGGTGATGTGTCTTGAGCAGCCATTGACGTAAGGCGCTGAGTTTGAGGTAAAGGCGGTCATCCTCTTTTCTTCTCATTTTGTTTGTGCATGACAGGTCAATGACCAGACTCTGGAGATCCCCAACTTCTCACCAACCATCAAGAATGTTTTATGGGAGAATGGATACAACTACAAGGGAGTCTTTGTTGCCTATGATGATGAGAAGGTCTACTCCTATCTCTACTCAAGGGAGACTGTCAATGGTAATAACATCAACCAATATGCTTGACTGTTTGCTGACAAGATAACATGGAAAAAATAAGGAAATTGTGATTTTAGACAAGGAAAACGACCTTTGATTGTAAAGAAATGAGATGTTAAGAAGAAGAAAAGCATTGAAGAGGGGTTATTAGACCACTGCAGGAGCATCTAGAAACATACATGGTAAACCTTTTTAGTTCCTAGGTTCAAGTTAGTGTATGTAAGTTGACTTGGCTCCAAGGAGAGAAAGTGGCATTGATAAATGCATTAGGATCGAGGCCTGCCACGGATTCACATCTATGCATCTTAGCAGTACCAATGTATTGATGCATATAAACAGAGATAGATAGACAGACAGACTGACAGGCAGACAGACAGATATACATACAGACAGACAGAAAAAAAGCCCAAGATACACAATATTGTCTATTAAACTTGTAATGAATTGGGTACATTTATCTTGATCTTTTGTATGTTTTACTTAAAGGGGTAATTTTTATGAATATTAGATAATAACATCATTGAAACTTTGATAGTGCTTTCTGTATAATATTTATTTTCTGTGCTTTTAACCATGTGTTGATTGACAATTGGTATATGAAGAGATCGAAGTAGCAACATATTTCTTTTGATTGTACACTCCTCTACAGGTCCTGCAGTGATTCTAGTCGGTACCACCAAGCTGCCTTTCGCCCAGCAGCCCCTGATGCTGCACAACGGTGAGCTGGTATGTCAGACCCAGAGTGGCAAGACCACCAGTGTTCATCTCAGCACCTACAACTTCCTAGAGCGCCCTCAGGACTTACCACACCCAGAGGTGAGTACTGTCCTTTGGCTTGTTAACATGTTGACTGCCCAGGATGGTGACTCAAGCTAAGCCATGACAAGTTAAGGCTGGCAGTCATATATTATTTTCTTATGTGTAGGGAGTTTTGTTAAGCTGAGTGACAATCACACCCTCCCATTGACACCCCTGTTCACAAGGCTTTCATGAGATGTGAGGTAGGACTCACCATATTCTGTATGTGTATAGTGAAGACAGATGTAACAACTTGACCAGAGGGGCTCACCATTATCATGCTTTTATGTGATCTCTTATGCCTCAGTCACACCTTTGCGTATTTGGCTTGCGTATTGCTGCGTATTTATGGCAAGCCGTTTTAACACTTATTCCTATTTCTTGATATCAAGATATGAATTCTTTATATCAAGAAATCGAAGTCTTGATATCAAGAATTCAATTCTTGATATCAAGAATTACCATTGCTTTACAACAGAAAATCGTTTCTTGATATAAATGATTCATTTCTTGATATCAAGAAATAGGAATAAATGTTAAAACGGCTTGCCATAAATACGCAGCAATACGCAAGCCAGATACGCAAAGGTGTGACTGAGGCATTACAATAGCGCCTTGAGCATTTGATTTCAAGTGGATTCGGCGCCTTATAAATCTCATATATTATTATTACTGTTTAAAAGGAAAAACTCCACTTGAATTCTTCTTTTTTTAAGGTTCGGTCAGCACTGCAGAAGAGCATTTTCCTTCACCAGTACAAGGAGGCTTGGATGCTGTGTCAACTTCTTAACAGCAAAGAGGCATGGTTAGATCTGGCCAAGGATGCTATCACACATGCTGATATGGAGTTTGGTAAGATAATATCTGTCTGTCTTCGTCTCTCTTATGGAATTCTCCAAACGACTATGTTCCTTTCCCATCTCTATTTCTTTTCCTCCATATGTTTCCCTCCCCTGTACTTTCTCTCTCTTTTAATATCTGTTGTTCTCTCCTCCTCTCCCTTCCTGTGCTTCACTCTCTCTCTGACTCTAATGTCCTGGGCCCCATAACACAAAGATAACTTAGCAATTGATTGCTGTTTTGCATTTGATCATGATTTGACAATTGATCAATCAAACATACAATCAATTGCTAAGCTTTATGTTACGGTTCGCAGTTGTATATTTGTTTATGTTACCTTCTTATTATGTCTTCATATTCTCTATCTGTCTCTCTCCCCTATTACCTCTCTCCCTCTATCTGTCTCTGCATTTCACTCTGTCTGTCTCTCTCCCCTATTACCACTCTCCCTCTATCTGTCTCTGCATTTCACTCTGTCTGTCTCTCTCCCCTATTACCTCTCTCCCTCTATCTGTCTCTGCATTTCATTCTGTCTGTCTCTCTCTTGCTCTCTCAGATTGTGACATCTCTTTTCCCACATTGAAGTAGTCTTATAAAACACTGTCATTATTAGGAATCACATTTCCTGTAATACTGATTGGCTTTCGTGCTAATGTAAATTTTCTTTTCTTTCTCTATTTCTTGCAGCTCTAAGAGTTTACAGACATATAGGAGAGGCTGGTATGGTACTTTCACTACAGAAGATCACGGTAAGAATTAATGCATCTGCTGTGTATTGGTCTTACTGAGAATTAGGTAACTCTCATCAACCTTCATGCAAATATGCATGCAAGTATGTGGAATAAAATAACACCCAATAGTCCACATCAGACCCTTCAGATTTCTGATATGATAGATTCAAGTCAGTCATTAAAATTCAATGTGAAGATTCTGTTCTAGATATTTTTCAACAAAGTAAGTGCCACTGTGATCTGAGAGAGTATAGATGCACCAAGAAAAATATACCCCCAAAATGCACCAATAAATCAGATCTCCATCATAAAATCCATAACGTTACTCAACATTGTGGTTCACATTTAAGCCCTACTTTGATAGATGATATGGCCAATGATGTATTCCCAGCTAGTAATTTATTACAAAATTACTTCCTTTTCCTAACCTAGGGTATCGATGATCGTAACTTGCTGTCTGGTCACCTGGCTATGTATCAAGAAGACTTCAATCTAGCCCAGGACCTGTTCCTAGCCTCTAGTAGACCCATCACAGCCCTAGAGATGAGGAGAGACCTGCTGCATTGGGACCAGGCCCTCAAGCTGGCCAAGACCCTAGCCCCAGGACAGATCCCATACATCTCAAAGGAATATGCCCAGCAGCTCGAGTTTACGTAAGTAACATTTTCCTCTCTTTCTATCTGGTGAATTTAGCCATTGTTAATTTGATACAGGTGTGATGACACAAAACATTTTTTTTTTTGGGGGTCTAAAAAGCAGAAGCAGAATAGGAAAAGCCTCCTCCCATTCCACATCAGATATCCATGAGTGAAGTTGAGAAATGGAGAGATACTACCAACTTTAGAGAGCGGTAATGTTTTGTTGTTCCTTTTTGCTGAAATCTGATGATGATCAGGTATAGGAAATATTTACAACACACTAACTGCAGTATAAATTCACTTCTTGCTTTCACTCAAAAGTCATAATGGATTTTCAATGCATTGATTCCTTTGTAGATGTTTATGTAGAATTGTCCATATCCAAGGATCACGCTCTGGATTGTCTTTGCCATTACTCTACATCTGATTTACACTTAATACTTTTAGTGTGAAATGTCTAGATGTAGCTTTCCAATGTTCAGGTTCAAGTTTATGTAATTCCAATAAAAGCATATACACATACAAATCAGAAAAACAGAGCAGATGCAAATAATTATACATGGAATCAAGGATACTATAGAAGACCAAGGCGGTCTTGTCAAGATACATGTAGTCCCCTTAGAAAATAAAGTAGATAAGTGCTTGAATGCGAGATGAGAGGATAATTTGCTTCATTCATTACATGACTATTAAGTTTGAAGGAAGCCATTGAATTTATGTGGTTGTTGCATTTTCTTTTTCTACAGTGGTGACTATCCCAATGCTCTAACCCATTACGAGAAAGGTATCACCAGTGAAGAACAGGTAAATATCATACAGCATTTGTAAGTTTGATAAATAGGACTTGTTTTAGGATAATTTAGTATCAACCATTTGCTTAGAAGACCATTCTATAAATAGTTATGAATACTTCTTGAATGTTAGATTAATAAGTGAGTGGAAACACTTTTTTTTAAAGAACTACAGATGCTGTAGTTCTTAAAATTCAATCTGTATCAGTATTTTGCATACCATATGTGATTTCATTTTTTTGATTTTTCCCAGGCTTCAGATTTCAATTCATCATTATTTATGTTTTGAAATGAATAGGTTGTCTGGTTTGAATGCTCTTTAATTTGTTGACAACTGAAATGTCTCATGTTCATAGGCTTAATATATGAACCACTGCTGCCTGTAGGCATTGGCTTAAAGTGAAATCCAACCCAAATAGACAACTACTCTAAAAGAAAGCAGAAAAATCAGAGAAGAAAACTGATGAAAGTTTCAATTAAATCTGACTAAATATAAGAAAGTTTTGAATTTTTGAAAGTTGTAATCACTATACGTATGGGCACATTAAATTGGCTGAAGCGGTAATGTCAATGTGATGTAGTGTCGGACCACTTTCCCATCTGTTCCAACATATAAAATGACTGAAATTTAAATTTTTCAAAAAATCATGGCTCAGGAGGTCCTATTCTTTTTAGAGGACCTATAATAACATGCTATCTATAATATATTTTGAGTAGTGCCCCACGAGAAAAACAGAAATTAGTGATATTTTTGTACACAGCAAATGGGAGAGTGATCCACGTCCTACGTCACAATCCACTAACCAAACTACCAATTTGAGATTTGCATAGACTTAGTTATCTCGTATTTCAAACATTCATAACTTCCTTATTATTGGTCCGATTCATTCAAAATTTTGCCATTCTGTTTCTGTTATTTTTCTGCTTTCATACAAATCAACTTATTACAAGGGTTGGATTGCCCTTTAATTCAATGTTCAGTTAACTTCATTTTCAAGTAGACAGATGACTTTCTCAGACAAGGCTTCTAATTTGGATGTTGATTATATGTGTGTTATGAATGATCTCTTCTCATTACAGGAGCGTGACCATGATGAGACATGCGCTGCAGGTGTGGCACGTATGTCTATCCGCATCGGTGACATCCGTCGTGGTGTCTCCATGGCGATGAAGATGAACAACCGTGCAGTGAAGAGGGATTGTGCATCTATCCTAGAGAGCATGAAGCAATACTCAGAATCGGCTCAGCTTTACGAGAGGGGCGGCTACCCAGACAAGGCAGCGTCCGTCTATATCAGATGCAAGAATTGGTGAGTTGGGAGTGATGCAGTCTCTCTTTTATTTCTCATGTTAGATTGGTGTATCTCCCTGATACTATTTTTTTCTTTTCATGTTGATGCTTACAATTATGGGGACCATTTTCCTGATGAGTATGATGATAATATAATGGTGATACTGATTTGGAAGGTAAACATGAATGCTATTTGATGCAGATGTTGTGATTATCATGACAAATGTGATGATGAAGTTGGTGCATGGTGGTAATGATAACTATTCCAAGGAGTATGATGGTGATTAGAAATATTGATAATAAAGTTAATCGTTTTGTTGAGTTCATGAGGATATTCTGATAATGATAGAGACAATTTTACAATTTTTACAATTATTTGTTATAATGGTGATAATAACCTTTAACTATAACATTGATTTTTTTTCAAGAATATAATAATGATGATTGTGGCTATATGCTGTTGATTATCATAAATCAAAGTGTTCATATTGCATTTGGAGATTAGGATAATGTTGATGATGATGGCAACCATCAAATAATGGCAGCAATGCCTATTGACAACAGAAAATAGAAAGTGCTACATATCTCATGGTTGTATTTGTTGAACCTTACAGGGCCAAGGTAGGAGAATTGCTGCCCCAGATCACATCTCCCAAGATTCATACCCAGTACGCCAAGGCTAAGGAAGCTGATGGGAAGTATAAGGATGCTGCTCTAGCCTACCAGAATGCCAAGGACTGGGATAATGTCATCAGGTACGAACATAGAGAAATGAAAGGAGAGGATTTGCAATATTTTATCTGTGTAGTATCACAGGGATTGTCATTACTTCGAGATAGAGAAAGATTCAGTATGAGATAAGAACAAGATATATATGATTTGTAGAATTATGGACAAGTATTTTATGGGAATGACAACAATAATGGTTGTAATAATGTATTATGACTCTGATGCTAGCAATGAGGACAGCGAGAAGGTATGAATATTTCAAAGTAGTTACAATGTTTATATTCTATCGTAAAGACTTTTATTCCATAAGAAGCACAGACTTGTAGAACAGCATTTACAATTATGTTAAAGATAGGAAAGAGAATATTTCTTTTTAAGATTTATACATTTTATCAATTTTGGGAAGTCTTTGTTCCCTTTACATGTAATTAACCTGCTTGATCGTGATGACCTCAAACAATGCATTTTTTCTACAATTATCTCTCATTACCCAGGTGAAACAAGAGAGCACCAGGAATGATTATTTCATGGATCTTTATTTATATTTAAATTGTCTGTTAAGCTAAGAGCAGGGTAATACTATCAAACTACGTGGTGTTACTTTGTGATACTGCGTTACTGTGTTTTGTAGCTGAAAGGATGATTGTATAATTATGTTTAAATACCTTCCTTTCTGTGTTTTTCTTCACAGAATCCAGTTGGACTATCTGAAAAACCCAGAAGAGGCCGTCCGTGTCGTGAAAGAATCAGGATCAGTTGAGGGGGCTAAGATGGTTGCCAAGTAAGAGATAAACAAATTGTGATACAATAATGATAATTCTAGGTTGATTTTGTGGCTCCGCTACAAAGTAGCCGGAGGCATTATGTTTTCTGGTTGTCCGTCCGTCCGTACGTACGTACGTCCCGTTCTCGTGATCGCGTTATCTCAAGAACAGATGAATGGATTACCGCCAAACTTGGGTCATGTATGTATCTTGCAGAGCTAATGAACTGATTAGATTTTGGGGTCACGAGGTCAAAGGTCAAAGGTCACAAGGCTCATTATGTATGCAAAAATAGCTCGTGATCGCATTATCTCAAGAACCGATTGATGGATTACCGCCAAACTTGGGTCATGTATGTATCTTGCAGAGCTAATGAACTGATTAGATTTTGGGGTCACGAGGTCAAAGGTCAAAGGTCACAGGGCTCATTATGTATGCAAAAATAGCTCGTGATCGCGTTATCTCAAGAACCGATTGATGGATTACCGCCAAACTTGGGTCATGTATGTATCTTGCAGAGCTAATGAACTGATTAGATTTTGGGGTCACGAGGTCAAAGGTCAAAGGTCACAGGGCTCATTATGTATGCAAAAATAGCTCGTGATCGTGTTATCTCAAGAACCGATTGATGGATTACCGCCAAACTTGGGTCATGTATGTATCTTGCAGAGCTAATGAACTGATTAGATTTTGGGGTCACGAGGTCAAAGGTCACAGGGCTCGTTATGTATGCAAAATAGCTTGTGATCACGTTATCTCAAGAACCGATTGATGGATTACCGCCAAACTTGGGTCATGTATGTATCTTGCAGAGCCAATGAACTGATTAGATTTGGGGGTCACGAGGTCACAGGGCTCATTATGTATCCTAAAATAGCTTGTGATCGCGTTATCATTAGAACCAACAGATGGATTACAATCGAACTTGAATTTTAAAAATTGCTTCCATTTTGGTTTGTAAAATTGCTCTATGGCGGAGGCATCATTTTCGACTGCGCGCAGTTGAAGTTCCATCTAGTTTTTTTCTTCTTTAGTTGCATTCTAATATTTAATCAATCTTTACATGAAATCCAGTGAACATTTTTTGATAAGCCATAACATTTTTTTTGTCTGATTCCTATATTCAATGTCGATAAATTGCAAAACACACACAATTCTAAAGAACTGGAAAGTTCACAAATCTTGGAGTTTTAAAGGTTCTCGTGCAATGTTCCTTTATTGTGTACTCCAATTTTGTTAAAACCATCCTTTACCTAAACTAGCTTTGCTGGGTAGATGCCATGCCTAGAATGTGTATTTATCTTCATTATGATTTGTTCTTCTTCTAGATTTTTCCAGAAGCTGAATGACTACTCATCTGCAATCCAGTTCTTAGTGATGTCACAATGCAACAATGATGCCTTTCAGCTGGCTCAAACCCATAATCAGATGGAAGTCTATGCGGACATCATTGGTAAGAGCAATGCAGTCCTCATATTCAGTACAAAGCCTTTGCCCATTTCTTTTTTCTTTCTTTTTATAGCCGATTTAATAGTTGAAAATGGCATTATTTTAGATAAAATTGTTTGCATTCAAGTATAAGACAACTGTCAGATTATTAGAAACCTTAAATTAGTGATTTAAGACTTAGATTTACATGTGGACCATTTGTAGTGAAAGTCATGACATAGAAATGATTTTGCTCTTTTAGAAGAAAAAAAGAGTCTATTAAAATTGACATAATTTTTTATCTGGAAATGAAACCTGATTTTATATAATATTATATCCTGTTGAATTGTACCTTACAGGTCAAGATGCCAGCCATGAGGACTACCAGAGTATCGCTCTGTACTTTGAAGGAGAGAAGAACCACCTGCTCGCCGGCAAGTTCTTCCTCCTCTGTGAACAATACCAGAGGGCGCTCAAACATTTTCTGCGTTGCCCCAACACAAGGGACGATAGCCAAGCCATTGAGATGGCAATCGAAACGGTAAGGTTCTCCTGTTTGTGGTTTAGATGATCCTCCAATTTATATCAGGAAATTGCAGAATCATGTTGTCAGTTATGATGATAGTGATCATGATAACAGTGATGATGATAATAATAACGATGAGGAGGATGAGGATGATAAGGACAAAAATGGTGAGGAGGAGACTGAAGATGGTGATGATGATGATCAAGACATTGATGATGATGATATTGATGGCCTTGATATTAACAGCCCTGTAATTTAGTATCTCTCTCAGATTCTTGTACACGTTGGAAGGTGTAGAGATGTTAACTAGCTCATTGAATGATGGTGCTAATGATAATGATGATTGTGGTGACAATGACAATTTGGTAACAGACCTGTAGTCTAAATTTTATCTCTTTTTGACTGTTGAACAGGTTGGAAGGTGTAAAGATGACAAACTAGCTCTTCAAACGATGATGATGATGATGACGAAAATGGGGCTGTTAGTGTCGATGATGATAATGATTATCATGTACGGTATCTCTTTTTGATCCTTAGTTGTATAGGTTGGAAGGTGTAGAGATAACAAGCTAGCTCTTCAAACGATGATGATGATAATAGTAAAAATGGGGCTGTTAGTGGTGATGATGATAATGATTATCATGATAAATCTAAGTTGCATCTCTTTTTTGTCCTTTTATAGGTTGGAAAGTGTAGAGATGACCAGCTGGCTCATCAACTGATAGACTACCTGATGGGAGAGACAGACGGTATACCTAAGGATGCTAAGTATCTCTTCAGATTGTACATGGCTCTAAAGCAATACAGAGAGGCTGCTAGGACTGCCACTATCATCGCTAGGGAAGAACAGATTGCTGGTAAGCATATTATCATGGTATGAGTACAGATGATCTGACAGTTGCTCCGATGACATATGCTCTTGGCTTTATTTCAACAAAAATATAGGGATAGGGTTGCAAGTTGGTTTCAGGCTAGGTTTACTTTGTAGGGTAGCAGTTAGGGTCACGTGTAGTATTTGGTCCACGGTTGAAGTTGGGAATTGTTTACTGTAAGGAATTTACTGCAGAGCATTGTGGTCAGTGCATGTGTTATAGAATATGTAGATCGATGCCTAGAGTAAGAATATTCCATATGCTTCCTTCACTAGCTTACAAGTGAGAGTGTCTTATATATGCAGGGAATTACGAGAAAGCATGTGATGTATTTTCAGTGACCTTCCATTATCCCTTCCGGAAGCAGTAGCAAATGTGTTCTCCAATCAATATTTCTATGTTTCATTACAGTACCAATGAACTGACCATGATAGCTTGTTCAGTTACCTAACATGATCCGTCTTTTCTTCATTTGTCTGCCATGGAGGCAGTGTAATGGTGTGCACAAGCAGTTACACATTATCATCATTTTTATTTGCAGGTAACTACAGGAACGCCCATGATGTCTTGTTCAGTATGTACACTGAACTGAGAGCGCAGAAGATCAAGATCCCTACCGAGATGGCTAACAACCTCATGATTCTACATAGCTATATCCTGGTCAAGGTAAGAGCCGATGCTACATGTACCAGCTTCTTGAGTACATTCCTTGAAAGGTATCATATTGAGGTTTTGAGTGTTGGACAAGCAACCTGTCCTTGGCAAGAATTGGCAACAAATGTGGCAAATAGGTAGAGAGATTAGTTACCTCATTTAGCAGTGCATCTGAGTCAAAGTTCATCAAGTCTCATATGAACAAAATAATAGTAAAAGATCAATGTGCCTTAAGATTCAGGGGAAGGGATTTCAAGCCGAATTTGCTCAGATAAAGTTTATCAACGTTATTATTTCAGCTCAAATTATGAATGCAGATACAAGGTATTCATATGAGAATATTCTTGAATATAAAGACATTTGATAAATAAGAAGCATACTTAAAGTCAATCAACTTGTAAGTTTTATGTGACATAACTGAACAGAACTAACTTCACAGGTCAGTTGCGTCCTCCGTTTCCACTGACATTTGCATTTTTCTTCATTGTATGTTTACAGATTCATGTGAAGAAAGGTGATCATAAGAAAGGCGCCCGTATGCTTATCAGAGTGGCTAACAATATCAGCAAGTTCCCAGCTCGTAAGTATTTCTTGCTTTTCATTGCAACTTGTAGAAAGACCAAATTTACTGCAACACTATGGAAGTAGTTGTCCCAAAAGTAAACTATGTTATTGGATAAATAGGTATAGTAGTCCAGTGGTTTGATTGATTGACTTTGGGTGCAATGGTCTTTGGTTTGAGGATCACCATGACACTTATGTCCTTGAGAAAAGCATTTAATCTACATTGCTTCTCTCCACCCAGGTGTTAAATTGATACCTGGTAAGATGTTGGATTAGCATGTGCACACTTGTAAAATAGTTGAGTGACCGTCTGTAATGCTCCCCAGTGGAAGTGCAGAGTCCTAATTACATCCAAGGACCAGGGTATAATGGGCTTTTATCAGGAAAGGCCCTATATTGAAGAAAAAAAAAACAGTTATTGTAGATATCATTATATATAGTAATGATGAGCTATTGTGCTAATAAATTTACAATGTACAACTGGAATTTTTGATTCATGAAAGAATTGATCTCTATCTCTCTTTGTCTCTCTTCCTCTCAATGTTTAGATGTTGTACCCATCTTGACATCGACTGTCATCGAGTGCCATCGGTCAGGTCTAAAGAACTCCTCCTTCAGCTATGCTGCCATGCTCATGAGACCAGAGTATAGGAACTCAATAGATCTCAAATATAAGAAGAAGATTGAAGCTATAGTCAGGTGAGTTTTTGAATACCAATTCAAAAAGGTTTGCTTCATTTCTATATGTTTTATTCACAGCATGACGGACATGTGTTCTATATAAGAAGCCAGCATTCTTCTAATTATTATTCACGTAAATGAATGAAATAGAACTCAGCCCTCCCTCCCCCATGTATAGGTGAATCAAATACAGAATGTTTTCACCTAACCCAAGGACTAAGACTGGTGCTATGATTTCCATCATGGCTTATTACATCATGAGGAGGCAGATTGTTTGATATATAGGCATCTATTTGAATGAAAAGTAGTGAGGATAGACTAATGAAACTTATGTCCTTTAGTAAGGTTATGTCATCAATATTGGTTCTCTCTGGATTCAGTTACAATTCTGCACTTTGCTATGCACACTCTTCAGTCCACTAGGAAACAGTCCAGCTAGTCACTATGTACCATGGGTAAATGTTAGGATGTGGTTAGATGTGAATGTGGTATGCATGAAAGGGGATGTATCTGCCCATGAAATAGTGACCAGCTTGGATTGTTCCCTAGTGGATTGAAGAGTGTGCATAGCAAAGTGCAGAATCGTAACTGGATCCTGTGACAAGGGTAATGATATACTGCAAATTACTTGATCAGTTACTTGAGACTTGATGGAAGAAAAGCAGAAAATCATCATAATTATTTCTATTCTATTCATCTAACAGGAAACCTGATAAGACAGAGGAGGACGAGCCAACAAAACCTTGTCCAAACTGTAAATATGAGCTGGAGGAGACAGAGCTGTCCTGCCCAGACTGTAAAAACACCGTCCCATACTGCATTATAACAGTAAGACTTCTACCATTTACATATCATGACTAGCTTACTATGACCCTTGACCCTTGTATATACCAGCTAGAGGAGACGGAAGCTGTTCTGTCCAGACTGCAGACGGATGCTTCACCGACTGAGCCAACTTGCCTTATCAAATTGTTACTCAAGTTGAAAAAGAACCTATGCTTGCCTTTTAATCCAGATAAACTCAATACACCTTTCATGTATCAACCATGTCTAATGTTTGAATCCAGTCTCTACCGTTTGCATATTTTCATTTTATATTGTGTCTTCCATATTCTCTCCAGGGCCGTCACATGGTACGTCAGGATTGGGCAGTCTGTCCTAAGTGTGATTTCCCAGCCTTGTATTCAGAACTTACAAGGTATGTCAAATGTTTGTTTCATAGCTACCATAATAACAGTTAAACATGCTCATGAAAATGTAGGATTTTCACCAAGGTAATCTGATTTCATCATTAACATTTCATCCACATACATATATCACATAGATTATCAAATTCTGATTCTGGGATTTCTCTGTTTTGAGTTAACGTGAGAGACATCCATGAGCGTATTGTTAACAAAGAATGAATTGAGGCTGTAGTAGTAACCCACTGTCCACATAATGTACCCGGTAATTGTTGAAGCAATATAGCAATATAGCAATATATGATTTATGAGCTTCAGGAAAGTGGTCAGGATTTAGTAATTCGATCTGAAGATATAAGCTTCCTTTGGAATCACATGCCTCCTTTGAAGTATTTATGGTTTATTTGTAGATGTCTGCTCAGAAAGCAAGTACCGGTATGTGTTTGTAGACAAGCAACCAATGGAACTGTGGTTTCAAATCCTTATCCATGGAACTTAGAATGAATATTGCATGAAAATTCAATTCAATTCAATTCAAATTTTATTGTCCAAATATTGGAAATTTGTTTCGTTTGCATGTCAATACAGAATTACAGATTATAAACAACAATAAGATACAAATGGATACAGAATAATACAATTGATCTTAACATAGATAACACGAAGTGCGATGCAACTGTATAAGTACAAGATGTAGACCAAATCCAATCCAAATGTACTAGCGCATCAACTTTGTTATAGACCCAGGACTTTCCAGTTTCAGAGACCACTGCTCTACCGACCACCGAGTCATTTGTGTAGACTAATTAGGAAGAGCCAAGGACTGCATGGACTCTTAAAGACACATAAAAATGGAGTCTCATGGGGAATTTGACATCTTTCGGGTGTTTGCCCAATAACAGGTGTTGTCAATCACCGGGATTACCCTTCAGTTTTATGACCAACAAGCTTTAAATAATGCTCTGTCTTTTCCCCATATGGTAAAGTCCTTATTTGATATTTGCACCACCCGAAGACTCTCAGAGAGACGAGGGGGTATTTGTTGAGTAGACTACGAGTTTGCTTTGTGCATTAATGGTATTTCTACCAAGTCTGGTGTAAGTGAATTATGACCTTGTGCACATGGAAACTGCCGACCCACCCATTTTAAAACCTATTCTTTTCAATCACAGCTTCTTGGAATCAGAAAACACATGTCCAATGTGTTCAGAGAACATCAAAGCCGGTCAGGTGACGAAGATTGGAGATCCCTCGTCATACCTTCAACCCCAGGGAGAGGAATGAATTGGACCTAGTCAGATCACAAGAAGAGACCAACTATCTCACATGGTTGCACATGATTGAGAGTTAGTATCTCCCGACACATACTCAAGACTGTAGTATCTCACACCTATTCATGTAGTGAATAGTTTTTATTATTTTTGTTTGTGTTAATGAAAAGCCTCCATCAAAGAGATTTCTCAAAGTGACAGAAAAGTGGATATGCATAGCTGCCAACCATTCCTGTTTTGGAGGAATTATGTTTTATTCTGGGACCTTCAAACTCCTGTTGTGAATCCTAGATTGCTCTGAAATCATACAAACTGCATTGTATTCCTAATGTTACCGTGAGAGATTCTTCAGTTTTACTGTGGAACGTTGGCAGGTATGGATATGTCCAAATTCTATGAAAGAAAAATGACTTGTGATGAGTATGCAATGCTTTATTGTTTCCAACATGACTGTTTTCCCCAAACTAGAAAGCAATACAGAATGATACAGCCTTGTGTGGTTGCAATGGAGTTAATTAATAAATTTCCCCCTCCTCCTCCAGTTCTTGAATAGTTTTAGGAGAGGACCATACATATCTGTGATACCCTCTTATGATGTGATAAGGAGAAAAGAACGAAGGATAGTTGGCAACCGTAGACTAAATGCACAAACTTTAAAATAGTGCATTTTACAAAATGTCACCTGTTGTATGTGGTGCACATGGCTATGAAAGGCTTATCTGGAGCTGTGGGTTGGCTTGGTTGCTTCTCTGAGCTCCTTGTAGAGTTCTGGATGTATCCCCGATCATTCCCTTCCCAATGTGTGGATGTCAAACATCGACATTAACATTAATAATTGTAGCTTTCATATTTCTGATGTAAAGGTGATACATAATGCAATTATGATATTAAAGGTCATCACTGGCCTTTTATTTTGATATCTTGAGTTCATCAAAAAGTTGCAGTTTGCAACTGCAAAGCAAATATCACTTTGGACCATCTTTTTCTCCCTTAATTCTATTTATGTATTTGCATCATTTACATGGGTTGAAGGTCCTTGCCCTATTAAAAGGCAGGGTATTTTACCAACATTGATACCATTGCTGTAATGTATTTTCAATTGCGCAATCTTTGTATACGTTAATCTGAAGTATTGTCAGTATTGCCTTTAAAGTCATGTACTACAAGGAAATATCCAGGACAGATTTAATTGTAGGTAAACATGTTTGACCAACTTTTGCTTTCTTAGCTACATGTAATCTTGTACAGTATTCCATCTTTTTATTTTTGAAATAAATACTAACTTGTGTACCGGTAAAGAATGTACAAACACATGTATTTCCAAAGTAATGTTAGCAGCTGAACTTCGAAGTGCACATCTTGTATTCATGTAACATTCAGTTTGTATTCACAATGAAATATATGACAAGTCACAAGGGCTTCTTTTGGCTGTATGATGTATAAAAGTAGAAACATGATTATTATTCTAATTAATATTGATAGTTTTACTCATGATATAGCTGATTCACCTGCCACTTACACAGATATAACACTAATGTTTGGATCAATTGTTGCCCCTGTACACCCAAGTCATCACAACCATATTATGTGGTGGGGTATTCATTAGCATTGCCTCTCTCAACCCAGGAGAGAAATCTGAGCCTATTATATCCATTTCTTACAGATGCTGTGTAGCCTACACAATAACGACATGTCATAAGTCTATTTATTTTTCATTCATGTGACATGTATGTGTATGCAACCATCCTTTTATTTCATGAGGATTAGATCTCTATTTATACAGTCTTGTTCAACGTTGTGCATTTTTGTCACTTTGATAGTAATATCTGGCTCGATGTTATTTTTACAAAGACCTTCGTAAGTTCATAGCTATTAACTGTTCAACAAAGTACTACTAAATGTACTGAAGTTATTGAGCTTTATTGTAGTAACAGTTTTGTATTATTTTTCAAGTGTATAGTTGTAAAAAAAGAAATTGTATTGTAAATGCTATTGCAGTGTTACATGTAGATATTATGTTAATGGAATAATTATCTAACAAGCCTTTTAAATGAAATTCAAAGATACAGAAATTACTAGCAAAAAAAAATCATTATTGATTGAGATTCTTAAAGTCTTTCACTTCACCAATATTTGCTGATTGTGAAAATAAATCAAATTTTTGTCTGTAAAACTAAGCTGAGTTGAGGTTTGATTCACATGTAATTTTACTTGCCGCCTTAAACTTGATAGAAATGAAGAGATATGAAGAGATATGGGGGAGAATAGTGCAAGATGAAGATGAAAGAAAGAAAAGTATTTGGCAGTAGAAGGGAAATAAGAATATACACTGATTGGAGAGAGAGAATAGGTTATGATAAATGGAGATCAATGAGAGAATAGTGGTGCGGGAATAACTTTTCCTAGAAAAATCTGGAAATTATAAAGACGTGAAAGAGAGACGCTTATTTATTTTCATCTTTTTACATATTATTTTATTCATAAGAAGAAAATCATAGAGACATTAAACAGTAATGGGAGACATTCACCCAAACAGCACTTGATTAAATAATACAAATCACTTTTTACACAGCAATGACAAAATATGAACTCCTTTATCAAGGACACCTTCTCCTATGTGGTATTTCCGAATCTCATTCTGGACCATAAAATGAAATGCTTAAATATACAGCTGAAATAGAACGTAACTGTGAAGCAACTTCAATCGTAACATTGCGACGACAGTAGAATTGTGATGCCCACACTATGGTGTACATGGGCCTACTATTTAAAAAGGTATTCTTCCTTGCTCCTGAATATGTATCAATTTAAATTCTCCTACCCAGAATCTTGCATCAGTTTTCATTGGCAAGATTCAATTTCTTTTAAAACAAAAATATACTTTTTTTTTCTGTAATGCAAAATTGGTTACATAAACATTTTAATTTAGCTACAAGAAATATACATTGATTAATGCAAATGAACTTCTAGATGCTCTTCCAAAAAGAAAACCCCCAAATAATGTTTGCAGTCAAACCTTAACTTGTGAACATTTTAAAATTTCAGATGAGTATATAAAAGTCAAATTAGACTTAAAGAAATAAAATCTACTATTTACAACTATCTATAAACAATAGGCTTTGTGTATCAGTATGAAAATTTCACAATTCATATTTTGGTAGATATACATACTAATGTATGAATGATACCACAACTCCTCCAGGAATTACTGGACAATGAATGTCAACAAAATAAATCACTCTACAAGCTGTATATAAACATTGTTTTATTAAATTACGCTTTTTATCCAATCAAAGCATATTAAAAGCATGCTCGTCATTCCAGATTAAACAATTTTTTTTAATGTCTCATGATCTCACATTTAAGGGTTGCCTTAAAATCTCCTCCCCATGTAATTAACTTCATGTTCATTCAAACTATTTAAGGGCATGAGATGCTACTGTGTTTTGCCATTATGTTATAGATTGTACAATTTAGATGATCATGATATTGAGATTATTAAAACTACCCCCCCCCCCCCACACAACCCTTAGTTTTGTGGAAGGACAAGGTGAGGATTTAGAGGAAAATTTTCCCCCAAAAAACAAAAATCAAAATGGCATAAAAAAAGACTTATATTAACAATTTTAATTTACGTAATTAATAAATATCTACATCAGTCATTGCTGAGAGGCAATTAACATTTTTTGCACAGTAGCGCACCACCCCTACTGGAAGGTTAGCCTAGAAATATATGTACAATGAAACAGTCAAACCTTTCTTAGTGGCCACTTAAATTGTCTTTCTAAAGGAAGAAATGTGTGCTGTAGTACCTCTGTCTAAAGACCACCTGTCTACAGTGGTCAACTATGTTTCTTCCTGCAGGAAAGAAATATGTGAGGTATGACCTGTCTAGAAAGGTCATCTATCTATACAAGTCGCCTGTATTGTCTACCCTCTCTATTCTTTTCTGCTTCTCTCTCTCTCTCTCTCTCTCTCTCTCTGATGTGTGAAACGTAGAACATGTTTAGAAAGATCACCTCTCTACAGTGACCACTATCCTGTTTCCTTTGAATAGACTTAGACAAGTTTGACTGTATATTTCAATACACCCTCCTCCTCCTTAAACTAACAACATGCTGTTGTCACGGTAGTGTTCGTGGACTGCGTCGATCCCGACTTCTGTAATGACTGCAGCATCTGTTGACAGCTCTGCATGCCGCGACGATCACCCACCTTCTCCAACGAGCGGACCGCATCGTTGAGGAGGTTCTTACGCTCTACCGTATCAGAGGGCATGGTGGAGTACAGGTAACAGCTCTTCACGAGGAGGGACTGGGCGCGATCGTGCTCTGCGGTGCTGCTCTCAATCTCAGAATCTGGAAGGAAAGCAGTAAACAAATGAGAGATTGAAGAAAGGTTGACTTCAGCTCAGAGACTAGGGGCAAAATAGGAAAGCCTCATACATTTACTTTTGATTCATACAATACAAATTCACAAGATGTTTAATAGCAGACAAAAAAAAACAATGGAAAATCTTTGTCTATTTTCTCCTACCACAAATGTAATAAATTAGGACGAATATATAAAGGTTAAGTACCCACTAAACTTTTCCTACTGGGCCAACAAGCTTTCTCGAACAGTTTTTTTGCTTTTGAGTAATAACCAGAATCATATAATTCTGAATTACCACATATGTGATATTTTGTTGAAGAACACAACAGAGAATATGGGAAATGGAATCAATTGATAAAATATTATTTATTTTTAGACTAGTACAAGAAACTTTAACAAGCCAAAAAGTCAGTTTCTCACCTGTTTGTTTGGGATCGGTGTTTCTCTTTCTGAGATTACGATCCAGGAGAACCTGCGTTCGGACAGGGTTAGCACCGGCCATCAGACGACCCACGGCCTCGTACAGCGTGACCTTTGACCCGACATGGGGAAGCTCACTGGCCAGCTTCCTGAGGGTGGTGAGATCCTGATGGAAGGCGGAGAGTTCGTTCTTGGAAGCTGGCACGGTGGATGGGGAACCCTGTTGACGACGCTGCCAGACTGCTGAGCGGGTCGACAAGAGCCAGTCAACAACCAAGAGCTGGACAAGCTAGATAGGAGAGAGATTCAAGAGCATTGTTAGACATACCATCCAAAATGTAATTGAAACTAAATGCATTGAATTTCTTGGAGATAACTGCTCCAGGTTTGGTTTTTATCTATGATTTCTTTCCTTTTTTCCCTTAAAAACTACTTGATTGTATATACATCTGTCTTTCCTTACATTCCAAGAGATTTCAAAAGGCTGATTGAGAACCTTAAAACATGCAATAAAACTGCCTTTCCTACAAATTCATATGATATATGAAGAAAAGGAACAAAAAGAGCAGAGAGCTTGTCTGAATTGTTGCTGGGTCGCTGTTGTTGATGCAATCATTTCACTTCAGGCGCTGATTATCTTGCCTCCATATTGCACTGTTCTTGCACTACATAGGGTATAGAGACACATGCAATGCAACGACAATGCACCATGGCTACAAGAAAGAGATCCCCATCCAGTGGGTTGCCTTGGGGTCTTCATGGTGGCTCATTGACAGATCCAGCCTCTCTGGATGACTCCCTAACCCTGACCCTGACCTTAAACCTAATCCTTATCCTAATCCAAACCTTATCTTTATCCTAATCCTAACACTACTTTTACTTCTAAACCTAATCCTAACCCGTACTTTTCCTCTTTTAGTACTTTTAGTCTAAATACATATTAACAACATTATTTTGAATCTGCCCCGTCTACCCCATGCATTAGTGTTACCTCTCTGTTTCAAGAAAATCAACCACTTCTGTTGAAAATGTGCTATCCTGAATAAACCGGAAATAAATAATTCACTATTTGTGATTGAATGATTCTTACCATGATAGAGTTATCCCCCGAGTAGCAAGCATCCATACTGCGCACCAGGTTGTTGCTTGCTAGGTCAGACATTCTCAGGCAATCATCAGGGATGTCATTCTGAGCGGCTGAGAGAAGGGCAAGACGAGCCTTACAGGCTTGGAGGGCTGCGAGAGGGAAGCTGTATGACACAACCACAAAACATTCTCATGAAAATACAAGTTTTACCAAACAAATATTAAGAAGGCTAGTGATTTTGTACACCACATTCTAAAATTTAGAAGTTTCCATTTATTTCAAATTGCAAAATCCCTTGTAAACACAATCACAGATATTGTTATAGTTGGATTGTCTTTTGAAATCATGTTGCTCATAATTATTCTTGTCTGGTTTTCTTTTTCGATTCCATTCCATAGACTAGAATTGTCAATGAAAAGTGAAAATAAGATTGAAACAAGAACTCTAAAGGAATAATAAGAAAAATAAGTAGAATGTATTTTCAGCCTTCTCTATTCTAACTAAGGCAGTGATACTACAAATATGTTTTTTGTTTTTGTTATTCTAAAAAAAAACAAGGACAAGGATCAGGGAACAAGTATTTACCTTTCTTTTTGCAGCTCAGCTGGCAATGAATCAATGCAGCTGATGTAAGTCTCAGCCTTCTCTTCCTCTCCAATCTGCCAATATGCAGCCACAAAGAGCAGATTGACCCACCAAAGTGCTACAGGATCATACTCTGTCAAAGGGAAATGAAGACGAATACTGTGAAGGCTCCAAATGCTTGTAGCTTGTAACGTTTAAAATATTCCTCTTTTCTGACAGCTCTTCCTAATTTTGTATTTCTTGATGAGCATTGACCACAGAGAGCCATTAGTTCTTCCCTGCCATATTTCAGGAGAGATGGTTTTCAGGTGTCATGCTGACACAAAGAAGTGCAGCGTACCTTGGATGAAGCAGAAGAAGCCTTTAAAATGCCCCACAATCATCACATAAACATTTGGGAGAGGACGAACACTAAAGAAAATACTGCTAAAAGCCTGTGTAAATACCATTCCTGTACGAAACGCGCAATAACATTTCAAAACAATGGCTGATAATCATAACTTGATCACTATCTTGCAAATACTATTTTTAAGTAGTATTTACCATTTCTGGCTTGAAAGTTGGAAGTGACGTCCACGTTTTGCTGGTAGAAGGTAGATGCTTCATCCAGAGAGATGCTCAGTCCATTGAGCTGCATCATGAAATCTTGGTCCACACTGCCAACAAAACAAAAACCATGTTATAAGGTTGATGTCTTTCCCATCTGGTAATATCACTTCTTTTCTCTTTTCTGTCTCTTACTTTCCAAGCTGTTTCCCTTCAACATCCAATGGATGTATAATATGGAGTGTATTACAATACAGCAGAGTTTGCTTACATTCAGGCCCACTCTCCATGGTTTCAGTAAACACTTTTTGGAGGAGTGAGCTAAGTATTTGCTGACTTTTCTTAGCATGTAGGCAAAGTCGAAATAAATATAGGGCACCATCCCTTATCTCAGGGATGACTAAAGAATCTGATGACACTTTTTCAGCTGTCCTTCAAAATTCCATGGACATTAACATACGCTTCAAAGTAATCTGCCAGTAAATATGTACATACACAAATACAGTCAAACCTGTTTGTAAAAGCCACTCAAGGGAGACAAGAAAAGCAGTATTTACAGGCAGATGGTCTTTATGTACAGGTTCTCTTAGTTGAAGTTTCAATGAGAAATTCTATTCGAGGAAAACATAAACTGTGGTCTTTCTACACAGGTGGTTGCTAAAGCAAGTTTGATAGTACTCATCTATAAGACTCTAGATGCCCTGGTCATGAACATACCTTCTCTTGCTCTTCTGGGAGTCCTGGTTATCATCTGGTCGTAGGGTCAGGATGCCTTTGAGGACGTTGTGGATCATATGCTCTCTCAGGTGCTGGGATACTACCACCAATGGGTTGCCTGGAGGGGAAACAAATATTAAGTTTAATAACACACTTTTCCAAATGTATATGCCATCAATTTTCATATCATATTAAAACAAGATATAGAATAGCGTAAAACTTTCTATTACCTGGTATAACATAATAGAGCAATACATTATTGGAAGCTGAAAAAGAAGGTAAGGGAACATTTTATTTTTAAATTGTGTATATGTATTAAAACTTACACAATTTATGCCCTTCTTGCTCTTGACAGATGATATGCTTATCAACAATTGTTTTCACTTAACTGAATATATGTCAATTTACAAATTCTGCCCTATATATACTGAATTAAGGTCACTGGTAGCAAGGATTAGTTTTTTCTACATTCAGAGTTTTTCCCCTCTGGTTCACTTGTTCATTTGTTTATATTTCATTTGTTTATATTTATGTCTGAATTCTCTTACGTTTCTCCGTGATGGAGGTGAAATAGCTTGGTCCCTGCCAGGAGGTGGGGACGATGTCATTCTGCCTGAAGTGGTGAGAGAAGGCAGCCAGCGTCCAACTCAGAATTGGAGGGGTGGGACTCTTGGATCGGTTCAGGATGTATCTCACTCGATAGAACACCAGGCTCTGTGGGGTAAGAGTGTGGAATAGATTGATGAACTTACTGATTAATAAAATTGGTAATTTCCAGAAGTAATAATGCCCATAAGTGCAGACGGGACTTGTTTGGTATCTATAAATCCTACTTATTATTATTATTGTCACTCCTAACTTATCATTAACTTTGATAATGAATGTGGATTAAGTTGCAACATCTGGGGTCACATTCCTTCTTTTTCATTATGCATACTTGGTTCTATCAGAAACACCTTTTATTTTGATATGTTTTGGCATTTGTTGTCCAAGTACACTTCAAAGTCAAGTGTATGCTATTCCAACATGGAAACATGGGTCTCATGGTTCTGAATTCTCTTGAGGATTTCTGCCTCAACTTAGTGCAATGGTACACTGACTTGGATATTCTAGATGTCTCAGTCCTCTTTTCTTCTATAGATTGAGGCAACAATCTATAATAAAATTATTAATATGTACATTAATAAAATAAAACTAGTACACACATGAAACAATGAATACATGTTATCTGAAACATCAAACTAAATGAAGTTTTAGTACACCTACAGCTATCCATTGCAGTGATTTTGAGAACCTTGTCCTGATGAGGACCCCTACAGTCGCGTAGATCTCAGCTCGTTCAGTTGGACTCATGGCGTCTCTAGCTCTCTCAGCATGGTTGATGCTGCATACACCCATGTAGAAGGCCCGCGGTACACCAAGAGAGAAATTGGCTGCAGATGGGGAGAAAATGCCAATCTTTTAAAGAAAATCATGCAGAATCTTGCGCTACATTGAACTGACAAGAAACTTATACCACATAAGGTACATGTAGATAAAATTTAGTAGATACCACATTTTGAATACCACAGCAAAATGGAGTAAATAGTATGGCATTATACAGTGCTAGAGAAGATATGATTGGCTGTTTCATAATGGTGTAAGTTGGTGATAAATTTGAGTTTTTAATACTTCTTTATTTAGAGTTTAAAGATTTCTTGGTTCCTGTCTCAGTCTCAATAAGCACAATTTTATTTGATAACACCTGGAAAACATGGTCCAAGGCTGAATGAATATAAGAAGAGTAAAAGGGGACTGATTTCTGCAGGCAGAGTTTGCATTGATAGATTTTGAGGATGCCAATGCTTACATCATCACAGAGGCTCATACACACCTGTCAAGAAGAGCTGCACAATGTGGTGATAGGTCTTGGCGATATCCCTTGCAGTGGTCTGAGCAATGGGGTACTTCCCATCCTTCTGCTTGTCCCCTTTAGGTCGAGAGAGCCACGCCCCAATGCCACGCCCCTTGAAGAAGAGGTTGAGGGGAAGGCAGAAGAGGTTCCAGATGAAGGAGGCATAGTATTCCAGGTTACCCAGAGGATGGTTGCGACCGAGAGCAGCGAAGCAATGGAACAGCTGATTGAGGGCCTGAGCGATGTTACCCTTAGGTCAAAACAAAATAAACATCTAAGATGACTCATTTCTCAAAAATAATATCCTATGTTGTTATGGACTTAAGGAAGAATTTGAATTCAGATTAGCTGTGTATTCGTGGAAACATGTATCTGGTTGTTTTTTTCTTTTTAAATTTCTTTAAACACTATCTGGGAATATATGACCTCTCCTCATAATGTGCACTGTTGAAGTTGGTAGGTGGTTAATTTAACCCTTTAGCTGCTACGTCATAGGCTACATTATTCAGGGCCTTGTTCAGTTGTTTCCTCTCTAAACATACAACAACCATCTCTACATTACACTCTCAATCTTATAGTCTCTTAAAGTGCTTCATGGATAGAACAAATTAAGCCAGTGTGGCTCCATCAAGGAGAGGTTCAAGTCTATCCTGAATTCCTACCTTCATGATTTCCTGCTCAGCCTGAGTCCTGTAACGCCAGTAGGCCGTCACATTGATGGAGGAACTCTTTCCCGTCTTGTCTCCATACAGCATCGTCACCAGGACCGTAGCTATGATGGTTCCATTCATCAACCAGACAAGGAGGGTAGGTATGACCTGCCAAATCAGTGAAAGGACTGTAGTCTCCACATCTCCTCCTCCTACTTCTGCAAAGGTCAAAGGTCAAAGCAATTGTAAGGTATGATGATGGAAGGGAGTTTATAAGTGGTTCAATAAGGGTCAAAATGGTGCCAACAATGAAAATAAGACAATTATTACAAGCTCTAAAGAAAATATAAGAGGTGGAATGAATAGACAAGTGGTCACTTCCATGTCTTCATGCCAGTCATGGGGCAGTCATCAATTAGAAAAGTAAATGATTTTTTAACTGGCTTTGCTAACTCTATATGTCAGCCTAATGACACAAGTTATGATTGCATTCAACATTCCGGAAGGTATAACTTGTTATACAGCAGATTGAAAATATAATAATAATAATAATAATAATAATAAATACTTATAAAGCGCACTTATCTAATAACTTACTCAAGGCGCTATACAAAACAAAATACACAAATCTCTCTCCAGAATTTTAACAACATAATATCATTAGTAACTCTGAGTAAATAAAACCTTTTTAACATGTTTCTGAAAGGTTTCTAGCCATTGAATGTTTTGAATGTCACTTGGCAGCTTGTTCCAGAGGACTGGTGCAACATACACAAATGCACGATCCCCATAATGGGTGGTTCAGGTTCTGGGGACTTCTAGGATGGTAGAGGCAGAAGAACAGACCGAGTAATGGGATTGCTTTATGGTGAGGAGATCTTTCAGGTACTCATGGTGTTTTTCAATGATTAGAATGCATATTAAGTGCTCAAATGTATATATTTCATATCACACTTTCATCAATCAAAGAGGGATAAATGATCTCACCTCCCATAAGCTTCCTGCCTCCAGCACTCATGGTCTCTGAGTCACCTCCAAACCCGGTCCCTGAGCCAACCATAAAGCTCTCAAAGCCCTTATTGATGAGGAACCCAAATGGGTTGAAGGCCAGGATGGAGAACATGAAGACACACAGGACCAGTCTGGTCCTATCAAGCAGACCCCCGGAAAGACCAGCATTTGTCCGGACTGGGCTAGGTGGTGACATGTCCATGTCCAGGGGAGAGTCCGGGCAAGAATCGGGACCCGAGTATGGAGAGTCTGGCTCGCTGCCTGATACGTAGCAGCGGTCAGGGGAGCCAGTGAAGGAAGAGGGCGGTGTCAGAGGGTCTTTCACATCAGGTACTGCTTATTTTAGGATGACAATGAGAGATTTAGAGAGATAGAAAGATAACATATAATTTGAGTTACAAATACAGGACTTAAGTTTATTCTGAACAGACTGAACTCATCTCAATTCACTAGAAACATATCCTTTTTCTCTGAAACACATTTAACTACATGCACTTCTCTTGTTGATTACCGGGGTTAATCAATTACCGAAAGGAAATATTTATTGTTTGTGCACACATAATGCTTCATACTGTAATATTTCTAATGTCCACAGTTACCAAACATAAAAATATCAAATTGTAGTTTCTCACAAAAAGATTCATCATTTTCTACTCAAACAATCAAAATATCTACCTTCTTGACTAATCAATGAAATAAATGGGTGCCCTTGCTTTGGTCTTTACACAACCCTTTTAACCCATTGCAGTTTATCATTACAGTCTCTAAATTGGCAACGTGGTGTAAAATTTATATTCATTATTTCTGTGTACAAATTGATAATCTTTGTGTTGATTTCTTTACCTGTTGTAGTTCCTTTGTACTTATCGAGCTCAGCTTTAAGACTGAGGTTCTCCTGCTTGAGAGTCTGACACATCTTCCTCAAACCAACCAGATGATCTATGCACTTCTGCAGTGTATGAGACTTAGATACCTAGTAGCAGAAAGACACAAGACATGTCGATGAGAAATTAAAAAACTGATCAGACTGCATCATCTTTAACATATGGACTAATGAGAGTCAGAAGGCTGTTAACTTATATCCCTTATCACAGACATCACAGAGTTAATGCTATTCTAGTTTTAACAGATAATATACAATGCCAAAGATAGGAACTTTTACAGAATCAAATAGCTTGGTTTCAAATTCGAATGATTTTTGTAATATTATGCATCATTTCGTTTTGTCCCAGTTTTCAAACTATGAATTTCATCTTAATTAGAAAATGATATGTCACTTTATTTTCTTGTTAATAATAATAACTAGAAAAGTCAACGCAAAGCGTAGCATCCCCTCGCAGGGTACAAATGGCCTATATACATCAGAACAAGTTACCTCCATTAAACTATACTATTATATTACTAGGCAAGGAAGTTAAAGGTAAAGACCAGTTTTGACTAATACGTCACGATACAAATTTTGCCGGGAAAGTCGGGAAACCGCCTACTAATTGATATATTTGGTAAATTATTATATCTATTGGGACCAAATAGATATCGCGCACGTGGTCGCGTAGTCCCATATACATCTTTCTGTGTACAGTGCTTGTAACTTTACCAAGACTGGGCCAAATTTCTTATCATTTTGATGATTCCAGAACCTTGCAGTACACACCAATACTTATATGCTAGATGATCAACCTTTTCTGATAGATTCCGCAATGTTTCTTTCACAATGCAATCGCATGACCAGAACTGGTCTTTATCTTTAACCACATTTTCACATATATAATTAGGTGTTTTTGCATATTTAATGATATGACCTTTCACCTTTGACCTACATACTCCGAAATCGAACTTAGGCTGTGTTTTGATACCATGTACCTTCATATCAAATTTCATGAAAATCCATCACACATTACTAAAGTTATCGAACAGAAACCAGATTCGCATATTTAATGAGCTATGACCTTTGACCTACATACTCCGAAATTGAACTTAGGCTGTGTTTTGATACCATGTACCTTCATATCAAATTTGATTAAAATCCGTCAAACATTACTATAGTTATCGAACGGAAACCAGATTCGCATATTTAATGAGCTATGACCTTTGACCTACATACTCTGAAATCAAACTTAGGCTGTGTTTTGATACCATGTACCTTCATATCAAATTTGATTAAAATCCGTCAAACATTACTAAAGTTATCGAACGGAAACCAGATTCACATATTTAATGAGCTATGACCTTTGACCTACATACTCCGAAATTGAACTTAGGCTGTGTTTTGATACCATGTTCCTTCATATCAAATTTGATTAAAATCCGTCAAACATTACTAAAGTTATCGAACGGAAACCAGATTTGCATATTTAATGAGCTATGACCTTTGACCTACATACTCCGAAATCAAATTTAGGCTGTGTTTTGGTACCATGTACCTTCATATCAAATTTCATGAAAATCCGGCAAACATTATTAAAGTTATCGAACGGAGACCAGATTCGCATATTTAATGAGCTATGACCTTTGACCTACATACTCCGAAATCGAACTTAGCCTGTATTTTGATACCATGTACCTTCATATCAAATTTTATTAAAATCCGTCAAACATTACATTCGTCGGCGAGGGGATAATAATAATATTGGGATCTTGTACAGCGCTCATATCTGTCAGACTGGACACTCCTGGTGCTCCCGATTATTACCCTGGATTTAGCATGGCTGCCATTACGGCGCTCTGGCCTTTCTAAATCCTGCCAGGTACTAGGGCTGTGCATAACCATGTAATGAGGTACTCGAGTACACTCCTAGGCTTACAGGCGAGTACTCGAATACTCGGACGCCATGTTTTTTTAATAAATTTTTTTGATTTTTTTGATTTTTTGATTTTTTTTTGCCAACACCTTACTACGAACAGTACGAAGGTTCGTCTCTGAAAACCCACGCGATTTTACTTCAAGTTGCTGTTGAAAGCACCTATTTGTGCTTTTGAATTTTTGACAAATAATTGAAACAATGTTATTTTTAAAACTAAAGATGACAGACAAATATTCCTCCGAGTCCAAACAGAAATCCAGAGATTTGGTCCCAGTTTCTGAGTGGTGAGTTGACAGTGACACCCTGTGTATGATTGAGCTGGGAAACATTTTTACCCACGGTACCATGCCGGTGCTCTTCTGGCACGGCTGACCGTCGGCCTGGACAGTGCCAGGTGAACGGGGGGGGGGAAATGGCGGCCGAGTATTCGAGTACGAGAAATCGTACCCGAGTAGTTGTCAACAGTGCGAGTACTCGTCGCAGCCTAAGCAGGTACCCATTTACATCACCTGGGTTGAGTGTGGCAAATGTAGATAATTGTCTTGCCAAAGGACATTAGTGCCGCGGCGGGACTCGAACCCCGGAACTTGTGGTCCACAGTCCGGTGACGTATCCAATCGACCACAACACATCTACATACTCCTACATATACATACTCCGAACTAATCTGATACAAAATCTACATACTACAAACTCTTGTACTTAATGTAGAAATTCAATACCTGTTATAACTGGTTTGTTAATACTACAGTTGTCTCACCTTTTTGTTCTCTTTAAAGAGCATAATCTTGAGATCTTCGATCCTGCCGTTGATGCTCTTCCGGTAGCGTTGCTCAATGGCATTGTGGGATTTGCGTTTCTCTGGCTTCTTGCCCATGTGCATGCCAACCCCATTGGGAGAAGAGGAGAGGGGTGGTATAGCAATCTTGGACATGGAGGTGGTGGTGGTAGTGGACACGGGGGATTTCACCATGGGACTGGAGACGGTTGCCATGGTGGATCCAACGATGGCCACATTGCCATTTTGAGAAGACTGGATCACCAGCTGAAGAAAGAATTTTAAGATAGAGAAGCTGTTAAGGGGGATGAATTTATTCTGAATAACATAGAGGTATTATATACAGCATACACCTGTGTGAAGTACTTACTAATTTTTAAAGAACCAACTTGAGGGCTGTTACAACCATTCTCCCACGTTAACATGTATTTTCATTCTTGGTTGTTGAAGCATTTGACATATTTACTTACCTGTGGGACTGTAGTGACAACTGGTTTAGTAGTCTCTTGCTTGATGACCTGGACATGTGGGATAGTAGTCTTCTGAACTGACAGCGGAATGACCTTCTGCTGCACAGGTTGTTGCTGCTGTTGCACAGTTGTGACCTTCTGTTGCTGCAATTGGGTTGTGATCTGTGGCTGTGTTGTGGCCTGCATTAGACATGACATAAAAGGGTATGATTTCACAATGGCAACATTTTATTAAAATGAATATTTGCTCATCTTAACAAAGTATTAAAATTATAAATTTGAACTGAAAGAACAGATCGTATATCTCCATGTAGACCTTATTGAATCACATTCTCTGTTGAAAATCAAAGGGTTTTGTCTTTCTTTGTTTTTTTGTTTTTTCATGGAAACTTCAAAATGTATCTTTCATATTAGACTTGTCTCTTTTACAATATATTATGCATGATTCAACCGATAGGTCAGGTCTTCCATCAATCAGGTTGCAATGCTACATATGAGATCTTCCTTAACGCTGATGAATGAATAAATACCTGAAGAGTTGACATCAACAGAGGCTGTTGCTGAACCTGCTGCTGCTGCTGTTGCTGCAACTGTAAGATCAGTGCTAGCTGAGCAATGGTTTTGTTCTGCATCTGCTTCTGTTGTTCCTTCTGGACCAGCTGTTGAATGACCTCACTGGCCGTAGCTGGCCGGACAGTAGTGGCCGTTGGGGCCACTGGTGCACTGACCAGCTGAGGGACCGAAGCCTGGGCTGGAGCTGGTGTTGCAACATTGTTGACTGTAGTCTGATACAAAATTTGTAAAAGAACGAGCCACTGTCAGATGTCATCACCAAATTCTTTAACTAGGAACTTTGCTATTTAGTCCTGATGCAGCAATAATGTCCTTGGGTAAGACATTAATCTACATTTGCCACTCTCCACCCAGGTGTTAAATGGGTACCAGTAGAAAGTAATTCCTTGAATGCTGTGAGCACTGAAATCGGTGGCCTAGCAGAGCCGGGGTAATATTAGAGCACCTTGAGCACCTTGTGCACCTTGTGTGTGGGTATGTGCGCTATAAAAATATCAAATTTCTATTTTAGTCTGGCCAGACAAAAAAAATTAAAAATCCAGATGTGGGTTTCTAGATTCTTTTTTTTCATTGTGTTTATGGGTAGTCACCTTCAAACTTCCAACAAACTCTGGAATGTAAAAAACACGATGGATCTTTGTTTCCGCTTACAGTGCATATGCACCTATTATCCATGTTTGAAGTCCATATGCTACAAACCCTCATTTCACGGAAACTGACCTCTGAAATTTGAAATTTGAAATTTGACCTTTGACCCACTTATCCCAAAATCTACGAAGATACTTCCTATGGTGAAATTTATCTCAAAGTCCATACACTGTACTTCCAGGAGGCATAAAAAATAAAGAGAAAAATAGTAATAACTTAGAAAAAAAGTAGGCATAATTGATACAGTGAAAGTAAAAAAATAAAAAATAAAAATAAATAAATAAAAAAAACCTGGATGGGAGTCTTAATTCCAAATTAGGCTAAACAAAATATTAAATTAATCTTGACAGTGACACAACTATTTGGACTCTGTCTCCCAAAAGGGATGCATACCTGCAAACTAGTCTACTACTATAGTACTAGCTGAACAATGCTGAAAATGCTGGCATTCCCAAATATTTGTATGCAGAAGTAAATGAGAGTAAACTTCTATTAAAGGCATCGTTTAACAATGTTAAATCTGAGATGCATGGCCCTACGTGTTATCAGTGTCTGTGATATGGTGTAATATTGAAGCCCTAAAAAATTGCACTTCAAAATGATCATGATCATGAAGTGCCTCAAAAAAGTAAAAAAAATTGAGTGACCGGTTTAACCATACTCATTTTCCCCAATAGACTGTAGTATTATGAAAACCGTTAGGAAAACGAATTTTTAAATTTTGATTTCCAATCATAAATATCTTGATAATCAGACAGGCGATCGGCTTGTAAAAGTCATGGGGTTCCTGACTGACCTAAAGGTTTATAATTATCATTGCAGCATGAGCTAAATCCAGGATTTTGTTTCAGAACAGTGAAAAAATACACGGGGCGGTGGGCAAATTCGCCCGGAAACACCATAAACAGCCCCGAAATAGGCCAAAAATCTGATTACGGGGGCGACTTCAGAAAAGGAAATGATCTAAAATCGCCCCCGTAACGTTTACGAGCGGCCGTTCTCTACTAGCTTCGTATTCATTGTGTGCATTTCTTGGTCGGCGCGTGCGGCGCGCACAAGTACTCTGAATCTCAATTGTATACACAAATTAGCTGAACCTAGACCGTTTGCTGAACATCGTGAAACTGCAATCTATTTCAATCACGATTGCCACGATTTTTATATAGTTTTCGCGAATAGAGGTATGAAATCATTGTGACTGACCGTTCAGTTATTCCACACACGTACAGTACAGTGCAGTGCGACTGCAGCTGCTGTCGGAACTGTCAGCTGTGTGAGCTAGAGTAGATCTCGAGGAGACTCGACGCGACAACACTTTGAAATTGCTATCTGTTTGCATCATTATTGCCACGATTTTTACATAGTTTTCGTGAATAGAGGTATGAAATCATAGCTTATTTTGTGATTATTCTGGCCATGTTTACTGAATTTGATAATCATTTTTCAAAGTAAAGTTTTCACAAGAAAATCAGAGAAAATCATTGTGACTGACCGTTCAGTTATTCCACACACGTACAGTACAGTGCAGTGCGACTGCAGCTGCTGTCGGAACTGTCGGCTGTGTGAGCTAGAGTCGATCTCGAAGAGACTCAACGCGACAACACTTTGAAATTGCTATCTGTTTGCATCATTTTTGCCGCGATTTTTATAAAGTTTTCGTGAATAGAGGTATGAAACCTGAGCTTAGATTGTGATTATTCTGGCCATGTATAGTTGTATACCTAATTTTGATAATCATTTTTCAAAGTAAAGTTTTCACAAGAAAATCAGACAGTCGTTTAAAAACATAACTCATTTTACTTTTACTATGACACAGTTCTTGCATCAAATCAATGCATTAAAACTTAGTTATTTAACTAGATAAATGCTTTCTTTTTGAATGGGTAATAATCATGGTAATTATGAAGCAGGAAGCCCGAAACCTTAATCAAAGATATACTTTAGATCTATAGACTAGTCTAGACTATAGACAGTCAGTAGATCAAAGCCTACTAAATAAACTCATCAAACTGTATAGTGTATATGTGTATCCTTTTTTATGAATTAATGAAAAAGTAGCCCCAGAAAAAAGAGCCCCCGAAAGTTGAAAAAGTAGCCCCCGAAAATTTGCCAAAAATTGGATATGGAGCCCCCCGAAATAATTTTTTTTTTTCCCCCTGTTTCAGAATCTGAGACAAAGTTACCCAATCCCTTTAAGAAACTGTTCAGAAAATCTAATTTTTGACTCCTTGAACTTTTACTTACAATGTTGATTAGAGTTCGAAAAGACAAGGACAAAAGTGGATAACTTCAATTCAAGAACAATCTTTACTCTAGACTAAGTAACTATCATCAACATCTCTCACAGGCTCAGCTCAAACTTTAAAAAAGAACAGTACTATCAACGAAACAAAAATGATGGGAATAAAAACAACAAACAAATATGACATTACCAATTAGAAGTACAATCTATTCAACTCGGGCAGAATAACACAATGTCCATGGACAGGGAGCACAGACTGGTACTGGTGTAGCCTTGTTCGACCAGCTAGCAAAGACCAAATGAACTACTGTAACTACTAGCCCAGGTACCAGACCTAGACCCTTGTGATATTTTATGCATTCCCAATGAGTGTGACAGGGAAGGAAACAACCATGGGATTGCCCCTACGCAGTCATGTGATTCACATGTGAGATCCCAGATGAACCAACCCACACCACAACCTTGAGGGAGCCTTCATATCATAGTTTCCAAGAACCTGTGCACATGCACCAGGCACCACTGAACATGCATCATAGACATGCACATCTGTTAGTCTTCACTTTCAGACCCTGAAATGACCACAATTATGTAATCATTTTCATTTAAAGTGGTTAAAGTGTACCAATTACTAGTCGAGATTCTGTCTGTTTATTTACATTTTTTCTTCAATCATCTATGTCCCCCTCCCATACAGGCATCCCACACAGAGCACGATGTCTCCATTAATCGTGCGATTCACTAAAATACACCTGTTGAAAAAGGTACGTACACATGATACACAAGGTACTTAGGTATGAACAACCAATTGTACTCAAATTGTTCCATTTTGAATCTCTATTGTAAAATGTATTAATATCATATTGGTCTTCAGCCTGAACATTCAAATTATAATATATAATTTCATATCAAGAGCAGTACATATAATTTAATTAGGGCTTATAGATTGATTTTTCAATGTCGTTGTATGATTTAGATATTAGCTTACCTGTTGTTGTTGTTGGTTGTTGAGAAGTAAGGCAACCAGATTGGTCAGCTCGGAAGACACATTCACACTACCAGTGTTGACCGTTTCCATTGACTTGGGTGCCACAATAACCTGTTGCGGTTGCTCCTGCTGAACAATGTGCAAATCCGGTACTTGCTGCAGAGTTTGTTGCTGCTGCTGCTGCAAGAGCTGCTGCTGTTGTTGCGCTTGCAGTAACTGTTGCGCCTGCTGCTGTTGTTGTTGCTGTTGTACCTGGAGTTGCAGGGTTTGTTGAGCTTGTGGTTGGACCAGCTGCGGCATATCCTGATTGTTGAACATGCCGGTCAACTCTTCCTCGCTCATCCCTAGGAGGCGCTCTCCAGAGATGTCTGAGTACTCCGTCATGTTCATGTTGAACGATAAGTCGGAGAAACTCATGTCCTCTGCAAAGAAAATAATCACCACAAAATGAAATTAGTCTCTTTTCAAGATGACAGGTTTAATCTTATACCACCCCTCTCACATTTTATTTCCCCTACAGCAGCTACAATTTTAGGCCAGATTCCTATTTATTTTTTCCAGATTTTGTTTAAGGGGGTGGGGAGGTTTCCATTTTACTTGACATTTGATATGTTGTGTGTAAATACAAATGCCATTGGGTCAATTTTAACACAAATTTGGATAATTCAATATAATTTGTATATGTACTATACAGAGGCTCAAAAAGAGGCAATATAGTAACCATTTTGTGCTTTTGTCGAGATGTCCTCAGGTTCTTATTAGGTCATATAAAAAATGAGCAAAAGTTGAGGCTGAAAAAGGAAGGAGGAGGGGACAAGAAACTAGGCATTAATTTTATTTGGCCTTACACCATGTACAATCAAGTCTCTTTCTTAATAAAGCCATTTACATGTACATATGGTATATATATATAACAAAGTAATTATCAGGAAAGAAACTTTGAAAGAAGGTTATTTTTTGTCATGTGTGAAAAAGACTGTGAAGATGACTTGGATTTATGAAGCATACATGTAATTGCATACCCTGGTACATACATGTCATTCGTCTAGCTGGAACCCAGTTCAAAGTTACATGTAGGCCTACAGTAGTTAGTAAGGCAGAGCAAGGCAGAATTGATTTAGGATTCTGAGCTGCAGCAATACTAACTTGAATGGAAACATAGTTAACTCAAATTTTTTGAAGTTAGAAAATATGATTTTAAATAATCATAAAGCACTGATGAGATTATCAAATCAAATCTAAGCAATATCTCTTTCATTCTTTCATTTCAAATCATCCCAACTAACAGCACTGGCCGGACTGATCAATTACAAGGGGGCATGGCAAGGGCAGTTAGATGTAGATCAGTACTTCTAGTACGCCCTGCATTCAAATCTGACAGAACACCTTGATTTTTAAAACACAAAAAAAAAATAGAAGGATCTGAAAAGCGCTACAAATATGCTTAGGCTAATGACATTTGATCCAGATTCCTCAACTGCCACGAGTTTAGCATGTGCAAAGGAGCAAATAAACTCATGGCAATGATGGCATAGTACACAGAAAGAGACCAATAAACATTGGACTACTCATCTTCACTCCATGTGCAGGGCATGTGACAGGCAGGTCAACAAACAGACATTATATTGGCTTTTACCCAAATCCAGAGTTCCTTGTAATGGATGAATGCTATTGAATTGATCAGTTCACAAAATACACAAACAAGACTTTTAACTTTTTTAAGCTTTCTTGGGCAGGTTACATAATACTCTCAAAAGATGCATGAATGAAAAAGAAACAACAGTCATACCCGTCTTAGTCTTAGCGGGCACCTCATTATAAAGGCAAACTGTCTATAGTGGTCAGTGCCAGTGGTCACCTATATTGCCCCCCTATAGAAAGAAACACATGTTGAAGAACCTGTCTTTAAAGGCAACCTGTCTCTGACGGTTATAACATATAAGTCGCTATATTGTGATGTTTTACAATGATATTTTATGTTATTTTGAAATTATATGAAAAGAAGATGCTATTTTCTTTCCAATCATATTTTTAAAATATCAAAGAATCCAAAATCTAGATTAAGAAAGACTGAGGGGAAATTTTTCATTGGTTTCCGGCAAAAATCCCTAGTATTCTTCCCCCCCCCCCCACCCCCTTGTGTAAGGGGTACCGTGATGACTACCATCTGTGTATGGGGAAGGTTGACAAATGTCAGTGTTATACAAGAATTCCCCAAACCAGACGGTTATTTCTGTCTAATTATCATCTAGCCCTTTAAGGCTATGTACCACCAGCAAAACATGTATAAATGCAACCATGTTTTACTTTTAAGCTAAACATGTTTCAAAACCATCATTCTGGGCCGGGCTGAGAAAATTCAAAATTGGTGTATGTACACAACCAGTAGGGGCACTGGTCCGAGAATAAGGATCGTCCACATAAACCAGGATATCTTCGTAAATGCGGACAAATCGCGTCCTAAAAAATAAGGATCGTCCACATTTTCGCGGACGTCTTTTTTCCTCGGCGCTCTGCGGGTGTAGGGTTACCCATCCGCGCCTAGGCAATGCAAAAAAAATGGATTCCTCGTCATAAAATAACCCTAGTTCACCTTCTACTTTTATGGGTTGTCCGTCTTTCCGAGGATTTATCACTCAAAATGTGAAAGTCTCTGTACAAAGTGTGGGCGAAAATATGGACGATCCTTATTTTTGAGGACGCATCGGTCCGAGAATAAGGATCGTCTGCATAAACGAGGATCGTCTTTTGTTCTCCTATGTACAGTTGTATAAGTTTTATTACCTATTTCTAAACGCGAAATTTACGGACTTACGTATATGAATTATCCAACTGTTTATCTCAGAACCATGAAACGGCATTCGAACTGGTAATCTATGACATGACCCGGCCGATATATTTCTGGGTCAACCGACCAAAACAAGCCCAATGGCCAATCAGAGCACTTGTTTGATATTGGGCTTATGAATATTCAAACATCACCGCTCAAGCCGGGCTGACTCATACGTAGCTATTGGACGCTCGAAAAGAAAAAATTAATATTCATCAACTCAAACCAAGATGGCTGACAACAAATCATGTTGACTACAAGACTTTCTCGGAATAATCATTAATTTAGGATCTAAATGAGCAAGCTATCGTAAGTCATATTTCAGGGTTATTTCTTATTTCTAACAATATTCAGTGTAATATTGCAGCCAAAGTGAATATGTGAAGACGTAAAGAGTGAAAAATCTCGTTGCATATCGCATTCATCTCGGTCCGGCTAAACCGAACCATTCGTTCCGCACATTACTGCATAGCCGTACTTCAGTCTATGTATAGAGGCGGTCAGAGGAGCCAGATGCAATCTCGGCGGAACAACCGTCGCTATCAGAGACTGAAGCTTTCGGTCTAGATCTAACTCTGCGTGTAGATTCTACGTCTTTTTTGTGGATTCTGACAAAAAAAAAAGAGGATGAATATTAGGGTGTCTGATCGCGCACCCGATGTTGTGTGCTAAAATCCTTCCAATAGAGATTGCACGCAGCCCTATGCAGTCTATGTGCATTACGCGATCATGCAAAATTGGTCAAAGTTTTTATTATTAAGTCGAGATTCAAACCTTTATTCTTTGTGATCCTGAAGGTGATACTCAATAAATGAGGTGTCATATGAAAGAGCAGATTAATTCCAATATTTCCAGAGGGGCGTCATCTCGAAATTCTAAAAATATCTTGGTCAAAACAGCTATTTAAACATTGTTTCCTGGCTAACTCCGAAATTTGCCACTTATGAGATATGACGCCCCTGGCGATAAGTAGTCCCAGTCGTAAGGAAAATATCCCTACGCTTATTTTTTCGCTAGCCCCCAGGGATCACAAACAATTACAGTTTGAAAATACACTTCCCCACATTTTTCGGATCAGCTAAGTAGGGAGGCGTGAGCTCGCGCCGCCGAACCCATGGTGATAGCGCATAAAATCTGCACATGAATATGCATCGGGCCGCGTGTCTACAAACCTGGAAGTAGGTGCCCATTGAAGACAATGGATTGACGATCGCGCATCATTTAAGCAACACGCGCACGCTTGCATATTGTGCAATTCAGCTGTTGTGCTAAATTTAGCAAAACAATATAACTCTGCGTGTACGCCTTTTTGTCGATTCTTACAAACAAGTGAAACGCTCGGCGGTCTCGCCTGCATTACGCAATTCGGCATTACGCAATTCGATATGATGAAAAGTTGAGGTTAGGACATTATTTTTATAGGCGGGTGGCCCATTTGCAGACCCCCGAAAATGAAATCCTCTGAATATAATAAGCATTTTGAAGTGAATATTGATTACGAATCATCAGAATAATTATTTACTGTATCATAAGAATACAATATAATGAGATTTAGTGTATGGGTAAGACTACAAATGTTTCAATGCTTGTCAGTAATTTACAAATAAAGTTATCTAATAAACTTTTTAAGAAAAGAGGATTTTTCAGCACTTTGTGTAAAAACAATTGGAAGGTAGAACCCATCTACATCACATCACGTCTCATTAGCATAATGAGAACATTATTATGAGATATACTCCAATATATATTATCCAAACATCAATATTGTCACCTAGCTGTAACTGATCATGTACATACTAGGCCTGGGATCGAATACTAAAATTACTATTAGAATATTCATGGGAAAGTACTTGAATGATTCGAATATTTACTTTCATGAAATATGAAAAATAACAACAATTTATTTATTAATTCTCATATTAAATTTTGATAACATAATCCAAGTCTACTGACCTAAAATGACCTTTGACCTTGACTTTGTGACCTGGAATTTGTGTCACATGACTAGTGATACTTGATAGCCCTTGGGTACAAGTTTCATGGAATTTGAACAAACACTTTTGAAATTATGCTAAAATTTCAAAATCTTGATGTTGATGCCACAACAAAGTCTAAGTTTCCAGACCTGAAATGACATTTGACCTTTACTTTGTCACCTAAAAGACTAATAACATGATTGGTGATACTTGATAACCCTTATGTTCAAGTTACATGGAATAGGAATGTATACTTTCAAAATTATGATAACAATTAAAAAAATCTTAGCCTGATGCCACAACATAGTTGTTATTAGTTATTATTGTCCTATGGCGGACTAATGAATATTTATAAGTCAGAATGAATCAAGAGAGCTTGGGTATTTGTTTCTAGTTCATCGTGACTGTGCCATGGACCAGTGATGGCCTGGTGGTAGAGTCGCTGCCCGGCAAGCAGTAGATGCAGGTTCAAGTCCCGCTGGTTCCAAGATTTTTCTGACTTGACAGATCGATCAATCGATCTTATTTACTGGGTGTAAGCCACAAATATGTTTAAATAATAGTTAAGTTTGTTGACCTGAAATGACCTTTGACCTTGACCTAGTGGGCTGAAATTCTACTCACATGATTGGGGATACTTGATAACCCTTTAGTCTAAGTTTCATTGCATAAGAACTTATACTTTCAAAATTATATTACAAATTCAAAAACTTAACCTCAGGTTAAGTTTTTGATGATGATGCCACAACATAGTCTAAGTTTGTTGACCTGAAATGACCTTTGACCTTGACTTTGTGACCTGAAATTTTCCTCACATGATTGGGGATACTTGATATAGGGTGTCTGAACGATTTTTCAATTTTCCCTTTTGGATCGTTTTTCACCATTTTGGTTGGATAATTGAAAAAATTATTCACTCAGAATCATACATTTCAAATTTCAAGACTCACCGATGTTTCTATCAAAAGTTACAGCCCCTTCAATTCCCTACAATATTCATCCATTTTTGTAAGAATCGACGAAAAAGACGTACACGCAGAGTTATGTTGTTTTGCTAAATTTAGCACAACAGCTGAATTGCGCAATATGCAAGCGTACACATACGCGTGCAAGCACGCTGTGTTGCTTAAATGACGCGATCGGCAATCCATTGTCTTCAATGGGCACCCACTTCCGGGTTTGTAGACACGCGGCCCGATGCATATTCATGTGCAGATTTTACGCTATCACCATGGGTTCGCCGGCGCGAGCTCACGCCTCCCTACTTAGCTGATCCGAAAAATGTGGGGAAGGGTATTTTCAAACTGTAATTGTTTGTGATCCCTGGGGCTAGCGAAAAATAAGCGTAGGGATATTTTCCTTACGACTGGGACTACTTATCGCCAGGGCGTCATATCTCATAAGTGGCAAATTTCGAGTTAGCCAGGAAACAATGTTTAAATAGCTGTTTTGACCAAGATATTTTTAGAATTTCGAGATGACGCCCCTCTGGAAATATTGGAATTAATCTGCTCTTTCATATGACACCTCATTTATTGAGTATCACCTTCAGGATCAAAAAGAATAAAGGTTTGAACTTCAAAAAAAAAAAAAAAACTTTGACCAATTTTGCATGATCGCGTAATGCACAGAGACTGCATAGAGCTGCGTGCAATCTCTATGGGAATGATTTTAGCACACAACATCGGGTGCGCGATCAGACACCCTACTTGATAACCCTTTAGTCCAAGTTTCATTTAATAGGACCTTATACTTTCAAAATTATATTAACAATTCAAAAACTTAACCTTAGGTTAAGTTTTGATGTTGACTCCGTCGCCGTCGCCGTCGCCATCGCCGTCGCCGCCGTCACCGGAAAAGCGGCGCCTAAGTCTCGCTTTTTGCTACGCAGGCGAGACAAAAATGGATGAATATTGTAGGGAATTGAAGGGGCTGTAACTTTTGATAGAAACATCGGTGAGTCTTGAAATTTGAAATGTATTATTCTGAGTGAATAATTTTTTCAATTATCCAACCATAATGGTGAAAAACAATCCAAAACTGGCAAAAGGGAAAATTGAAAAATCGTCCAGACACTGTCTAATCACTAATTTATGACTAATGCGAGAAAAAATTATTATCTTTAGAGGGGGTCTAGACCTACACGGTCAAAACCCATAATAAACATCAGGAATAATAAATCTAAAAATATTAAAGAGCTTCTTGACAACACCCTATAGACTTTACTGCTACATTACACATCATTTGAGAGAAAAGTGTTGATAACGGAAAAAGAAAACAAAACTTGCAGAATACTAACACAGTTATTAACATACGGGACTGAAATTCATGCTCGTATTTATCAACATTTTTCTTCGTTAAACACTTAAATTATTGTAATCTTACCCTCTTGCAAATCAAGGTCATCAAGAAATGCATCTTCATCCTCCTCTTTTTTCACAGAATTTAGATGTGGATCCGAATTCATTACCGAATCAGGTGAAAATAACCAGTGTGATTGGTCTCCCATTTTGATTTCATTTCGTGTTTTCGTCCACAATTAACTTTGCACGTAAATTCCCACTGCAACGCAACGCTCACGATATATTGCACATCTTGTGATGATAAAGTGAACTGTGATTGGTCGGAAATATATCGTGCCATGCTTTTCGTAGTCTTTTTCTGAGCACAATAAAATCAATCATAAACAAATATGCACAATTTATTTCATATATCATGATTAAATGAATATGAAATTAAGGTTGAGTTTTTTTTAATTTTATAAATCTTTGAATCATCAAATGTCAATTTACCTATTCATTTTTTGTAGAAAAATACATGATGAAAATATAAGAAAGTTATTTGAGTCTGACAATTTAAACTATTCTTATCCACTCTTAGCGATGAAAGCTTCAGTCAGACCGCAGCGTGCGCGATAATGAGGCTGTACGGCAATTTTTATTCAGATTCTCGTGCGGTGAAAAGCTCGCTTACAACGCTCTCGTAAAACACGAGACCAACCACGGGATTTTGGTAGCATCATTTTGTCGTCCTCATACGGCTTACAGTGCAATTCATCATGGCGGAATCATGGGGTAAGTCAATCTCTGAAATTTTCGCTGTTCTTTGACACCAAATTTGCCCAAATTAATTAGATTTTTGGCCTACTTTTATCGCAAACAAAAAGAGCGTTTTTTAGTCCTCGGAAATTAACTACTCATTACATAGTGTCGTATTTTGCTTGTTCCTGACTGGTATTGATAATATTATTTCGAATTTTTGCATCCTACGTCGACTTTGATAACCAGTCCATCGTTTGATGTTGAAAACATGTAGATGCAAGTAATATTTGAATAAGAAATATGCCCAAATTATTTGACTATATTTTGGAAATCTACCGGAAGTAGACGGAAAATGATTCGAAACCGCGGGAAATTGCTATGGCTACGGCTTTTCAGTCAGGAATGGCGGGGTGTCTTGTGTGTCGCTGTGCCATTGTGTGGCGCATACAGCACAAATTTATGTAGTCCCATGTGTATATATTTTTGTCAGCTTTTTAGTTTTTGTTGTCGCGAATCGACAGCAATGTAAATAAATCGACTGCTCATTAGTCATTGCTATTCATTATAAATCTAGATCAAATGATATGTTTTATAAGTATATTTCCAAGGGCTTAAGCATGGTTAGACAAGTATCAAGGCCAAGGGGTGTGATCGAATTGTAAAGAACTTGAATCCTGAGCTGAGCTGGATATTATTAAAATTACAAATTACAGGATAATTAATTATATTAATTTAGGGATTCTTAAACTTTGGTTCTGCCTTCTGGTCAACTCAAACTTTACAACCAGCCATAGAAATAAGCAGCATTTCCCTTGTGCGAGTTGTATTATGATAATGAACAGAGCAGAATTAAAACAAAAGGCCAAAGTTAAACACTTACATTTAACAACTTGTGCACATGTGGAAAAATGAAGGGAAAACTTCATGAATCTGACACTTGTAATTTATTTTCATTTAAAAGATAAATTTGAATGCAAGTCAGTTTTTGTCTACCATAAATGGCTTGCTACTTTGATCAGATCTTTTCAAATCCCCATACATTGAACTAAGCCATTTTATATTCCCTCTTCTTATCATTTGTTGTTGTTTTTCTGACAGACGCACTCAGCCATCGAAACTTGCGGAACATTGACAAAAAGTTTTCGAAAGACACAGACATCGCACATCAGTCTCCATTGCACAAGTTCCTGGATCAACATTTGCTGGACTCCATGGCATGCCTTTATTTGAAGACTCGACAGCATGCAGTTTTGCTTCACATAGGAACAAACAATCTTGAACGGGGAGTTTGGGAGAAGGACGAGAAGGATTTTGTTCAGCTTATTCTTTCAGTAAAAGAAAAATCCATTTCAAATGATTACATTTTTGTATCTCTGATACTTCCAAGGTGGTATTCGGAGCTTCACACAAACAAAGCATTTATTATATTAATAGAAAACTGACTGAACCTTTATACAATTTAACAATTTTTTACTCTAATAATACTTTTATTCTCAGCGACACATTTTATGCGTGTGATGGTCTCAACATAAATGTCAAAGTCAGTTTATAAATAAAATATAGATATTAAAAAATGGAAATTTTATTCCTAGTCCTATTTCATTTATTATTAGTAGTAGTGTGAACAATAATTTTTTAGTTTAACCGTTGTCTGTTTACTAGGCTATTCAGAAGAAACCAGAGCTGGTTTCTTCTGGGTTAGCATGAATGTTGATTAAGAAATGTAAATTACACAGACCTGTTAAATAATACCAACAAAAAAAAGAATAACAATCTTTTTAAAAGATATTTTGTCAGATTTGTATTTCATCCAAAATAGTACCTACACAAGGTGATATAATGTAAATAGTCGAGCATTGACATATGTTGATAGGTTGGTGATGATGGTGATGGTGGTGATGGCGATGGTGGAGATGATGGCAATGGTGATGTCAGTGGTGATGGCGATCATGGTGATTATAATGACGGTGATTATGATGTCGTGATGGCAATGGTGATGATGTCAGTGGTGATGGCGATCGTGATGGCTATGGTGATGATAATGATGACGGTGATCATGATGACGGTGATTATGATGATGGCGATGATGATCGTGATGGCAATGCTGATGGTGGTGATGATGGCAATGGTGACGGTGATTATGATGGCAATGCTGTTGGTCGTGATCGTGATGGTGATCATGGCAATTAATAATGGTGATGATGTCGGTGGTGATGGCGATGATGGCTATGGTGATGATGATAATGATCGTGATGATGATGGCGATGATGATTGTGATTATGATGTTGAAGATGAAAATTAGAATTCTATAAGTTTTATTTGAGCCCTTCAGCCCACATACACACACTAAGATTTTTATCTGAGGGCCATAAACACATAAACAAAATCAGAAAATAAATTATCAGATATATATATTCAGCGGGTCACTATAAAACAAAATAACAAACAGAAAAGAGCATAAGGGAAAGAATTTTGTAATATTTTATTTCCAGGAATACACATGAATGAACTGGAGTTACACAAAAGAATTATCAAATAAAATATTACCATCATTGAATGCCTGGGAATTACCAAAAGAAATTCCTGTTTAAGGCTCTTCTCATTAGTCCATGGTTTACAAATATAAAAACACATTTCAGAACTTTTACAACCATAAAATTATTAGCAGGGATGGAAACAATCATATTTTCATTTTTCAATCACATTGCCCCCGAAAGTTTGTATTTACACAAATATACATTTGAGAAAGAATAATGTGTCTTCTTTGTTAAAATGATATCAAAACCTGACCGAAAATAGCCTACATAGACACTTAAATCCTCCCTTCTGTCCCCTATTCAGTCTAGAGCTGGTATTCTATATTGTACTTGAGTGTACTTGTGTGCATATCCGAATCCAACTTGTACTTTCTGTACACTTCTATTATTATGTATCGCACGAGTATCATACACAATAGTAAGTATGTGGGGCAATACAAAGCCTCTACGTCCGGGGGTTAAGCACCTATCCTATCACACTATCCTCCGTGCGTGTTCACGTATAGCGCACGGACTGGTTGGACCGCACAGTACATCGATAATCGACGCAAAACTAGATATAGCGTAGTATCCCCCGGTTGATCTTCACGCAAAACGCTCGCCGATCGGCCATGTCAATTTTCCGCCGAAGTCTAGTATGCATCAGCTACTACTTTGCTTGTTCCTGACTGGTATTGAGATAAACATCAATAGGAACTATGATATTATGTTAGGAAAATATCTACATTATGTGGTAAGCCAAAATTTAACGAGATGCACCCCCGATAAAAATGAGTTTTTAACATGAATATCCGACTCTTCAAATATTTTTTTCTCCAAGTTTTCTTCGTGTTTTTTCACATTTTAAAACATCACTCACTACTTATTGAATAGTACACTATAATGTTTATTATTCTGGCTCAATATTTATGACAAATTCATTGTCATTAAATGAATCCTGAGCAGATAAGAAGAACGAGAACTGTGCCATGTTTTTTGCTCATTACGTATGCAAGAGGAGCAAAAACATGCATACGACTTGAATAAATACGGGCGATTTTGCGAGCGCTGCGGTCTGACTGAAGCTTGGAGTACGTTTAATAGCTTTGACTTTGTGTATAAATGAACGTCCAAAATAAAATATCTCAGCAAATTCACATTCACATTCAAATTCAAATTTATTTATTAGAACCCGAACGTGAAGAATCATTCTCAATTTTTCTTTTAAGAGGATCGTTAACAAAAAAAACCAAAACAAAAACACACAGACCCTATAACAAAAAGAGGCCTATATATATCACAAAGATAACTGAGTGCACTATCATATAGAGCTATATAATATTATATAGCTCTATGGTGTATAGTGTCAAAACAACAACAGAAATAGCAAAAATCACGTACTACCTATCACATCGAAAATATACTAGAGATGATAATGATTAATTAGGTACATTCCTCATAATACTTCTAATTGTAATCTTAAAAATTGTAATAATTGGCATGATGTTAATTTACAACAAATGTACAAAACAGATAAATATATGCCTACGAGAACCCGGCCGTATATAGTAATTAAGCTCTCCCATCCCAAAATAAATAGAATAACATATACATATTATGTAGGCTAGACAGATCTTTCTCAATTATTAACTCTGATAACGAAAATCAAAGTCAGTAATTAACGATCGAAGGATAATGAAAGCTAAATTAACTAAATCACCTTATTTATACGCACATAGGCCTATTCGTCTTTCCCATCTCGTCGTAATTTGTAAATTTTATTATTTTAATTCATAAAAACTGTGTTTAATGAATTTGCAAGAAAGCATAGCATCCGGCCTAGCAAAATTTGGGCAACAATTTCTGAAAGTAATTTTTATATATAGACAACTTAATTTTATTGTCTATATATCCATGCAAATCAATTAAATGATCTCACTTATGCCTGTTAAGTGGGACATTGATCAATTTTACCTAACCTATTCTCGGACTGAATTATAATTGAAAATTGCATACTATTATTTTACAGGTACACGTACACTGAGTCAGCGTTTTTGAAGGCAGATGAAACGTTCCAGAACGGATTATTTTGTGAACCGTGTGCAAAAAACATCCTCAGAACACCAAGTAGTAATACGTCATCGCCTCTTATAGCTCATGACGATGATGTCATGTGCTACTTTTAGACGCAGATCGTAAACAAACCTTGCGGGTGCCTGTTGTTGTGAAACGATTTGCACACGCTCGCTAGAGAACCGTTCTGGAATACGTAATGTCGCCGTTCAATTTCGCTGAGTAAGTCCGGATTTGTGCGTTCCAGAAACGTCTTGCACTCGGGTATAAAAACCAGCCACTCCCTACGGTAGCCATCATTGCTTTTGGTTTCGCATATACTTTGACAACCAGTTTCAACGCAACGAGCACCAGAAATCCAGAATCCAGAATCTACGTCAGTTGCAAACTAAAAAAAATTAGCAAGCTAGCTAGCCGCAATTCTCAAAGGGTGAATATAATGATATTTTTATAATTACTTTGAATATTACTTTGGCTATATAGTTTTGCATTTGTCTATATATTGAACATATCCACGTCCACTCCAGCTCCAGCTGCCTTCTTTTCTTCACAGTTTATACTTTTGATACTCGGTGAAAGTGCATGGCGTCTTGCTAGTTGCTATATAGTTGCATAAGCATAAATGTAGGTAATTGTAGCTGATGATCGATATATATAGTCTCAAATTTTAGAATACTTTTGTATCTTACTCAAGAGTCAAGTTACTGCCACTAGTATTAGTAATTTACCCAATCGATATATATATGATAAAGGCCAAATGGTTAGCCGAATTGAATTGAATTCAGATTCTGATTTATATATCCTGAATTCCTGCAGATATCGATGTTGTATTATTTTTGGAGGAATATTGTTTATTTTCACAAGATCAATATCAGAAACTCTATTAGCATAATTCTTTTCCCCTTGGCCTATAACTCGCCCTAGTAATAGAGTTATTAGAGGCTCGATCTAGTTCAATTTAATTTTCTTCTGTGGGGGCAGGCGGGGCCGAGCTAGCGCTGCATATGGTCGTTATAGTGCTCAATTCGGCCTATAATTGGAGCTAGTCTTGAATGACCATAAACATAGTAATTGCATGATTGCTTATAAACATTAACTCATGCATGCAGTACCGGAAAAGAAAATTGGGGGTTGGGATAGATCACAGTGAGGTAATATATATATATATGCATAGACAGGGACAAGGGGGCAAATTTTCCATGTCTTGACCCCCCTCCCTCCCTTACAGATATTCATGCATGGGATGATGTACTTGAATGTTTTACATTTATCATGATTGAAATTTGCATTTTCCAATAATTATAGGCCTACAGCTCGTCTCTCAAAATCTCTTTGGTCTGATATAAGTGTGACATATTTATACTCAGGAACTATATGGTGTTTAGTATTCTTATACTTGGTAACTTAAATTAATGTGTGCATTTGTGATTGTCTTTTCTCTCTAGATACATAATAAATAGCCAACATGTCTATGACCGTGAAAGCATACCTGAAGCGTGGAGAGAATGCCAACGCAGAGATCCGTCGTTTTGTTATCGACGTTGCCGTGTCTTCAAACTACGAGTACCTTTCTAAGAAGGTAGCCCAAGTATTCCCATCACTGGGTGATCCTGACTACTTCAGTCTCTCATGGAAAGGTAGGATTATAATTTATAATAATCAAATTATTAGAAATTTATCTATATGTGGTGCTTATTTGTATAACGTATGTACGTAGCAATGCTTATAAATTTATATTGAGTGTAATGAAAGTGCAAGCATGTGCATCATAATATAGGGCTGTATAATATAAACAATCTGCAGATCAAAGGTTATAAGAAGCAAAAACATAAATATAAAATACATATTATGTGTAAAACTTTATTCTAGATTATATTAAAGTGAAACAGGTTCTTTTTAAAGTTATTCTTTTTTCAAAAATCCCACTGCTGCCACCACATAAACTTGTCAGAGTAAAATTCTAACCTATTCTTTAAGACATAAATATTTCAGAGGAACCTGTGACTGAAATGACACAAAGCAAAGAAATGACACAAAGCAAAAGTAGGGTAATTTTTGTTAATTAATACTCAATTAGCCAAGAATAGGGTTTTATTTTAGACCTTTTCTGTAATCTAGCTGTACATCAGTTTAAGGCAAAAAGGGCACATACGTTGTTGAAAATGTTCTTGAAAGTCCACAAATAGGCCAAAAAGGGGACATTTTTACTCTGCTAAGGATCATGCTTGATGCTTCACTTTGCAATGATAGCAATTCTCACAGAGATTCTTTGTCATTAATGTTTTACTTTTAATCTTTTTATCCCAAATTATTTGTCATCACATAATATTGAAAAATTCAATGATAATAAACTGTAGCAAAGGCAATACAATGATAAAAACTTTCTATCAGACACACCTCTTTAAGCTTAGAAAACTAAATACCAACATCACAATATGAAATGTAACTCTTTCTCTCTTTACAAATTTCAGATTCTGAAGGGGACAACATCACATTCTCCAGTGATGATGAGTTGGTAGAGGCTCTTGGTCAGATTAATGATGACACCTTCCGCATCTATGTCAAAGGTCAGTTTATATCCATAATTAATTAAGAGTGGACCTTTGGCCCCCACTGCTCTTACAGTGATATAATAGAGGGACCATTGCATTCACGGTCAATAAATTGTAATGAGTAATTTGAATTGTAAACCCAAAGTGCTAAAAGGTAGCATGTATGAAACATAAGTGTTATCTACAATGGTTTTTTGCCGCATGATTTATGATCCATGTACCATGTATGAATCATTCTATTTGTTTTCATATCCTCTGATGTTTGCACTTCTCTCCTGTGTTTAGAATAGCAATTCAACATCCATTTATAGGCAACAGACATAGATGTAGGCATCATATAGCCACTGTCTGATAGGGGGGCACAACGAGCCTGCACCATTTTTGAAACCCAAGTTGCTTATACCCCCTAATCATGATTTGAATTATGGCATCCTTTCCAACTTTGGATCCAGAAGGAACCTGAAGGTTTTGATAACAGTTTTCTTTTACCCTTGTCAGAGATGAGATTTTCAGGTTTTTGTCCCTTCTCTGTCACAGTATAGTAGCTTTGTGTTTGATCAAACTTGATTTATATTCTGTGGATTGATCTCCAAGACAAAATATAGTATGACAATACATGCTGTCACAATTCTATCCACTTGAGAGGAAGATAGATCAACATGATATCACATCTTCATATACAAATTATTACATCATTTGTTCTTACTTGATGAAACAGAGAAGAAGAGGTGTCGCCGTGAGGCCCGTGACACTTCATCTCCCGGTACTTCTACCGATGATGGAGGTCAAGAGGAGCAAGCGTATCATCCAGGTGTGATCTGTGATGGTTGCGAGAATCGCATCCGTGGTCCACGCTTCAAGTGCGTCACGTGCCCCGACTATGACCTGTGTAAGCAGTGTGAGTCTAGAGGTCTTCACCCTGAGCACAGCTTTGTCAAGTTCCGCAAGCCCCAAGTTGGACGTAGCCACCATGGTGTAAGTTTAATAGTGATCTTTGTCCATATGATAAATCGTAAAGTAATGATGTAAACATATATTATTGTATTTACTGCTTTTTAGTAAACTATCTGTTTGGATCTAGAAAGGAATTAACTCATATCATTTTACACAGAGTTACAGTTATAATGCCCTAGCTAGCTTCTGGCAACAAGCAGACAATACCATTGATTCTTCTTTTCAAAAAATTAAAATCAGGCATCTTATTATTTCTAAAGCACACTTTAATGTTCATACCTAATGATAATGATTTATTTTACCTTTTTGTAGTGAGACAGTGTAAATAACATAATTTTTTTTTAATGCAACACAGGGATTCTTCAACAAACCAGGGATGTTCCGTCCATTTGGTCATCCCGGTTGGCGTCACTGGTGGCAGTGGAACCAGCAGCAGCAGCAGCAGCAGGGCGGTGATGGGCCAAGTACCCAAAAGGAGCAGACCCAGGGAACTGGCCCTCAGATGAATGGAGGCTGCCCCATGGGGCCAGGTCCTTTCTGCCCTCCCCCGCCCGGCCCACACGGGCCTAACATGCCACCCCCACCCCATGCCTTCCTGAGGGACATCGGACAGACTGTGGCACAGATGCTTGATCCTCTTGGTATGATTTCATATTTTTACTCATGCAGTGTACTTTGCACAGTTGGATTCATTTTGTTTTATTTCTATATTGAAAATTGTTTCTAATTTTGCTTCAGAATAGATTAAATATAGGATATCTCTTCTTTTCATTAAACCATCTGTTTTAAGGTAAAAAGGTGTTAACTCATATAATTAAACACATTGTTCATGCCCTTCTGGCTCTGACAGGTGAAACAATCTTATACAATATGATTCTTGTTAAGATATTAAGTATAATTCGATCAGATTTCTAGAATTGTAACTTCTATATATGCTTTTTCAAGATGTTAAACTTCTTTATGTAATCCTACTTAAGTATAATACAGAATATATCTCGGCCTAAAGTCACCAAGGCTCTCTTGTACTTTTATGTCACAAATTCATATCATCTTTTCTGAGCCAGAAGGGTATTGACTCTGTGTTAGTGTATACGAATTAATGCCCTTCTGGCTCCAAACAGACAAAGTATTTTATGTTGGAACCTAATCTAGAAAGTTGGGTATGTGTGATATAAAAACTGACTTAACTTCATGCTTTTATTTTAGGTATTGATGTTGACATCGACATTGACCACGAGGGCAATCGTACACATTGCGCCGGCGAACAAAACTTCTGCGGTGGTGGCGGACATGGACGTGGAAAACATGGCCGCCATGGTGGCAAAGGTCATCGTGGATGCCGCAAGACATGGGCTGGATGCGAGCAGGCATCATCCATGGATGTAGGCCAGGAAGCGGAGCCAGCTCCATCAGGAGCCGCAAGGAGCCAGGAAAAGAGTGGAGAGGCTGGAGGAAACACACAGACCAAAGAGCATGATGCCACTCAAAAACAACCAGAAGGAACTGCAGAGCCAATGGTGGGTGTTTGTTCCAATTATGTCTCTTTTTAAGAGTTCAGTTGGAATGACTTGAATAATTACCTTGAATATGTATTCAAAACATTCACAGTAGTTACACTTGATGATAAATACACACTCCAATCAAAATATGGACATAGTAGTTATTGTTATGTAAGTGGAAAAATATTGTGAATAACACTTCTTTTAAAAATAAAGAATACCGGTAATATATGCCTTAAAATTATAGTATTGTAGAGAAATGTCAGCATCACTTTATACAATGGGCAATGTAGGTTGCCGACATTGTCTTGATACATAGACCGAAATTCACAAAAGAGCCTCATCCTAATCCAAGGTTTAAACCTCCATCAGCGTATTTTCCAATTTCGTCATGTCCAATGGCCAATAAGACGCTTATGAATATTTACGCATATATATGCTTATTGTAGTCCAGGGTGCAGGTTCAAACCATTTAGACCACAATTGCAATTAAACCTCCTTTGTGAAATCAGGACAATATGTGCAAGATATAAAGAATATTCACACATACCTTTATGTTATTGGGTATCATGCATGGCACTCATCGTGAATGTGTCTGTCTATTTCCTCTCTTGATGATCTAAAGGAGACAACTGTGAAAGATGGAGCAGATGCAAGCCAGAATGCATCAGCTGCAGCGTCCAATCAAGGCCCATCTGGAAGCGATGATGCTGACTGGACCATGCTGGATAATGCAGGAGGAAAACCTAGTGCACCCTCACAGAGTCCCCAGGAAGGTATGTTAAAAGTTTTTTTGCAGGACTAGGAGTAGACCTTTTCAATGATTGATCAAATACCAGACAAATCATAAAGTCTTTCGTTACAGAAGTAAGAATCTGAAGGGCAAGTCCTAGATAGACTTATTAGAATAGAAATGGAGTTTTATTATTCTGGAAATGTTGGTCCTAGGGTAGATGGGTACTGTAAAGTAATTACTTTGCTCTGATGAATTGATTCTGATGGGAGAGGATGTTCTTGAGATCATAGCATAGCTAGCAGAGGAGAAATAGTTGTGACATGCACACCCTTACCAGCTCAAAGGTCAGTTTGTGGAGCCCCAAATAGCCCCCAGACAATCTCTATATGGTAGAGAACTGTTCTTTGCACCATGCATTGACCGATGAATGAGGGTGCAATTGCATGCGCTTGACATAGCTATCTATCATCTACCAGATTTGGACTACAGGATCATGGGTAGGTCTACAGAGTAACATCACATTTCACATGGTGTAATAATCCATAGTGCCTCATCGGGTGAAAGAATGTCCAATGTTTCATCAAAGGTTATTCGTATATCGCTCAGGTTGAGAGATGAATGCTTAGTGATTGAAAAATTTAGGATTATTTTTTCTGTCTCTCTTTCTTCAGGTCCATCCTACCAGTACCAGACTGCTCTGAATCAAATGACGGCCATGGGTTTTGACAACGAGGGCGGTTGGCTCACCAGTCTCCTGGAGGCCAAGGGTGGTGACATCGTCCGTGTCCTTGATGCCATCAAGATCGGCAACCAGCCGTCGATGAGTGGCAACTCCAAGTAAAGCGGTTGCTCCTCCAGGAAGAGTTGATTGTATCACTACCGTAGTTGGCTTAAGAATGTTCCTCCTGTATGTCTTTGACCTGTTTCTTCAAGATCTTTATAGCTCCCAATACTGATGCATATTCTAGGTGGTGTCATTTCATATTTTCAAAGGTGTAGCACATGATTGTTGAAAAAGACCCAAGATGTTTCATACTTTCAAGAACATTTTCTACAAGATATGACCCCTTTTTGCAAGAAGTTATGTATAAGATAGGTTTTGAATATAACATTATTTTTTGGCTTATTAGTTCACACTGGTAAAAAAGTATTGCATTATTGCAAAAATATATGTACACATTTCTCCTTTGCAAATATTGTGAAAATATGACCCCTTTATCATGAAATTTCTCGCTATTTAATAAAACTTGCCTTTTTTTTCAAATCCAAAGCCAAATAACATTAAGTATGTATTTTCAATTGCAAGAACATTTAAATTTTTGCGAATGTCCCCCCAAAATTACCCCTTACAACGCACTGAAAATTTCAGTATGAAGTGATATCACTAGGTACACATTAAACTATCATGGAAGGCCTTTCCAATTCATTATCACCCATCAGATCTCATTTGAAGTTTATTCACATCTTGAAAAACATGTGTTTGATCATTTTTCTATAACCAAGAAATTAAGAAAAGAATTAAACATTTATAAGTTTTGTATGATTGTAGTGCCCTACTTGGAGTAATCAACAAGTGACTATAGAGCATTTGGGAGATCACTGTGCTTCAAATACTTTTGTGGATGTTTGGTTATTCAAAAGTCTCCTTGCAATTAAAACAAAACCTGAATTTGCAGGTTACAGCATACTCCCTTTTGAAGATGAAAAGTCATACTTCTATTGCTTCTTAGTCAAATCAATTCTGTATTCTGTTAAAGATAAAAGTTTCTTTCGGACATTTTAGATTGCAAGGGTTTTCAGGCCAAAAGTCTCATCAAAGACGATATAATTTGTAAAGTGATATTGCTTTTGAAGGAACAGGTCATATATGCTTATTGTGTATGGTACGATATATATAAAAATATTTGTGATATCAAATAAAGTTATACATTTGTTGCGATATAAATTCATCTTTATCTTTCATATTCAAGCAGATTTTATACAATAATTCTATTCAAAGTAACTTATATTTTTATGACAGTGATATAGACAAGATCAGTGGATTACACAATTTTTTATGATGGCCAGTGAAGTGTAACATGATCAAATATACTACAAACTTTTAACCTGTCCTGTGTCTACGGGGTTTTAAACAATTCTCATAAATTAACTTTTTCCAGATGTTAAAATTCTGACATATGTGGATATTATACAGTAAAATTTGACTTAGAATGTAAATCAATGGCACTAAAGTTCACAAAAGGCTACCATTTTTGTTTCAGGGGGAATTAAATTCACAGGGTGGGATTTGCCATTCACCAACTGGTAAAAACATGTGCCCCTCACTTCAAAGCAATGGTACGAGTATACATTACAGATATCTCTGTTCTATCTCCCACCATCCTCTTTCAATCTGAGATATATTCAAATAACCACTGCCTCTGAAATAGAGAAGGTGAAGATTGGAATAAATGCATAACTTTTTTGATGATCTGAAACAGCCCTCTTTCTTGACAATGCCTTAGCTGGTCTGGGCTTTGTCGTAGCATGCATGCCAACATTCGTAATACCTGTGGCCATTTCTCCCGTCACCTTTTCATAATAATTTCTTCTTCCACCCCCAACCACAAGATGTGTAATCTCCTATCCTAGTGAAGTTAGTCCATAAATTTATCACTTTCATTGTAATAAGAACAGGCACTTAAATTTTAGGCTCAGTGACCTCCAAACTTGATGATGAGTTAATTTGAGGAGTATTATCATATGAGCAAGGTAAATTGAATTGTTTTCATGTGCTCATGTATATTGTATACACACTAAGTGGCATGTGTTACCTTCAAATGTTGGCATGCATTCTTCTAGAATAACGGCTCATGGTTTATGTATGCGTATTTATCCTGTTTACCCAGTTATGTATTTTTGTTGTGAAGCTTTGTTTTCTTGCACGATTGGTATATACACTTGTGTAAAGACAATTTCTATATCTATCATTCTTAGAGGGCTAATTGTACTGCACTAACTTTATTTTAATGAATTTGTACACGTATGAATCATGAGAAAATAAAAGAAGCTTGTGTATAAAGCTTGTGGTATCATATATGACCAACATTTTTTACCTACATGGTAGATACAACTATGAAAATGACTTTTTAGTGGTTACTATACTAATTTCTATGTTAAGTGCATAGTTTCTCCATCACATGCTATTGCTGGACCAGTTAGAATTAATTGGAATCTCGTAATTTACAGATACATTTGATAATGGATACGGCAAATGCAATCATTTCTTAAAGATATTACAATTTTAAAGTTGACATGTCCTGCAATAAATACCTGTCTTGTGTAAAATCAATACCAATTTTCTGAATTTGACTCTTGATGTTGTGAAGCAGTTTCCTAAATTTGATTTGTAGATAAGGAGGCATTTAGAAAAAAGATGAAGCGGGAGAGTGGATTTGCCAGTAATAGGAGAGAAAGGGTTGGGCAGAGAGACAGAGTGAAAGAGAAAGAAAGAGAGAAAGAAAGAGAGAGTGATAGAGAGAGAAAGAGTGATAGAGAGAGACAGAGACAGAGAATAAAGAGAGTAAATAGAGAGAGAGAGAAGAAGAAGAAGAAGAAGAAGAAAAAAAAAGAGGGAATGAGAAGGGGAAAGAGAAAGAGAGAAAGAGAATGAGTGGGCAAACAAACCAACAACAAAAAGGGGAAAAAAGGCCAGAGCAAGTAATTTGCAAGTACATGTACGTATATATTTGTTGTAGAAGCAATGTCCCCAAAGTTTAAGTCCAAATGCTTAATTTGAGTTTCTTTTTCTAGAGCAGAGTAATATGCAAATGAGAGGTCAACAACAATCATAATTTTGAATATGCCATCTACACCATTTTGCAAGTACATGTAAATGGTATATTAAAATTCATCACTTTGTCTAAAATATGACCAGGTGCACAATTAAACTTTACAACTCATAATATAAAACTTGCAAATACATGTACTTTGGAAACAAAAATACATGCTAAGGTAATGCACAATACTACACAAATTTTCTTAGATATTTCTTTTCAGAGTTTATTCACATTTACAAATTACAGTATATTATATACAAATACATATATTACTTGAAAAAAATTCTCACATATGAAATTATGTTTAACATATTTTTCATCATGAATTAGTGTAGTAGAATGAATGCATTAATTTTACAATAATTAAGACAATAAGAATTTGTGTGATACATACTAAAATTCAAATTGAAATAGAGTCAAGCATAAAAATATAGTGGTCAACTGGGGTGGTATTCTGAAATTAAAAAAAACTTCATCTTTTATATCTCAAAAAAGGTTTTGTTATACATTAATTAATTTTCACTTCCAAAATTCTTATACTCCAAAAGAATACAAATGTTATGTTTTTGTCAAAATGAAATCATATGGATTTGATTTGGTATTGAATAAAGTAATATGTTGATGGTGATACCACAATAACACCAACATGTTAATAACCCAACACAAGGTCACATTTTCTCAGGGTTTTTCAGATTGAGAGGGATAAAGAGAACTTCTTATCACTGTTTACATCCATACCAATGATGTTGTCATGGTAAATATAATCAGGGATATTCATCTAAAATCAGGTGGTATCGCAAAAAGCTTCATGCATATATGTTCCCGTTAAATTTTCATCATTGATGGCATGCATTATCAGGGTTTCACAGTGACTTTGTTCGTAGGGGGGGGGGTCTGGATTTAGGTTTTTAGGGTCTGTTGGCAAGAACCCCTTTGTGCCTGTTAACGTTGAGCCTTTATTAAAGAATTGAGCCATTTAAAATGCTCATTAAGTGATTAATTTTATTAAACGATTTATAATATGTACCAAAGATCTGTCCTGGAAAGAAAAGAAGGAAAGAAAATTCCTGACATAAAACAGTGAATGCACCTCTTTAAAAGGAGTATTTTATAAAAGGAAACTCATTTTTATGTCACACTTCCAAATATATACCTTCTTTCATTCTCATTTAAAACATGTCTTATTTCATTTTTCCTTTTCAAACAGAACCTTGTTGCAGGTATCTTGAATTTGTTCCAAGTGAATGGTGTCCTGTATAGACATTGAAATAGTAAAAAATATTCCAACTGTATTTACAATATTCTTTATTTACACCTGTATGTATACATGGACGGCAGATCCCCTGTGAAAGCATATATTCCAGCCTTGCACTTGAATGATGATTCACTGAAGGAATGCAGAGATTCTTCTAACTTCATGTGAGCATTAGTTACTGTCAGTGTGCATCATCTGAAAAAAAGAGAATGGACAAGAGTTCAAAAAATGAATGATGGGGATATAACAAAACAATGCCTTCATTCTATTCAATATTCCTCATCTAAAACAACATAAGTTGACAATATACAGAATGATGGCTTGGGGTCTAAAAATATTAAAGATTTGTAAAAGGTAACAACTATAAATATTCAACCTTATGGCTCTTCTCCAAGCCTTCCAGTCTTCAGCATGCGCTTCAATCATATTGAGTTAAAGTTGAGGAAAGTTTATTCACTAACCTTCTGTTGATGAAGCAATGGCAACAACGAAGGCATCGTTCCTCACATCCTTCCAATTCATCAGTTGCGCCATTATTTTCCTGGACGGATTCTCGACCACGGATACAAAGGATGTCAGAGCTTTGTGCGCGCTAGAAATCCCAAACTGGGTTCTTGCTTCTTCCACTGTTTCAGGATCACCCAGGCTACGGGCCATAGTATAGGCTTTCCCAAAGTAATGAGATGCTTTCTCGTATTCACCCTGGTAGGCAGCAAGAGAGAAAGACATAAAGATGATTGTAGAAGCTGTAATTAAGAACACTATCATGTAAACATAAATGAGTAACTTGAAAAACTTTAAACCAAGGCTTCTGACTTATTTCAATAAAACAACTTATATGAGTACCTCCTAACAATACAATCTCTGTATGCATAACCTTTAGCAAAGTTTAATAGGTTAACTGAGGTTTCCTTGGGACACTAAGTATTGAAATCCCATTAAAATCAAGTTATGGATATATACTAAAGCATTTTTGACAATACTTTAGTTTCTTACAACATTCCATGACCTTTGAAATCCAGTTTCTTATTCTGAAATTTATCAGTTTATGCATTAATGGACACAAGAACCAAATTGGATAAAATTCCTTCAACATATCACCTACAGTGGGAACTAACTGACCGCTGACTAGTTGACGACATGGTTTTAATATGTTCATATCTCTCTGAATATTGCAGAAATTATAGCCTTTACAACAACAAAATAAATGCACAATGCAACATGGTTTTGTTTTTGTTGTTACAATGTTACTGAATGCCCCTCTGAAAATGGAGGAAAGTCTTACCAGTGAGTTATAGATGGCACCTAGACAGCTACAAGCTTGACTTAGAGCCTTCTCCTCATTATTCTTCTCAGCAATCTCCACAAACATCTCGAGATATGTCACTGCCTCATCTCGCTTTCCTTGTCTGTCAAACAATAAAGATGGCATGTTACTACAACTACAAGGCAATGATTAAGCCTTTACCCTGACAACATTTAATCTGTGCTGTTATTTATCAAATATATATAAATCGAGTTTGGGTTAGGTTTTAAGATAAGTTCAGGGAAAGTTTAACAGTGTTTTATCCAGGGGTGAATTTAGGAATTTCACAACTAAGCTTGGCAGCAGAGCAATCGTCATAGGAGCATACATCATCTAAAGAGGCATCAAAACAAATAATATCCAAGATTAATCCATGGAAAAAAAACCTATTCTTAATGATACTAACCACTGCTTATGTCACCAGAACAAAGGGTATTTAAATCAATAATACAACACAGATCTGTCATGAAAACCAATAATCAGAAAGAGGCTATTTCAAATATGCCATTTTTAAATTACAATTTGATACCTGGTTTAGGCTAACTGGATTGACTTACCTCTCATATGATTTAGCAATAGCTTCACATGCTTTTCCCATTCCAGGTTGGTCATTAAATCTCTTGCAGATGTCCATGAAGCCTTGTAAGTACTACAAAGAGAATAACATATTACAAAACATCTCTCTTTTGTCTCATTCATAAAACAAAACAAAAACACAATTTTTATATATGTGTTAAGCAGCCGTCGGATATGAAGAATGTATGCAATAATGATCTTCATTTCCTGAAGCATGTAAAAGAAGTTATCAATCCAGATAATATTATTACTGACATGAGTAATATGTAATTATTCTATTAATCTAACATTAAATTATGTGTTTCTCCATATATGATATTTATTTCATTTATCCCATATATCTGTATAGATCATGATTTTCATAAATTCTGATTCAACACTATTCATACCCTACTCCAACTAACAAGACTGACACCAGACAGGGAATAGACCTACCAAAAACTACATCACTCTGAATGGCCAAATTGTCTTCATTATTGGTCAGTTTAGAGTCGGTATGGTGGACATAAGGAGTAACTGTGGCATTCTAGAGCTTTCCACTATTCTATAAAAGTGGAACTTTGGGGCATGGTTAAAACAGTTCAATATTTATCAAGAGATTCTTATTTACCATCAAAGCTGTCTCACTGTCTCCTGACGTCTCATATGCTTGTCCTAACCTGTAGCTAGCCTCTCCTTCTTTCCGCCCATCTTTACCTGGAAAAAAAAAGAGATAGCAGCAATTATAGATTTGGCTATTTGGGATAAAATCCACCTCATTTTGGAATGAGATGATAGATTCTTTCTTCATCCTTTAATCACAAAACAGAAGATTTTTTTGGACAAAATCTTGTGTTTATTACTTTGAATCCTTTCTGTCGGATACATCACAGAATAATAGCAAGTTTTGACCTCATTAATTAATTGCACATTCCTTGTCCATAAATTGATGAGGAGTTTAGATATTACAATTTACACTGTAGTTGACCTATCACTGTCTATTCTTAAAATACTTTCACCTACTAACTTAGAAAATAAGTTTAATACCATGCCACATGTACGTGGGCCTTTAAGATAATAAGTTTTGCTATATTTACCTAGTTAACAATGCATATCTACATATGATTTGTTCTCTCTTTAAATTCTGAAACTAGGTATTTTAAGATTTCAAATGAACACAATTTGCTAGTGAGACTATGACATCAGAGTCACATGACCAAGATGCCAACTAGTCTCACAAAACACATAATCTCTGTGACATTAAAACAAACGTAACTTTTACTAGTCAATTTTTTTACAAACTTTCTCTGAAAGCTTTCGGTTTTTGTTCCTTCCTAGCTTTAATTATGATAATTAACAAAAGCAACGTTTGATTAGACTAGATTTTCCCGTGAAGCATTTCTTACTTTCTTTTGCCATTTCATAGGCCTTCAATAGATAGTTGATGGCTTCTTTGTTGTCCGTATTGTATTCGCTCTGGAAGCTCTCTGCTGTGGCTGTGTAGAGGCGTCGGAGATGTTCACAGGCCTCAGAGTGAAGCAATTGGTTCTCATTGGTCATCCAATCCTTGGACGATGTCAACGTGTAGAAATCCTCAAAATGATCAGCAGCTTTTGAGAACTCTCCTGAAAGACAACACAAGATAATAACATTCCATTCTTGTTCAGTGCATATCAGATTACAACATAATATCCCTATATGTGCGTCCATAGAGCGATGGAAAAGTATTATCTCTGGCAACTGGATGAACTTAGAATTCATTTAATATATAGAATACTTTCTCATCTATGATCTTATCTATTTCACACACTAGGACAACCATCAAAGTTGCAACTGTGATATTTCTTGTTTTCTTTCAAAAGAAAATTGAGGAATGGATCATGGGTTTAATAAAATACAACTTTGTAAAATGTCTGAATCTAAATTCAAATTCTCATATTAATCTTTGTAAAACTTTACAATGGAAACGACCTCTACCTATCAATACCCCTAAACAATGAACTTTAAGATAAAGGAAGAAATTGTACTTCTTTATAACCAAATAAATAAAGAAAAGTATGATCAGCCATCAATTTAAATGTCCACCTCATGAACTACAGCTAACTCTGCATAACTCAAAGTCCCACAAGTCAAATATTCCTTAAGTCAAATAATTTTTTGGACCAAATTATGCAAGATATACATGTACAGGTGTTATTTACATGTACACTGTCTAAGTCCAACTATTTCTTGTGTTCCCAACAGATTCAACTTATACAGAGTTAATCGTATATCATTGGATAAAACACGATCAAAAACACTGTTCTTTGAAACAAAACTTACTCCTCCTTTCGAAGCCTAGACCTATGTTACAGTGTGCCTCTGCCTCTTTCCTATCTCCACCCTCAACAACTCTTGTGGCAGTCTCGAGACAAGATTGAAAGAAATGATCTGCTAGCCACAGGTCGTTCTCATCCAAGAAATACTTCGCTAATTTTTCCCGCTCTTCAAAGACTTTGGACATATTATCTGCAAGATGATGAGAGGAGGGAAAATAATTTGTCGATAATACATGTTTATCATAACAATTTCTATCTAAATGATTTTTATATTCCATATACTTTAGGTTTTATGAGATTCTGCATTTCATTTTTTTAAATGACTATAAAAGAAATCAATCTCTTAATGGTAAGACACAAGCAATTCAGGAAGGTCCAATATTTTCTTCTTCACTTAAAATTCGTAGATCACATTTGAAATAAAAGCCAAATTCTTTAGATGTAAAAAAAAAATTCTCAACAAGACTTCTTCTTCAAGATTCTCCAAGAAAGGGGTGGTAATCTTTTATAATAATTGATTTAAGTTTTCCAGAAATTAAAAGAAAAGCCAAATTGCAAGTATCTTTTAAATTAGTCAAAATAACTGATTGATTACATTGCTTAATACTGGCTACATGTTTCATGGGCTGGACAATTTCATGTATAGATCCATATCCTGCAATAGAATTCAACATGTAAGAGTCTCAACTTAGATTACACATTGCAGGGTAAGGTGTCTTAAAAAATAAGTGCGCTTCATTTCTATATCTTATAACACACATATAAGTGAATATGCAAAGGTGATTTTGTTGCACACAGCTACTTTCCTTTGTAAACGCCTTGCCATTCATTCACATATATAATAGTTTACATTTTGCCTGAGTTTTTTTCTATTTGTATGTTTGTTTGTTTGTTTAGGACGGGGTGGTAGAGGGGGCAGTTTGTAATGCTAAGTGTGAATGAGGCCTTACCTTGTCTTAAGGCAAGCTCAGACTCAGTGAGATGGTGTTTCATTTGCCTCAGCTTCTCATGCTGGTCCGCCAGGATAGAACGATCTTGGAGCAAAGAGTCGGCTCCTGCATCCTCCACAATCTTCTGCTGGTGCTTTATGAGGGCAAAGATTTCTGAGAAGGAGCGGTGGAAACCTTCCTGAAGCACCTCTAAGCACAGGTTGTGAAAGAATGTATTGCGATATCTGTAAGACAGAGAACAAATGAATCATATCATTATATGGTATTTGCAAGCAATATAATTATATACACAGCTATAAAAGGTATAGAACATTGAAGCAATTATCTTTTCCGTAACAGTAGATTCAAATTTTTTAACGTAGCAGGACTTTTAGATCATTTAATCTTAGGGGGAAGTATAAGGTTCTCACATTTGAACAAATACAGTCAAGTTACCTTTTAAGTTCAATACATTTAGATATTAACAACATTTGAAAGCTTCAAACATCTCTTTTCAATGACGATACCTTAATTTCAATCTTAATTGTTGAAAATATTATCTACATGTAGCAATGCAGGCCTTGTTATTGGATAACTTTATAAGGGAAATTTCAAGGATACATCAGTACATGCCATAGCCAAGTACACATTGCTTTACAATATTCTGTATTATTATCATACTTATACTCTTAACCCAGACACTTTTGCAAATGTGGACAACGTTTTGTGCATGTGCAAGATTCTTGTTTTTAGGGTAAATAGGAATTGTATAAATGGACACTCAAATACTCACTTTTGGGCCTCAATTTTGCTCATCTGTGGACTTTTGCTTTTGCCCGATCCATTTTTTAAAGAGTGCTGCCTGTCTCTTCTGCCTTGCATTCTGTACTTTGGCTTTGTATACTGCTCTGATGGCCTCATCTTATTGGGTGGACTAGGGATCCTGTGCTGCATGACTGGGTCAATGATAGGGGAGTGCCCCCTTATGTTGTGGATGGCTGGCAGAGGGGCAGCCATCATGATGCTCTCTTTGTCACGGCTGGGGGAAGTAAGTGAACAATATGCTGGGAAGAGAAAATGAAAAGAATGGACCAAATATTATAGAGGACAAATATATTGATGTTTTAATATGATACTGATACTGATAGGAAGTATGTGCCATCTGAAGCACATTTTCTGTTAAATCCAAAGAAGCAAAAATGAAAGTTTATTTTTGTTAAGGCTTAAGCATCTGATTCTGGACAAAGAACCCCCATCATAAAAAATAAAACATTCTAAATCTAAGGACAGTTACTAGTCTAAGCCTTACTTCTAAGCCTAAAAGCCCTAAGTTTATCATACGGTATCACTTTTATCAGACTCTTTTTTTTTTTGTAGAATGAGACATCATGGGCATTACAATTTCAATTCAATTCAATTTATTTCAACCATAAAAATACAGTCTATAGGCCCTATACAATAATTCATGGAAATATAAATACATGGGGTTAGGAACCCCTAAAGAAGTTTGAATACAAACTTGTGGTTGGGGCACCAACCATGACATATATAGAGAGAAATTAGAAAAATTAACGGGAAACAAATATATACATAGGGTGTCTCAACGATTTTTCAATTTTCCCTTTTGGATTGTTTTTCACCATTATGGTTGGATAATTGAAAAAATCATTCACTCAGAATAATACATTTCAAATTTCAAGACCCACTGATGTTTTCCATCAAAAGTTACAGCCCCTTCAATTCCCTACAACATTCATCCATTTTTTGTAAGAATCGACGAAAAAGACGTACACGCAGAGTTATGTTGTTTTGCTAAATTTAGCACAACAGCTGAATTGCGCAATATGCAAGCGTACACATACGCGTGCAAGCGTACGCGTGTTGCTTAAATGATGCGCAACTCAAAGCGAGCGGCAATCCATTGTCTTCAATGGGCATCCACTTCCGGGTTCGTAAACATGCGGTCCGATGTTTATTCATGTGCAGATTTTACGTGCTATCACCATGGGTTCGGCCGACGCAGAGCTCACGTCTCCCTGCTTAGCTGATCCGAAGAATGTGGGGAAGGGTATTTTCAAACTGTAATTGTTTGTGATCCCTGGGGCTAGCGAAAAATAAGCGTAGGGATATTTTCCTTACGACTGGGACTACTTATCGCCAGGGCGTCATATCTCATAAGTGGCAAATTTGGAGTTAGCCAGGGCACAATGTTTAAATAGCTGTTTTGACCAAGATACTTTTAGAATTTCGAGATGACGCCCCTCTGGAAATATTGGAATTAATCTGCTCTTTCATATGACACCTCATTTATTGAGTATCACCTTCAGGATCACAAAGAATATAGGTTTGAATCTCGACTTAATAATAAAAACTTTGACCAATTTTGCATGATCGCGTAATGCACATAGACTGCATAGGGCTGCGTGCAATCTCTATGGGAAGGATTTTAGCACACATCAGGTGCGCGATCAGACACCCTAATATACAAGAAAAAGATTATAAAGACCTAGATCTAGATCTATATGTGAGCTAAAAACATTTACAGCAAAGCACCAGCCATGAGCACACATAGGACACGGCATCAAGCGATACTGCATCCCTATGGCTTTGCGCCACTAGCCAGTGCTTTAGCCTACAGTATTACAAAACATGTGGAGCAAATTATTCATTATTTAATTGGGCGTGTTTTTTATACTGCATGAACATTTCATTCTTCAAAAGTTTTTTTAATTTATCAACAGTTTTACTTAGATCTAGACCCTAGTTTAAATTATTTAGAAGTCTAGACAGTAAAAAAAATCAAAATATAAATTTTGAAATTTGATCTGTAGATCTACCGTGTACGTCTAGAGACTAGACTACGCTCTATCAATGTCACAAAAGTCGATTCAATGGACAATGCAATTCAATTCAAGTTTCGGCAATTGATTCAAATTTCAATTCTTCATCATGTTCATCAGCACATCGATACACATTTTAATTTTTATCACTAGATCTATATTCACATCACTCATCACTCCATGACCATATCAGCAGACGTCAGACAGAACTTCGCTTTTCAGAAAAGGGACAAATTCCTCACGGCCCAAGCCATTCCCTCGCAGAAAATAATTTCTGTCTAGGCTCTAGCTTCATCAGACACAGTCACCTCAACATCAACAGCTTATATTTATAAACACTGTCATTCACACGCTCCAGTCTCGGACCCAAAGTCAGAGTCAAACCAGCCCACACGACTGGCATCCGGACGCGGACTAGCGCCAGCCCACTGCCTGCCCAGTCTTCGACTCGGTGACCTCGCACACGCATATTCGCAGTCTCAAGTCGACGTCATCAAATTTGACGGAAGATGTGGCCCAATTTAGTATTATAACGGCAGATATTTACCTTGATAAAATACTTAAGCCTACATAATGATTCCTTCTGAAATGTACCTCAATCTTTGCAAAATAAAAACTGGACGGGAATACGACAAAATTAAGAGAATTAAATTGCAGTCACTGGATTTGGGTACACTCGCGTTTCTGTTGTTATGGGAACTTTTTTTAGGCTCGTTCAATAACATGTTGACTTGCCTCAGCTCAGCTCATATCTCACTGCACTGTTCTGATCTTGCGCTCACTTTAAAAAGTAATCTTGAGGATAAAATTTTTGAAAAAATTAACTCTATGAATAATAAGAGTAATAATGAGTATAATATTTTACCAATTATTTAATAATTTATCCAAAAAAAGTTGTCACTAATAATCCTATTATCGTCTTGTCTATTTCATTTCGCCCCATGTAAAGTCGGCCAACAGAAACATATGGTTCGCAATCATACCATTTCCCAGTTCCTTTTTTTCCTACACTGTCATATTCATTGATGGATATTATCGATCATAATATCGGATCCAGGATTTCCCAATAGTATGAAGTAAACTTCGAAGTAAAGTGACACCCAACAAACATTAGCTGATAGTCTTATTCAAAACTTTCAGCCAGTCAAAAATATCTTGAAATTATGATAATTTATAGCAAGGAAAACGGCAATCTCTCCAAAGTTTGCAATTTCCTTGCTGGCCATTTTACCATGGAACTGATGGGAGCTGCCATTTTATTGATAATATAGTGATGTCAGAGTAGAACAAGTACATTGACCTGCATAAGATGGATAGGGTGTTGCTAATGACTAGGTATAAATAGAGAATCATTGGTGCATGCAAGCAGCTAGCAACCATCTTGTTACTCCGGCATCTCAAACAGTGATTTCTTTGAACTGTTCGATCTATGTACAAATTCTGTGTCACTCTTTTGAATAATTGGTGGAGCTAAACAAAAGAAACTACTCAACTCTTTGAAACAGAGTTACCAAATAGCCAGTCACCGTGATTAGTTCAAGAGAATATCCATTCATTATTTTCGGAATGCATTACAAAAAAGGATGATTATTATAGGAACCATGCATATTGTCATGAATTTCACACGTGAGTGGCCTACATTATTAATTTTATTAATATATATATATATATATATATATATATATTTGTAACTAAAAATGGGTATCTCACAATATGTACTAGTCTGGTTGTTTGATTGATTTGTATTCGCCAAGCTTCCAAGATACAACAATATACAAGAATAACAGATCAAAATCAAGTCAGCTTGAACAGGATAACCCACGAAAGCTTAAGAGCTTATTTCCAGTGGGGTCCCCTACAGACATGTACAGTTGTACACCATTAATAAGTTAAAATAGTAATATTTATAGTCAGATAAGAAAAAGAAAAAAAATGTTAAAGATAATAATAATAACAACATTAAACTTATGATAGAAATGATAATAAGTACAAGAAGAAAAAGAAAAAGGAGAAGAAGAAAAAGAGGAGGAGGAGGAGGATGAAGAAGAGGAAAATAATGATAAATTTGTAGAATTTCTATAACGTACAAAAACATAAGTATATACAAAATGTAAAAGTATGAACCGTATGAACCGGCAGAAGAATACAAATTTCAATCATATAACATGTCATTCGTTTCTCTTCTCTGACTCTCAAGTATTAGGTTTCCCTTTAACTTCCTCTTAAAATGAGCATAGTTTTCTATTTCCTTTATACCATTGGAAAGGGAATTCCAATGTTTTATGCATGGCATTGTAATAAAACGAATTTCCAATACTACCTACTCTTTCTGGTAGGTTAAAGTTGAATCGGCTATTTCTTGTATTATAATCATGTAAGTCAGTAACAAGATCGAAGTTGGATCGAATATAATGATTCGACCTAGAGTGATTTTATGCACGTGATGCAATACGAGTTGTTTTGATCTTTGGTTGGCTTCAAGAAAACCAGCTTTAGAAAGTTCGCTGTAGCCAACATGAGTTCTTGGACCAGAAAAGTTGATGAATCTCACCATTTTGTTCTGTATCTTCAACTTCTTTTGACCTGACTTGTTTATGTTACTATACCACAGGCGCGGATCCAGGGGGAGGCCGAGCGGGCCTTGCCCCCAGCAAAAAAAAAAAAAAAAGAGAGGAAGAGAGAGAAGGAAAAGGAAAGGGAAAGAAGGAAGAAGTAAAGAAACGGGGGAAAAGAAGGAGATCGGGGGAGGGGCCGAAAGGGCCTTGCCTCCCAGGCTGTTGCCTCCCCCCCCCCATCAAAAAAAATAAGAGAGAAGGAAGGAAAGGGAAAGAAAAAAGGAAAAGAGGAGATAAAGGGAAGGAAAAAAGGAGGAAGAAGAAAAGAAAAGAAGGGGGATATCAGTTGCAATTTTCCGGCCAACAAGTCGTGGATCGGGAGGCCCTCCTCTACCCCGCCGAAAAAAGAGAGAAGGAAGGGAAAGGGAAAGAGGAGAGCTAAAAGGGAACAAAAAAGACGAAGCAGAAAAGAAAAGGGTGAAAAGAAGGGGAGATCAGTTGCGATTAATTCCGCCAACAACGTGTGGATCGGGGGCAAAGGCCTGTGCCCCCACCCCCCAGCAAAGAGATCGAGAGAAGGGAAAGGGAAATTTACTTTTTTATGCGTTTGTTGGAAAATAACTAATTCCGAAATTTACAGTCAGGCAAGAAATATGCTTATTTAGAGGCCTACAAGTCAGGGCCCGTGGAACTGCGGGGCTCGGGGGCCTCGAGCCAACAACTTTTTCAACTGGACCCCACACCAATTATTGTCCTGCCAGTGTCACAAATATGCTCATCTGACCGTGATTAAATGCCTAAAACCCCTAAGCTTCCGGGGACTCTGCCCCCTTGATTCCACCTAGGGCCCTAAGGCGGGCCCCTGGATGCTCATCTGACGGTAATTTAATGCCTAAAACCCTGAGCTTGGGGCTCCACCCCTGGACCGCGCCAATTAGTGACGTGCGAGTGTCACATAATATGCTCATCTGACCGTAATTAAATGCCTAAAAGCCCTGAGCTTCCGGGGGCTCCGCCCCCTCGACCCCACCAGGGTGTCTAAGGCAGGCCCCTGAATGCTTATCTGACCGTTATAAAATGCCTCAAATCCCTGAGTTTCAGGGGGCTTTGCCCCCTGGACCCAACCAGGGTGTCTAAGGCGGGCCCCTAGATGCACCTGGTCGTAATTTAATGCCTAAAACCCCTGAGCTTCCGGGGGCTTCGCCCCCTGGACCCCACGCCAATTAGTGACCTGAAAGTTTCACATAATATGCTCATCTGACCGTAATTAAATGTCTAAAACCTCTAAGCTTCCGGGAGCTCTGCCCCCTGGATGCTCACCTAATCGTAATTTAATGCCTAAAACACTTGAGCTTCCGGGGGCTTCGCCCCCTGGACCCCTCTTAAATTAGTGACCTGCGAGTGTCACAAATAAGGTATCAAAATATGTTCATCTGACCGTAATTAAATGCCTAAAACCCCTGAGCTTCCGGGGGCTCCGCCCCCTCGACCCCACCAGGGGCCCTAAAGCGGCCCCTGAATGCTTATCTGACCGTTATAAAATGCCTAAAACCCCTGAGGTTCTGGGGGCTCCACCCCCCCCCCTGGACCCCGCGCCAATTAGTGACCTGCGAGTGTCATGTATAAGGTATCAACATATGCTCATCTGACCGTAATCAAATGCCCATACCCCTTGATAATAATAAATAATAATAACAACGTTTCTTATAAAGCGCTTACCACCGAAGTCTCTAAGCGCTTTGCCCCTAGACCCCACGCCAATTTGCGCTACGCTCTACCTGATCACAAATACTTTAGCCTCCCCCACCCACTTTGAAAAACGTTCAGCGAGGCCTGAGCGAGGTACAGTAAGAGTGGGGAGATGCGGATTTTTTGTCAGCCCCCCCCCCAAAAAAAAAAACCGTTTTTGCTCATTACGCCACTGCTGTTCACTTCAGCCTCCCCCACCCACTTTGAAAAACATTCAGCGAGGCCTGAGCGAGGTAAGAGTGGGGAGATGCGGATTTTTTTGTCTGCCCCCCCCAAAAAAAAACGTTTTTGTTCATTACGCCACTGCTGTTCACCATTACGTACCAATATTTGGCTCGCAAAATTTCAAATGTGGGCCTCCCCCCCCCCCTAAGAAATCCTGGATCCGCGCCTGCTATACCATGCAGGGTTAATAGCATAGTCAAATAAACATTGAATAAGAGCAAACAGAGTATACGTCTTGCTTTTAAGTCCATACAACTTTGATATCTATACAAACATTTTAGACGAGAATTTGCTTTTTTTACAACTGATTCTACTAAAGATGAAAATGAAATTGCGCTAGCCAACTCAATGCCTAAATACTTCACAGATTCTTTTCTCTTGATTACTTAATTATTGTGTGTCACTTTGAATTCAAATGACTTTTTAGAACTACTTTTAGAACAAAACAAAATGCTTTCTGTTTATCCCAAGTGTAAAGAAAGCTTATTATCAGTCATCCAATCGACATAACAGCTGTTTACTGAGCTTTTCCTCAATATATTTAGGGTTAGGATTTGAATAGAATAGTACGCTGACATCACTACTTTAAAGCCCAGCACTGTACCTCTTATAGCTACTTGCTCCCTCTATATAGAAAACAATGCCTAAGTGGTGCCCGTTGGTCCCCCATGATCCTCTTTTTCTTATGTTAATTGAGAACTGAGTTGATGAGATAACCACCTGTCAGTGACCACGCTAATCCCTCCTGGCCAAACCAGTGCAGAGGTGCTTTAATAAAAAAGGCGACTCTCGTGGGAGAATGGCCAGCACCGTGAGGAAACTGCAAACTTTGGCGAGAAATTTGTCCGTACTAACTACCAAGTAGGGCCTATATAATCAAATAAGAATAATTTCAAGATATTTCTAACTGGCTCAGAATTTTCCATAAAATTACCATTCATATAGTTTGTTGGGTTTAATTTTCATTTACAAAATGGCTGGATTGGGCAAGGCAAATGTCCCTCACCCTCTTGATATATGATTTCCACATTTTTGCCGAGGTCAATGGACTTTAAAAAAATTAAAGTGATGGAAATGGAGACTTCTGAATAATTCTGAATTTTCTAAAGAGCAAGATTCATTATTTTACAATATAGAGAAAGTAATGAATGTAGTAATTCGCTCTCTCTGGCCGGTCCATATATTTCACGAGAAACCGCAAGAGCTCGGCTATAATAGGTGCTTAAATTTGCTGCCGATCATTGTCAATGTCACATTGTACAATTAAAAGCCATTTACATTTTTCCTCTCAGTGTAATTGAAATTATTCAGTGAAGAATTAAAATGCCTCATCAAATTGTATAGACCTATTTTGTGGCCGCGCAGAGAGATGGTGTTATATTCGACATAATAGCAAAATCGTTATAGTAAATTTCTAAAAAATAATGTAAAAATTTATCATAATATCGTGTTTATGGCCATGAAAATAGGCCAAAAACTTCATTCCCCAGCTCTGTATAAGTATCAACTTGCTCACCTTTCAATGTTTCTGTTTTTTCAGGAAAATGACGATTATAACGTCGTTTTTAATGGCCATGATAATACTTTCCGTAAGACGGTCATCTTTTCAAATATGAATTCAATCATTTTATTTGATAAATAGCATGATACTCACAATTCAAATCTGCTGTGGGTTTTTTTCTGAGGTAAAGTATCAATAAAGCATCCAATTATTTTTAATTAGTTCCATTTTCATCCCATTTTTTTCTTTTTGATGTTGTAATCCTCAGACGTTGTCTTAATGTTTGCATGGACTTCAAGAAAACGGCTTCAAGATATGTTGTTGAACATGGTTCGCTCTGATGACAGCTAGAGGCCGGTAGGAGGCCAATAGAATACCTACCCTAACCCCCTCCAACTCTATCCCCGTTAGTCTTAAATAATAAAAAAGCATGACTGCCCCATCTGCAAAAGTCTGCATATTATTTTGTTCCTGATTCTCTATTCTCGGCAATTAAATAAACCTTTCTATAATCATATTGGCAATATAGATTACCACACGCACCTCTCTCTATCTCTAAATATGTCTCTTCTATATTTATGCAGGATTGATGTATATAATTAATAATTATATTTGCTTATATAGCGCCTAACACTTACTTTATCAGAAGTCTCTAAGAGCTCTACAATAATGCAGCATGCATAATTACCCTGGCTTTAGCAGAGCAGCTGTCACGCGCTCTGCGTTTCAAGGAATAAATTCCTACCAGGTACCCATTTACATCACCTGGGTTGAGTGTGGCAAATATATAGACACAGAATTACTTCTCTAGAAACTTTAATCTTTTGTGTATCTTTTGTTATCAGGTTTAAGATGACGTCCGGGGCGGCAGAGCGACTTTCAAAGTGGGGAACCAAAAGGGAACTTTCGAAAAAAGCACCTACAAAGAGTAGGCCTATAACCTCAAAACGAAAAATTACAATTTAAATAAATTATCAGGGATGATCTATACGATTTTCTCTTTATGTGGTCCAAGATACTTTTTCGGCACCATACTTTGCTCTTGTGTGTGATATGGTCTAAATATTCATTTTCGAGCGAGCGATCGAAGCGAGTGAGCAAAAGTTTAAAGATTTTTGAGGTCACTTTGCGACCGATTAGTTCTCATCATGAGATAAAAAATCGGACCCTGATGGTGTTTTTCTGAGCATAATCTCATAATGAAAAAATGAATAAGGCGTTTAATATGCTACTTAATGAGATAAACTATCAATGTGAAAAAAGCGTAGCGAGCGAAATTTTGATGACATCTTTGAAAAAATTGCTATCAGTCGCTTTAAATTAATTAGGGGTGCATGTTAGCTAGGGGCTATGATAAATCTATTGTTTCTGGGAAGATGAGGGGGATAACAACATCTTATAGTAATAATGTCGTACTATCACGTAAAGTAACTATGTCTCATAATGTCTCCTTAACATGAATGTTATTAAACAAAGCTGGTCCGATTCTTCGAAACTATATATATATACTTCAGACCGCAAATATGGGCACATTTTGTAAGCGACATTGGGAAATATAGGTAATTAACTGACAGGGGGTTCAAAGGGCAATTACATAAAAAGTATAAAGTATAAAGGGTACTTATTTTGATGATTCTAACATAAGCTCGACTTTTATTATCACTTCTCGAATCTCATCTATTTTTCCTTCAAGACACCACAAATTATGTCGTATATCAAGCACGGTTTCGGACCCGTACCCATGTCAAGTCGAAAGAAATATTTATTCCTTTGATGATTGGGCGAGGATAATTTCTCCACGATTCGATAAATAAGGATCAATGTTTCGAGATCGAATCAGCTGTCCGATTGATGTAATAGCTGTTCAAACGAGCTTCCAGCTGTATCCTGTCATAAATTTGTAAGTTTATGTCTTATATTCACTTTGTCGTGTACATACTGATGATTATTTTGATTAAACTAGCCTACTTAACAATAGATAGGAGCTAGGGAAGAATAATAGCTGCCCCTAACAATCAGCCGAAATTGATCTCGCTCTCCGCCACAACTCTTCCGTGCTGATTTTCTGAGCGTGGTAGAATTTATGTAGTCCGTGTCCGGCCCGGTCGCGCGCGGCCCGGTCCGCACCTGTGGACATATAGACAGAGGAACAACTGCAGAATACCCGGACACTGCTCTACCTTATCGTTGGAGAGCCAACGCACAACGATGTACTTTAGCTCTCAGATCAGGAAAAGAGCTATAATAACCCATTGAATGAATTTCAAATTACAAGTATTTTTTAATAAGTGTTCAGATTGTAAATTATTTCACGTACGTATATACGCCCTCGATTCCAACGATGCGATCATATCTGTAGTATGTAGACCAACATACCCGCGATGCCAACGATGTGTATATTTCCGTAGTATGTGTAGGTCAACACAGTCCGCGATGATAGCGTTGTGTTGGTGTCTGTAGTACAGGCCAACAGTGCCCGCGATGCCAACGATGTGTTTGTGTCTGTATATAGTACAGGCCAACATTGCCCGCGATGCCAACGATGTGCATGTATCTTTAGTATGTATAGGCCAACATAGCCAGCGATGCCAACGATGCGTTGGTGCCTGTAGTACAGGCCAAAAGCACCCGCGCGATGCCAACGATGTGATTGTATCTTTAGTATGTATAGGCCAACAGCGCCGGCCACGATGCCAACGATGCGTTTGTGTCTGTAGTACAGGCCAACATTGCCCGCGATGCCAACGATGTGATTGTATCTTTAGTATGTATAGGCCAACAGCGCCGGCCACGATGCATGCCAACGATGTGTTTGTGTCTGTAGTACAGGCCAACATTGCCCGCGATGCCAACGATGTGAATGTATCTTTAGTATGTATAGGCCAACAGCGCCAGCGATGCCAACGATGTGAATGTATCTTTAGTATGTATAGGCCAACAGCGCCCGCGATGCCAACGTTGTGAATGTATCTTTAGTATGTATGCCAACATTGCCCGCGGTGCCAACGATGTGTTTGTGTCTGTAGTACAGGCCAACATTACCCGCGATGCCAACGATGTGAATGTATCTTTAGTATGTATAGGCCAACGAAATTCGTTGGTATAGGCCAACAGCGCCAGCGATGCCAACGATGTGTTGGTGCCTGTACTACAGGCCAACAGCGCCCGCGATGCCAACGATGTGAATGTATCTTTAGAATGATATAGGCCAACATTGCCGGCGATGCCAACGATGTGAATGTATCTTTAGTATGTATAGGCCAACAGCGCCCGCGATGCCAACGATGTGTTGGTGCTTGTAGTAGAGGCCAACATTGCCAGCGATGCCAACGATGTAAAGGTGTCTCTAGTACAGGCCATCAGTGCCACCGATTCACCCTCATCATCACCAGCTTCATCATCGACATTTCATTCTTTTCCAAGACTTACTCTTTTTCTTTTATGAAATCAAATGTACATGTTGCCCAAATCGATGTTGATGCTGTTCTATGGTAAAAGCAAAATTCTGTGTCCTACTTAGAAATAATGTTTGAATCATATACAAATAATCAGTGTTGTATATCCATATCCATGTTATTGTTTGTAATTCCATCATTATTTGATAATAAATATATTGGACTAGAAATTTTTGTTGTACTATACTTGTCTGACCTTTTTTCTATTTGGAATCTAACCTTGTGATCTGGAATAAAGAAATTACTCAATACGAAAAGCGTTAAAAAGTGAGAGAAGGAAAGAGATGTACAGGTAGTAAGATAGAGATAGATAAAGAAAGAGAATATGAGAGAGAGAAATGGAGGAGAGAAAGAGAGAGCGATTAAAGGAAGAAAGAGAGAGGGGTATGAAGGAAAAGAGATATATAAATAAATAAATATAATAGATATATATATATAATAATATAGATATATAAAGAGATTCAAAATATGACGAAGTTGATGATGGCATTGTTAATGATAACAAAAAAATAAAGATGATGATCAAATCATGATGACCTTTTCAAAAGCTCATCCAAATCCGCTGGGCAGGACTTTCCGATTATCTCTAAAGCTCCCGCTTTATTGTGTATCACCTTTGTCTCTCCCCTTTTTCCATTTTCCCACTATATTTGACTCTATTTCCATATGCATATTCCCCATATGTCCTTCTCTTGTTTTCCTCTTCTCGATCTTTATCTCTTTTTTTTATCTCTCTCTCTCACTCATTTTCTCTCATTTTTATATAAAAAACCTAGCTATATTTCACAATTTGCATTTATGCTTTAAAAAAATGATTATTGTATTGCCCTTTGCGACCGCATCCAAAAATTGAAATCTATCGTCATTAAAACAAAAAAAATTGTTTACCTTTTTTAGAATATACATTCAAAACTGAAGAATATCAGGCCAAAGAAGAAGAACAAAAAATATCAAAAAACCCTAATTCAATTAATTTTGTCACTGCACGTCTCATCTTTCTCTTTCCCCAGTCTCTCTCGCTTTTTTTTCCTCCTTTACCACATTTCACTCTGTCAAAGCCCTTATTCTATAACCACTCTATTTTACTGTCTCTCTTCCTTTCTTTTATTGTATCCTCTATCATAACTTTCTAGTTTATTTTGCCCTCTCCTCCCTTCTCCCTTTCTCTTTAGTTGACTTCTTTCCCTTTGTATTTTTCTATAACCGGGCCTTTCTCTCTCCATTTCCTTTCTTGTACTATATTTCAATCTCTTCAATCTTGTCCTTCTCCTTGGGAGAAGATGATGAAAAGTGGGTTTGCATGATTATTATAACCCTATCACTAACCCTAATGGTTATCATGTGCGCATGCGCACCATTATTTCTCTATTATCACCTGGTGGGTTTGCATGATTCCCTAGGACACCAGAGTCCGCATTACCCTAGGACACCGGGGTCCGCGTTACCCTAACTCTAACCCTAACCCTAGGACACCGGGTCCCGCTACCCTAGGACACCGGGTCCCGCGTTACCCTAGGACACCGGCCCCCGCGTTACCCTAGGACACCGGCCCCCGCGTTACCCTAGGACACCGGGTTTCCACATTACCCTAACTCTAACCCTAACCCTCACCCTAGGACACCGGGTCCCGCGTTACCCTAGGACACCGGGCCCCGCGTTACCCTAGGACACCGGGCCCCGCGTTACCCTAGGACACCGGGCCCCGTGTTACCCTAGGACACCGGGTTTCCACATTAACCCTAACCCTAGGACACCGGGTCCCGCGTTACCCTAGGACACCGGGTCCCGCGTCCCCTAGGACACCGGTGTCCGCGTTACCCTAGGACACCGGGCCCCGCGTTACCCTAGGACACCGGGTTTCCACATTACCCTAACTCTAACCCTAACCCTAACCCTAGGACACCGGGTCCCGCGTTACCCTAGGACACCGGGGTCCGCGTTACCCTAACTCTAACCCTAACCCTAACCCTAGGACACCGGGTCCCGCGTTACCCTAGGACACCGGGTCCCGCTACCCTAGGACACCGGGCCCCGTTACCCTAGGACACCGGGTTTCCACATTACCCTAACTCTAACCCTAACCCTAACCCTAGGACACCGGGTCTCGCGTTACCCTAGGACACCGAGCCCCGCGTTACCCTAGGACACTGGGTCCCGCGTTACCCTAGGACACCGGGCCCCGCGTTACCCTAGGACACCGGGTCCCGCGTACCCTAGGACACCGGGGTAACTCTAACCCTAACCCTAACCCTAGGACAGAATAATGGACTCCGGGTCCCGCGTTACCCTAGGACACCGCGGGGTCCACATTACCCTAACTCTTACTCTAACCCTAGGACAGAATAATGGACTAATAATAGCTTTAAAATTTATGGATACAACAATACATTATGTTATATGATATAACACATAAATAAATTGTGTTATTCTTCAACATCCCAAAAACTAGAATAAAGTATTATAAAGTTCTTTTCCCATGGATCACTCTGAGTCATATCTATATATTTTTTCTTCAAATTTAGTGGGGGGTACATATGGAACTCTTCAATTCAATTCAATTCAATTCAAAATAAATAAAATGTACATGTGACATGATACACACAACATAAAACGAGTATATAGCGAGAATAAACATAGACTCTATAGCACTTTAACATTCACATTATATAGATATTTCCTCTTGCCCAAAATATAAGTATATAATGTGCTTTTTGATATTGCACCGTCACATCGTGGGTCGTTGGTTAGCCAACGATGTTTTGAATATTGCACCGTCACATCGTGGGTCTTTGGCTAGCTGCATGCGCACCCAACGATGTACAGATAGCTCTAATTGGTCATTTAAAAAAGTTTATTAATCTTGTATTATTATTGCACCGTCACATCGTGGGTCGTTGGTTAGCCAACGATGTTTTGAATGTTACATTGCCCCGTCACATCGTTGGTCGTTGGCTAGCGGCGCACCCAACGATGTATAGCTCTATAGTAGGTCATTTAAAAGAGTGTATTAATCTTGTATTATTGCACCTTCACATCGTGGGTCGTTGGTTAGCCAACGATGTTTTGAATATTATATTGCACCGTCACATCGTGGGTCGTTGGCTAGCAGCGCACCCAACGATGTTTATAGCTCTAGTATAGTAGTCAAAGGGCAAAGCTAGGTCATTACGTATGGCATGGCCTGAATGCATTGCTCGTACCGTCATACGTACGTACGTACGTAGTAGTAGTAGTACTATACTAGTAATGTATGTATGTATACAGTATAGATCTATATACTAATTACTATTAGTCTATAGGTCTTGACATCGTTGTGTTGGCTGACCAACGATTGGGTAGTGAGCAGTGTCGGGGTATTCTGCAGTTAAGCCTAGACAGAAATAACCGTCTGGTATGGGTCATTCTTTAATAAAACTGACATTTGTTGACATTCCCCATACACAGACGGTACCCCGTACGCCTCGCACCACGGGGAGAGATTGAGCCGATTGTGACCCACTTTTTACCCAAAAACTTTCTCCCACGATTTTCTTTATTTAGATCTAATTTTCTGATTTATAAATCAGATATAAAAATACTATGTATTTTTATTCTCCTATGTACAGTTCTCAAAGTTTTATTACCTATTTTCAAATGCGAAATTTACGGACTTACGTATATGAGTTATCCATTTTTTATCTCAGAACCAAGGAAACGGTACGTTCATGCATTCGAACTGGTAATCTATGACATGACCCGCCCGATATATTTCTGGGTCAACCGACCAAAACAAGCCCAATGGCCAATCAGAGCACGTGTTTGATATTGGGCTTATGAATATTCAAACATCACCGGCTCAAGCCGGGCTGACTCATACGTAGCTATTGGACGTTCGAAAAGAAAAAATGAATATTCATCAACTCAAACCAAAATGGCTGACAACAAATCTTGTTGACTACGAGACTTTCTCGGATTAATCATTAATATAAGATCTAAATGAGCAAGCTATCGTAAGTCAAATTATATATTTCCGGGTAATTTCTTATGGCTATTTAGATTCAGTGTAATATTGCAGCCAAAGTGGATATATGAAGACGTAAAGAGTGAAAAACTCGTTGCATATCTCATTCATCGCGGTCCGGCCGAACCGAACCATTCGTTCCCCATACTACCCCATTGACGTACTTCAGTCTATGTATAGAGGCGGTCAGAGGAGCCAGATGCAATCTCAGCGTAACAACCGTCGATATCAGAGACTGAAGCTTTCGGTCTAGTGGACATGCAGTGACATACAGTACACCGACTAGTACTAGCTAGTAAGACTTTGACCCCGGTCTCATTCACTTTGAAAGTGGTCTTAGTTAGACGGTTTGCGAGCATTCACACTCCGAGCAGTTTTTTATGGCTCAAACCACTCCACGAGTCAAAGTGGTCTTGTTGATATGGCAGCTCAGGTCAGCGGGTCAATTTTTTCGCACACGGAATACAAACCGTATGTACCGTACTACATGTTTCGCGGAACGTCACTAGCTCACTTCCGCTCAAAGTACGCCTCGTTCACATTGCACGTTAGAGCAGAGAGCGGTCCAAACCACTCTTAATAAGACCCGTTCCTCAAGACCACCTCCCGAGGTGGTCTTCTGGAGCGGTCCAGAAGTCCACTTCCTGGACCACTTTGACCGTTCTCACTCACCTAAGAACCGCTCCTGAGGAACGGGTCTTAGTTAGACTGCTCCAACGATGTGAATGAGAACGGGGTCTAAGAGGACAACTGAAGTGAGAGCTGAAACATTAGTAATAGTATGAGCATGAATTATGGACAAATTGATTGATATAATTTACAATGGCCATGGGAACATTCAAATGGTTGTCTATTTTACATATAAATTAATACATGTTGTAGATCTAATTTGTATTGTATTTTATTTTTGTTCTATTTGAAGTATTTCTAACTCTAAGTTCTAGTTTACAATGGCCATGGGAACATTCAAATGGTTGTCTATTTTACATATAAATTAATACATGTTGTAGATCTAATTTGTATTGTATTTTATTTTTGTTCTATTTGAAGTATTTCTAACTCTAAGTTCTAGTTTACAATGGCCATGGGAACATTCAAATGGTTGTCTATTTTACATATAAATTAATACATGTTGTAGATCTAATTTGTATTGTATTTTATTTTTGTTCTATTTGAAGTATTTCTAACTCTAAGTTCTAGTTTCTACCACACCAGTTAAAACTAGTGGTCGAAATAACCTAAGTTAAGGGCTGGGTGGTAATATGAAATATGATATTCAACTAACCTTAATTGGCACCCATACCCCTGCTTAAACAAAACCCAAATTGCATTTGTAATCACCCATTCCAGCACCCGACGAACCTTGCACACTGGCTTCTGAGTTTGCTAGTTGGTTCTTCTTTCTTCTCATACCAAGCACTTTGAAATCGATCAAGAATTTAACAAAAAATGGGGAAAATTTTATACCGGAGTGATAGCGATTTGCTAACCTGCCACGTGTTCTTGATGATAATGAGCTATTAAACATGCAAGTTACATTACAAAAACTCTGACCTCTCACAAGAGTTTGCGATGTTGGTTCTGTCCGAAATATAATTATAGTGGTGTACACTAGTACACGAAAAAGGCTACTTTCGCGTTGTTAATTTGATACTTTACAATGATAACAACTTTTTATATATACTAAGGTGCACGCATGGAGTACGTTGAATTTAGTACACTCCCTGCGCACGCCTTATTACTTTATTATAAGATGATGACGTGGATCCTAATCAAATGATTGGTTGAGAGCGTACACGTGACCGCCATTGATTTTGCCTAACATGTAATTTTGATAATGACCGGTCATTATCAAATGCTAATGACCGGTCATTAGTGAAATCATGTTATAAAACATCATTTTATAAAACAAATAATACACATTATTTTGTTCAGGGCTTCAGGCATTAGTAAAATTACCCACACTCGGTACCTTCAAAACAGTCCAAACACCCTCGGCTATCGCCTCAGACATGTTAGACTGCTCCAAAGGTACCTTGTGTGGGTAATTCTTACTAATGCCCTCACTGCTGCGTATTATTTTTATAATAACACACAAGATGAAATGCTGATCAGACTATGAAAATTTCAATGTAATTGGCATTAAGTGTCAAAATATCAACAAAATTATAGCCAAAGATATAATGATAGAGGAAAATAAATTGAAGCACTGAGAATAACATTGATGTGCCTTTCAATCATTCTAACACATGTGTGTATCACAGCCAAGCTAAAGTTGGAAGTCAAGTCAACTAATTTTAAGAGTAGAAAATCACTCTCCTTAAAATCTGCCCGTAGTATTAATTAAAGAGTACATGTAAATGCATAACAAGTCCTTAATTTTGTTTTTCAGGAGGTGTGAAAATGGCAGCTGTCTCTACTCTATCTAGCTGCAAGTGGAGGTTGTCCTGCAGGGCATTCTTGTACTTCAACCGATCAAGGAGCGCTTCTTCATTGACTCAAGCTAGACATCATGCACATTTTCAGATGATACATGGATCCAGCCTAAATCATAGCCTTCAAGTGCATGGAAGGCACATAGGTTTAATAAGGTTCAACCTTCTACAAAGATACAGTGGGGCTTCACAAATCTGTATTGCAAGGCATCCAACAGCATTGCAAACTTTGCATCATCACTGTCGGCCATCTTGTAATGCATCAGCAGTCTCCATAAACCATCATCACAATTCCTTTGCTGCAAGACCATCCCAAGCATTGCACTGTCACAGTTTTACAACAGGCCATGGTCCACAACAGTTGGATCTGAAGGCGAATGCATGTGCTTATAGGACTACTCGGTCTTCAAACTTGGACCTACTACACAGTAGGAGATGGTTATGTTGCAGTGGATCACATCAGGTGGATCATAAACATTCTAGACCTGTTCAAATAGAATCAAAGCGACATCTAAGCCTTGGTCCAGCTGGTATCGTCAATGCTGCCCCATCCAAGATGCAGCCTTATCTTCGTCTCATCAGGCTGGATAAACCAATAGGTAACTTAACCATACTAGTATGCATATTATTTCAAAGGATGCACTATTCAGTTCTATTGTAAATAGACAAATTAGAGCATCTTGCCTCATTATTAGAAGAGCAAATTGAATGTTATCAACAATAATGGCTTTAAAAGTATGGTTAATAGTTGGGATTCAAGTTAAATAAATTGCTACCATAACCTTTGTTTCTACTAGCAAACAACAACTGCTGATTTGTTGCCTGTAAAATCACAGACAGAGAGAGAAAGAGAGAGAGTTAAATGGTATTTGTAAATAAAATTGATAGTCAAGCTTCAATCTGCTTTCATTGATATCTCAGAGAGTTATGAAATAGAATACTCTCACAAACATGTTCACTCTTTTCACTGTAGGCATTTTACCCAGAATTTAATGTCTTTCAACAACCTGTTTTTTTTCTCCTTGATTGGGCATTTCAGGCACTTGGCTATTGTACCTTCCCTGCACATGGAGTATTGCAATGGCAGCCTCACCAGGTCACTTTCCTGATTTCTACATGCTGGGTATCTTTGGTCTAGGAGCGTTGCTGATGAGAGGAGCAGGTTGTACCATTAATGACATGTGGGACAAGGATTTTGATAAATCAGTAAGTAACGTCCCTAGCACAAGAAAAGGTCATCGGATGACTGATTGTTGTTGTCAGAAGAAAAATATGATATCTTTTGGTCATCCAACAATTTTGATGTGCCAAAGAGTCATCAGAAAGGCAGAAATAGGAAAACTCTAAGAAAATAAAACAAGCAAGAGTGTGATAAAAAGGATAGGTATTAAAAGGTGATGCAAAGTTTTGTAAAATTCTGAAATTGGATGGATAGTAATTCTTTAAATTTTTGATATATTTGGATGCCCCTGTGGATGTATTATAAGCACTAAAAAATGTAGCCCCTAAAACACTTCTGCTTTCGAGCAAATTGAATCATCAAAATTTACCGGTGCTCCCGGTAAATTTCAAATATTTCAAATAGCGCCTAAGGCCATTCCATGATAGCTGTGACCATGAAAATCTCAGAATATGCACTTCTGATATATAATTCCAAACGGGAATAGCATTGTAGTCAAGAAACATTGTTTTAAAGCTAAAGTAATATCAGTCTTGAGAGGGCGCTATACAACATAAAGAGTTTATTATTTACAATTTCATCACTTTAGACTCGATTTCAACCGCGACAACGATCACTGAATATTGTAAAATCGCATATGCTTCCAATATGTTCATTTGAACCAAATTCATGACCCCATACCAAAACTTTGTAATACCTTTAAAGAGTCATAGAATTCAGGCACTAAACAGTAATCATGATGTTAGGCATCAAACCACCCTAGACCTATCATTCACAGTAGAGCATGATACTAAAAAACGGTCCATATTCATACTTGGGGGAAACCCAATACTGAAAAAAGACATCCTATGAACATATATAAGTTAAAGCTAAATTGTGCGTCTGTCTCTGTGTCCATGCTCTTCATCCTGTCCCTCCCTCTCTACCTCTTTCTCTCTTTCTGTATATGCATGTATCATTGTCTCTCTTTCTGTTTTTCTGTCTTTTTTTTCCTCTCTCTCTCTCTCTCTCTCTCTGTTCCTGTCTCTCTGTCTGTCTGTCTCTCTGTATGATTTACAAAGGTTGAAAGGACTAAAGTTCGGCCCTTGGCTGCAGGTGAGATCACTCAGTTCCAAGCATTGTGCTTTTTGGCGTGTCAACTCTCAGCATCTCTAGCTATTCTTCTCTCATTCAATTGGTACAGGTAAGTCCTGAGAACTCTTAAACACTTAGTTAACATACACTTTAAAGATACTGTGTCCCTTTTGCAGCCAACATCAAATTCTGTAAGACATTGCAGGAATCGTGAATATGTCATGTACATGTATGTCCTATCTGTGAAATTTAAACGTTAGCAATGTCCTAGTATTCAAATTATGCAAGGAAACCTGTTTACTTTATAAACTTCACTGTCAAACACTATTGAGTGACTGACTGACTTCTTTTTTTCTTTGGTAATAACATACATAAATGAGCTGTAACAGGTACATGCAGCATTTGTCTACATCAATAAGACAATAACCCACTTCTTGTAATGGCCAAAATTAAACTGATTGAGTCTTTGCGCAGCACAAAACATACAACCATTCGGTACAAGGGTCTGAAAATCAGACTATTTACTTAAGTGATTGCAATCGCTTATGACGATTTGACAACTAATAGTCGTTATTTTCAAGCCCTTTCATTTTGACAGAAGTTCTAAATTAGTATTATCTTTCAATTGCCATTGGAATTTAACCTTTTAATTTTTTTCGCCTGCAAATGGGACATAGTACCTTTAAGGCATTTAACATATATCTTCAATTTGCTATCATATAAACATGTTCTGGAATGATCTCTCTCTCTCTCTCTCTCTGCAGGTTATGCCTCCGAAACCATTTCTCTTGGATTATCTAGTGAAAAAATGTCAATTGTCATTCATATTTCTTATGTTATTCTAAATCATATTATACAAATAATACACAGGTGTGAGTGCATTATGGTCGATGCAGCGCATGAGGGTATTCACTACGGTGCAATAAAATTCATGAGGCGTAGCCGAGTGTATTTTGTGCCATTGTGAATACCCGAATAGCGCTGCATCGCCATAACGTCATGAATGAAAACCTGTGTATTATTTGTTTTATAAAATGGGTCGACAATCTTACTTAGCAAGGCGATATTAAACACTCTAAACCTGCAACCTTCATAAGAAATAACGATCGCGAGGGCAGTGACCTCGTAAACAAACTGCGCAATGCATGGTAAACATCCATTGATTTACACGCGGCTGTGCATTATGCTTTTTTGTTGCACACTTGTTGCATGCTGATATCACCAAAGTGCGCGTATGGTTAAAATTAATGCATGCACACGTGATCCATTTTGACACTTCTCATTGGCTACATTCTTGAACCCATTTTATAACATTACATATACGGTACTATATTGTTTCAGTCATGTTTTAACACACTTTCAGCCCTAAAAAAAGGTTTCCAAGAAAAAGCACATGACATTACTTAGTGGTAATGTAGAAATTGTGCATATTTCTTCACATGCAGGTATTAAATATACATAATAGAATCTAGCTAAAGACAACAATTCTTAAATTTTGTATGAAAATAGATCCATGTATGGTATAGTCTTACATCTTTCATGTTTTCAATTTATTACAAACCAGAGTATGAGAAAATTTGATGGAAGTTTGTTATTGTAAGATTACTGCTTGCTTTCAATGTATGCAAATACATCACAGCCTATACTCTGTATGATGATGATGAATTAAGATCACATTGTTTTTATCTCTTCTTTACGGTGTATACAGTGTAGCGCTTGGTGCATCATCAATGCTTCTTGTTGTCAGCTATCCACTAATGAAGAGGATTACATACTGGCCTCAAGCTGTGTTAGGTATGACAGATATCATGTCCAGTTTTATTCTCTCTCTCTATTTCTCTCTCTGTCTCTCACTGTTTATGTCTCTCTCTCTGTCTCTGTCTCTGTCTCTTTGTCTCTTTGTCATACTTCCTTTCTCTCTCTTCATATCTCTCTCTCTGTTCTTTTCTGCCTCAACCCTTTCTCTGTTTTTCTTTTTCTTTCTGTTCTACTTTCTCATCTACCTCTTTGTCTCTATGTCTCCCTCTCTTTGCCTTTCTGTATTTGTCAGTCTTTCTCTCCATGATTTTTCTTGACTGTTATGCCATTTGATTACACGTATATCTTTGTAGTCAGAGTTGTTTACTATTTTTACAATGATTGTGAAAGTGATTTTTGTATAGCATATTCCCAATTAAATATACTGAACTTATCAAAGTATTTGACAGTGTATTATTTCACTGGTCACTAAATTTATTTACAATTCCCTATGTTTGCAGTGTATACTCTTTATTCCTCTGGGTAGCATTCCAATCATTTACCTCTTTACTGGTGTGGACATGCTAATCCAACACAGTCACTATAGAATCCTACTGGGTATCTACTTGTACTCCTGGATGCAGAGAAGCAATTCTTAGTGAAACTCTATTTCTGAGGGAAATGCATACTATGCTGGGGCTTGTATCTACACTTTATGCATCTGCACTCAAGTTTTCCAAACCTCATTATTTACCCAATCTTTTGTCTTGTCATCATTCTCATCTAGGTATGGCCTTCAACTGGGGAGCTTTATTGGGTTGGGCAGCAATCCATGGATCATGTGACTGGAGTGTTGTCCTCCCTCTCTACGTAGCTGGTATATCCTGGACCTTGGTGTATGACACCATCTACGGTCATCAGGTACGAGAGTAAGCAATAATTATCAAGTATTTGGCATTACCTGTGCCTGGGAGGCGAAAGCAAACTGAAATGTTGCAGGTTGAACGCATACATTACCCTTGTTGGATACAGTTGTTTCAAAGAATTTATGATTGATTATGATATTGTTTTCTGAAGTCCCCCAGGCTTGGTGTAAGCACAAAGTGTGTTCCATTGGCATGAGCCCTGACCTAAAACAAAAAAGCAATAATAGAGGGAGAAGAATATTTTAACGGGATGGATTTTTAGGTCTGTTGTCCTCTGATGACCTGACATCATTGAAATTAAAGTGCATTCAAATCTTTTCTGCAGGACAAGAACGATGACATGCTGCTAGGGCTGAAATCCACCTCAATCTTCATGGGAGACAAGACGAAGCAGTGGCTGAGTGGCTTCGGAAGCCTGATGATTGGTTGCTTGGTTCTGTCAGGGTACAATGCAGGGCAGACCATGCCATACTACCTGGCTATATCACTGGCTGGAGCACAACTGGCAAACCAGGTCAGTCCAATACAATGCTGTCACTCTCTCAGCACCAAAAATTATCGACTTATTGATAATAAATCCTAAGGATAATTCAGCACCGATACCTCGCTTTGAGAATTGTGTTTAGAGTATGATTTTAGTTAGCCCATATCATTAATGATTTGTTAGGGATATCTAGTTGTTACAACTGTTATGGATATCTATCTATATCTAGTATCTAGTGGCTTTAACTTACAAGCATACACATGCTTTCTTAGCAGTCAGGTAAAACAAACAAACAAACATACATACAAAAAGTTGCCCATAAATTTAGCCATTGACAGTAATAGTATCAACTGCAATTGACATGTGCTTATTTCCTGGTGATCCGGCATTCACCCAGGCAACATGTGCTCTTGGCTTTCTCTTTTGAAAGGTATAGGATTAATTTTGTGGGTTTTTTAAAATCGGGTTTCAGGTTAAGCTTAGGATTGGGATAAGGGCAAGGTATAGTGTTGGATTCAGGGTGGAAGTTGGGACAACTTGCCGAGCAATTGTCATAGGAACCCATGTAGTTGATCTGAATTCCTTTTGTGAATACCAGGGGCTAAAGGAACGTAAGAAGTGATCATAAAGGGTCTTGTCCTACTTGTTTAAAAACAAAATGCACTCTTTGCTTTTTTGTGTGTTTCCCCATGCCCAGATATGGACAGTTGCTATCAATAAGCCCGAGGATTGTTGGAATAAATTTCATTCTAACAAGCGTCTCGGACTTATCATCTTTGCTGGCATTGTAGCTGGGACTCTAGCAAAGACTCTCCCGGAGTCAGATGAGATGAAAGACAATCCTGAGAAGGATATATCAAGGAAAGGCTAATAATCAAACAGGTCTCTCTCTTCACACTTTATTTGATTTGCCAGCCAGGCAACTCAGACAAATAATATGTAGCCAGACCTGCCAACCTCTGGAGTTCAAAAACTGTATTCTTTAATCCCAAAAGTTGTATTTTACTGACAAAAATTGTATTAAAAAAAAAAAAGGATCAATGCCTCTTACAGTTCCTACATACAGGAAGAAATTTTTTATGGAGCATTGGTTGAATATGCATGATTTCGTCATGACTGGTATGTTCGTTGAACCAATGAACATTCCCAAATTGTCGATGTGAGATGCTTGTAGGATACTTTACAGGACAGAATGGGCATATCGCCATTGAAAATGGCACATACACACACAAAATCAAATTTAAAAAAAAAAAAAATTGTTGGAAAATCGTATTTTATTGAGGAAAATCGTACTGTCGTATTTACTTCTAAAAATCGTACGAAATACGATTAAATCGTACTGGTCGGCAGGTCTGTGTAGCTGATTCAACTTTTGGGAGTTAACTACAGGAAAGTGCTTGAAATTCACCTAAAACAATATGCAAATGTGAGATTTCATTGTTGCCAAACTGGCAAGAAAGGCAGGACTTCAGGTTGTCTTGGAGGATGGTAGGTAGTCTATGGCACCTTAGTCTTGAGCCCTGTCATTATAGGACGCTATGCTCTTGCCCTTTGGCCCATTTAGAAATGAGGTGGTTCACTGCAGAAGAAGAAAATCCGCTGTGGCAAAACGGAATGAGAGAAGAGTAGTGCGACTCACATTTCCCTGCTACAGCACTAACGTCCTTTGGCAAGACATGAATCTACATTTGCCATGCTCGACCCAGGTGAGGTAAATTGGTACCTGGCAGGAATTAATTTCGTAAATTACCCATTGTTATTGAAATCTGCTGGACAGATAGTTGAAATCATGTCTAAACTCTACATAACTTAAGATTTTTTTTTGTATCTTCATACTTTTAAATTTGTGCAGTTATATGTTATATGCTGTGGAAGATCCCTAATCTATGAGCGGTTAAAAAGAACAGACACAATCCTAGCGCAACTGTTTTCTGCACCTCAGTCTTAAAGCTGGCTACTGAGGTACAGGCGATTGCACAGGCGATTGCACTTGCAGAGAGAACATTCCACAGTCTGATGGTGTCAGGAACGAAGGTTTTCTGATAAGTGCAAGTACGAGCATATGGGACATTAGAGGCTAATATATGCATTTTGTTGTATTTTAATGAAAAGTATTCCTCTTCTAAAAACAACAACAAACAAATAATATCTCTTTCTATTGTATAAATTTACCTTTGAGGGGAAAATCAAATCATTTATACAATAAAAATGTGTGTAATTATGTATTGTTTGTGGGAAATTAAGATCTTACATTATTGGATATAGCTTATTATGCTGTAAGAACTATCATGGTGTATATGAATCTTAATTTCTCTTCAGTGAGAAACTTTGCTTTAAAACCTGCAAAGTAGTGCCTTTATTAAGAATATTACACACATCATGAAGGTATTTTCTGTTAATGTAAATAAATATTTATGTATAGATTTTATGAAATGCAATAAATAGAGTACAGACTACAACTTTGATCTCAGTACACCATGTATTCATGGATAAATAGTATGACTGGTAAAACTTTTGAAGCTGAGAACAAATTAGAATACTGTTGACGTGTCAAATTGTATAATGTCCTATGAGTGAATTGGCATAGTATGTATTATACAACTCACTCCCAGATCCTAATCAAATGATTGGTCATGCGCGGTCACGTGTGATTCATTTACTGATCCTATTGCACGTTGCATGTTTTCCAGTACTATCCAATGATTTTTCAGTGCCGCGCAGGTTAGAGCGCTTAATACTGCGTGTGTACACATGGGCCTATTCTTGCACAGCACTATGCATAAATGGGTATAGATAGAAGTGCGCTTGCTATATCTATACTTATGTGTGCGCACTAAATTGAGACTTATTAAAACTTGAGATTTGTCAGCCATAAACTGTCACGAAACAATCTTGAATTAATTATTTTTACATCAAATAACAAGGATCTAGGAGTTTCGTTGTCTAAAACAAATGATGCATGTTTTCATTCGTTCATTATACGATCTATCCGCCCTCGTTGATGCTGTGTGTATCTATCGCACTCAGCCTAACGGCTTCGTGCAATAGATACACGCAGCCTCAACTCGAGTGCGGATAGATCGTATAATGAACTCATGCGCATGCATCATTTGTATACCGGTATGTTAATAGTATATCAAAATTGCAGCAAAACATACAAAATGAGTACTGCTTTAACAAAATAGAGACATGATAAACAAATTCTGTTTACATGTATTATGTTTATTTTGCATACATTCATTATCATTATTAGTACATTCAATAATTATGAGAATACATAGCAATGTTTCATACTCAGTAAAAAATATACGCAAAAAAAAATCTGTCAATGTTCATCACTCACAAATGTGAAATAATACATTTTTCGATTCCAAATATTCAGTTTACAAAAAAGAAGGATATATCTTCTTGTTCATTGTATTTCACCATTAACACAAACTCCAATCATTCATCATTCGCCATCTTGATACAAAACAATTGTTTAAAGCAATTCATTCAAGAAAAAACAACGAAATATGGACACATATCCTGTGGTTGTTCTTGGACCATTTACATTTACAGTGCCTATCAAATTGCCATTCACTACAGGTAAATTCTACGATTAACAATATTACCTTTTGGATTATGTAAGACAGAAATAAAGTGTGATTTTTAATGTGTTTTATTACATTGGATACAGGGAATCTATTTAGGCTCGTTCACACAAGATGCGGTAAACTGCAGCAATTTAAAAACACAATAATAATTAGACGACTTTAGCATGATACGCTTCATGTTTCTGTATGTTATAATACACAAACAGTGATTACACGTAGGACCTTTGTTACACAGCTATTCATTTTACGCATCAAAGAATGCCGCAGTTTCCGGTATGTGCGAAACAAGCCATTATTCACTGACAGCAGTGCTAACGTAATCTTGTATTTGTCAGAATGAAATATTACCACATGTATATTGATCAGATTTAATTCCTTGATGCATGAATTTTAATTACTGAAGGATTGACAAGAGAGGTTCTTTTACTTTTTCAGTCTGTCCAAAGATGCTTCCGTGTGACATAAGGAACATTGGGATATTTCTAGCCTACACATACATGTATTTGATGATTTTTTTTTTTTTTTGGGTATCATTGTCATGCCCAGATTGTCCATGGTCACATCCAGTGATTTGAAAAAGAAAAAATCAAGATAAAATAAAAAATGTTTGAGACACATTTAAGGAATACCCCATATCTCTCAAATCTGACTACCATCAAACTGACTTACAAATGTTTTGAAATGAATTTCACTATAAGACAGCACAAGACAAACAATGCAGCAAGCACATATACACATAAAATGTACTGTAATATCATAAACACATGACAAAAGTAGTACCTTCGTTCGCAAATTCAAAACAGATATTTCTGTGTACCTTTATATAAATTCTCTTTCTGAAATTAAAAATGAAAAGAAACATAATAAACTCCTTGTTTTTGTTACCCCCCCCCCCTCCCTCTCTCTCTCAGTCTCTATATCTCTCTCAAATAAATCCTACAATGCAATAAAAGCTTCCATATTCTTGCAGATAAAACCTGCACATAATCACGTGTTAACGGCAATAGAAACTTCAAAATGAACAAAACTCTAAAGGTTACATGTGAATAATGGAATAGCTAACAAAATATAATCCAAAGGAGTTGGAACATACACACATTTCTTCATCAATTCCTAAAGGCACTCTTAGAATTAAATGTGAACATAACAAAGAACATCAACATAAAATAATGTGCCAGAGTAGAAGTATGTCTTCCTATTTTTGTTTTCTTGTTTAAAAACTAACGAAAAAAGCAAAATAATACCTTTCTAAAATACTCCCCATCTAATCAGCCAATTCTGAGGTAAATTCACAGGAAACCAAAATGCCATCTACCGGTAGTAATATTATATTGTTTGTGTAATATAAACCCTGAAGCAGGAAAGAGAAAAGCCCTGTATCTATTATGTATCATTCACTTTTTACTTACTTTTTTTTTCAGTTTTAAGATTAAGAATAAGGAATACCTTCAAAATTATGGAGCACCGCATAATTATAATCTTTAAAATTTCAGTCAAACATAAAATATTTTTTAATGTACTGTGATTACTATCATTCCACTTGCATGAAACACAAAATTTTAGGGTGAAAAGGATTTGGCTTGCTAGATTGATTTGCAGGTTAGTGATAATTTCACCAAAATCCTATTTCAAATTATATTTCAATTCACTTTCACTGGTCATAAATCTCACATTGCATATACATGTATGTGAAATCGACATAATTTCTACCCTTTTTTAAGAATAGATTACCGATATTTAATGATGAATAGAATATTATTATTTAGGAATTATATTATTTAGCTTGGAAATAGACATGATATTAAGTTAAATATATTAGTCAACCAAAGGCTACAATGAAAGAGTAACCAGTCAAACACTCATTTTCTAGTCTAAAATGACTTAGTTACAGTCATTTTCTACAAGTCATAATGAACTTCTTCCAAATGAAAATGTTCCATCTGTCTTTGCAAAAGAATTAGAGACTGGACAAGTAATATTCTAATCATGATTGGTGAAAAATGTTGGTCACACACAACAAGCAACATACAATTATATAGGCATGAAATGTGCTAGTCGAGTGGTTTAAGCACTTGAATTTCAAAGGTCGTGGTTCGATCCCCGACACGGCACTAATGTCCTTTGGCAAGGCATTAATCTTCATTTGCCACTCAATACCCAAGAGAGAAATGGGGACCTGATAGGATGACGAAAGCATTTGTGTTAGTAATTGCCTATGCCCTCACGGTGACCATATGGTAGGAATATTCCTCAGGGAGTGGAGATGGTGCACATTGTGCGTGAATAAATCCGAGACCGGGCTAATAATGTCTGTAAAGTGCTTAGAGACGGTATTCCATATTAAGAGCTATATAAATCCAGATTATTATTATCTCAAGTAGACAAATATGCAAATCTGTACATAATTTGATCTTGTTTCTCTCAAGGGAATATATTGTCTGTTCAGAGCCTGATGGGTGTTCAAATGATGAGTTAACGCCCTTCTGGCTCTAAACAGACGATATCCCTCAGAAGCAGAAATGGAGACATTAAACACAATCAGAGATTTCTCATGGCAAGAAATGCAAGTGTATGTCTGCAAATGCTCTTTCTGAAAGATTAATTAGAATACCGTATGAAGTCTCATCTTGTTCTTTAAGGTATTTTTCTGACCTAGCTACAGTTGTTGAAATCCAATTTCATAATTCCATTTCACAGAGTAAACATAAAGAACTGAAATTCTTCTTAATTTCTTTCATATTTGTCATCACTTTCAATTGCAATGATAGCAGGATGGTTTATGAAGGGAAAATTTGCTTCTTTCTTTCAAAACATTTATCTTGGTATGAATACAAGGTTTGAATATAATTGAATACTGGCGAGAAAAAACCCCTTACCCTTATCTGAAACAAATACATCCTAGGATATCGAATATTGCTTGAATACAGTGCTGAAAAATAAAATAGTCCATGAAAGTCTAAGGAAATCTGCTGAAGCTATAAATACTACAAAATATTCTATATACATTCAACATAAAAAATAAAAGACACTCGTATTAGTTTCACATATACACATAAAACAAGTCACAAGAACAATACATGACATACCGCTGCAGGTTACAAACCTACCAATTACAGAAAAGTTACAGTGAACTTTTCATCAACAGAATGAGAACCCATTTTCAATGTGAAAATAAGACCCACCATTGACAAAGCATTGGGTAAGTACTGCAAGGGGTTGAAGGAAATCAGGTAAAACAATTGAACAGTTATCGCAAACAGAAGGTCTACACCAAGCCGAGTGTCTTTAAATGTGTAAACAAAATTGTGTAACAGGAATATTTCTAGCAAACATGATTATGATCATAAACATTAAAGTATATTCTATGGCAGGCTTACCAAACCGAACATTTTCTTTAGATCTAGGGACTATAGATTTCACATTTTCAATATCATGCAGTACCATATTGCATTACCATACTGCATTGTGTATGCCACAGACACATTTTCACAAATGACATGTAGATACGACAATAAACACACTTGCTGCATAAACAAGACAACCCCTATACTGTCTGCATAAAGGCAGAGTGTTAGGAAAGTACAATTGTTTGAAAAGTCACCAAAGCAGTGATCACTTTGCTTATATTATATGACACATACATGTAAGAGCCCATATTAAGTGGTCTAAGACCAGCCAAAAATCTGGATTTTAACCTATAAACTTAGAACTCAGAAGTTGACTTTGGTTTTGAGTGAGTGCTTGAATTAAACATGAGTTGGACTTTAGAAATGTGACTTATATTCCTTGCATGAAAAAATTCTGGATAGTTCTTTTTAAAACAAACTACTTTCATTAATGACATCTAGTCATGAATGCAGGCTCGGTTAAAGCTGGTTTACCTGAACTTAGTCCATTTTTTAATTACCAGTAAGTACCTATTGTTAACCTACTACTTCTGTATAAATTATTAGTCTGTAATAAAGTGACTGAAGTGAGATGAAGTGAGTCACAAAGGGTAAATGAGATTTTTTTTTTTAAATGACATGAATTTTGCCTATTCATTTGTTACAGAGATTTACAGAAAGAGGTTTAAGGGATGGGCATGTTGTCACTTGGCACTACACACATTGATGGATAATCCTTTCCATTTAATCTGGGTTCAATCCTGAATTAAAGTTATACCTGTATGTGAATACCGGCCCTCCAGTTTAATTATAATGGTGCCTCTTGGAAATACAACTGAGGTAGTGCGATCATGACACTGCTCTAACACCATATAGCCTTCTTCATTGGTGTACTGATGGGCAACAAGAACAGTTCATAACTTCATACTTCCAATATACAGCATTCGTTGGCATCAACAAAATATTACTGTTACATTGACAGAGTTAGGAGGGTAGCATACATGCAAATACTTCTGAATTGCTTCAATGTAATGATGCGAGTCTTATTCAAAAGCACAGACCACACATGAATGCAAGAGACACGGTACAGACGACAAAAATATCACTGGTTAAATAATGATTCTTTGGTATCAGTGATAACCGTAAATAAAAAAAGATTGAATAGAAATTGAACATTGGAGTATATGACACAAGTCTTCTGTGAAAAGCAATTTTGAGATAGTAATCTGAAAAGCATAATAACATTGTACACTGTCTGTTTGGAGCCTAAAGGCGTTATCTCTGTGTGATAAAATCATATGAGTTAATGCTCTTCTGGCTCTAAACAGACAAAACAAGAAAAGCAACACATTCATCTCTGAACTACACAAACGTATCCAACACAGATTTTTGTGAAGAAGCATCTTTGCGCGAATGCTCATGCTGCTAAAATGCAAATGATACACTTATCAAAATGGCTGAGTTAGCCGAGATATGCAGCTCTACCAAACAAAGATGAAATCAATTTTGGAGCATACTACAGAGGTCTTTGTAAACTGACATAGTTTTGACATGGTTCACATGGTTTTCAGAATACTGCCCTTAGGAACAAATGACATGGAACCATACGATAATCTGTACTTAACATAATATAATCTATAACAATGATTGGAATAAGAAAGCACAACCATTATTACAACTTCTCATTCAAGTTCCTATTTCAAGTGGCAAGGTCTATAACTAGCCCTATATGTACTGCCTACCAAGTTCTCATAATTAGTATGCAGTCAAGATACACAGAGATGTATAAGTCACGCACGTTTAACACCGTAAACCATGCTTTTTTTGGTAACAAATTTGACATCATGACATGATTATTTACCAGTAGGGTAAATTAATGATCATAAACTTTTTTTAAGTTTGCTTTGTTTTAATTCATAAATTGCCTACCGTAATCATTTTAGGACTTTCAGATGTGAAATCTACCAATCTTACATGGCAGCTTATAAAAAATCTTCATGCACACTGGAAAGAAAGGTTTCACGGAACATTTATGTACTGTAGCATTGCATAAGGTATTACTGACATGCTACCACAATAACACAATACTACATCAGCTATTTAGAGCAAGATAAGCTTTGATGACATCAATTACCGGTATGTGCCTTTAATTTCTGCAAGGGATATATGTTTTGCCAGCTGTTGAATTCTTAGTCCATTGTTACCCAAACCTTCCTGTTGCTCAAACTGTCCTTATACATATCAATTTCATCCATGTATCAGGAGCCCACCATCACCTGTGATTCTCTACAATTTTGATTAGACTTGCCATGGCTCAGTGGTAAAGCAGTGGTCTCATAACCTGGGGGTCCTGTGTTCCAAACCAAGTCAATTATCTAGTTTCCTTTGGTAAAGCATTAATCCTCAGTACCATGTTCCTCTGAGAGGACTTAAAGCTGTTGGTCTCCTGGTTGCTTACTTACAAGCATACACATGCTTTCTTAGCAGTCAGGTAAAACAATCATCAACATCAAACAGTTTTTGTTCATATTTCCGTAATATGACTGCTTTTTACTTTTGCTCTTCTGCCCATTTTTGTATTTATGTTGAGAAAAAAATCCCTTTCCAGCTCACATTTGCCAACTCCTGAAACAGCATTATATTAATAGTTGTGACAAGTCTTAATATACGTTTTTGCTTTAGCTCGCATGCAGTGTGTACTTACGTAGCTACATGAAGTTCACTTTCATCTAAACCCATGATCTTTGGTCTACTACTATCAGGCACATTCTTTTGCATATCATCAATCAACAACTCACTTTAATACCCAAAGAAATAGAATTGAATTAATTCTGTACCACTTAAATTGTGAAGTATCCCCTTCACAAAATATATCTCCAAACATTTTTATATCCAATTGGGTGGATTCACAATCTACAGCACCATCTAGAGACACCAAAATTTAGTTGATTTCACTTGATGCATTATGGGAAAAAGTTGGCAAAAATATCAGCTGTGGCAATACTATACACCCTAGGAGATCCGGGGTAAAATTTTGCCGATTCCGAAAATATCAGTCTTATTCAACCCTACTCACAACGTTTTGATAATTTTTCCAAGATTTGATGGGCTTATAGTATGTAAAAACGTGGCCAGATGCTAGGAAAAGTGGTCCAATTGACCACCATCGACAACAATATGGTAATTTCTGTCATTTTTGGGCCCAACATGACCATTTGTATTGATTTTTGTCAAAAAACAGGCCAAATTTTCAATTTGAATCAATAATGGATGGGTGGATTTTGACATCAAAATTCATTATGAAAAAATGCACTGATATCAGAACATTCAATCTCATTGAATGAATATATACAGTTTGGACCACTTTGGTACTTTCAATCGGTGGCTGGTGTTTTGCTGTGCTGCACTGGCTGCAAGATGTCGACTAGCGAGCTGAAAGATTGGCCTGTCGCGGCTTGCCTGTTGGGGCGCTGTTAATTGTGAATCCACCCTATTATTGATACGCAACAATGGGGCAGAACTGAGATTTTCTGCTATCAAAAACATTTTTGGTTTTTACAAACATCGATTTATGTGAATTAGAATATGTCTCTTATTACAGTACAAATTAATGTTTCCGACAGAGGTTGACATCATTATTCAGAACTCTGCCACAAACCGGTATATGACACTCAGACGTCTCATGCGAGCTGAACTGCCTACTATCAGAGGTAAAACACAGTAATGGTTAGGGTCTTGGATAAATGAATTTGTTAGCAAATCTTGATGGGGTAAAACCAAACCAAGATGATCATCATTGTTCAAATAACCTTGAAAGCCATGTCCAACTGACAGATTTCCCCCCTCTTGCATTTGTGTTGTCATCTTCTCAATTCCCAATTATTTAATAATTTGATGTTGAGATTGATTAACATGGGTAGAACCAGCATTCTTAAAATGAAGGAAAATGAAAGAAATCTGTTTTTTGACCTCTTCTGTTTTGAACACTGTGCATTACTTGACAACAGTCAACACAGCAGAGAATTTAATTATATCACCTTCTCCACAGAATATTCAGTTCAGCATTCAAAACATTGGCATGCACACTATCTGAAAGGTTTCACAAATTCCATGCCACTTGTTCATACAGGCATCAAATCAGACAAAGACTCCACAGAAAGTGTCATCTGCACAATAAAAAAGTATGCATCAGGCAGGGTCGCAGCTTAGTAGGGTTCAGCGAAACTACCAGGAAAGAGTCCAGTTTTGCCCGTCCTGAGCAATGTTCCTTTGAACCAGCCATCCTCTCGCTTCTTGTGAACAAAGACAGAATCTCCAATTTTGAGCTCGAGTTCAGCATCTGTCGTCGGTGGGTATGGGACAATCACACGATATCTGCAAATAATAAAACATATATTGCATAGTTACAGATAAAATGTTATGCCTGTATACAATAAATCTTTACAGCGGGACTGCACTACTTGTAGCTACTAGCACCCTCTATATAGCAAACAATGCCTAAGTGGTACCCGTTGGTTCCCCATGATCCCCTTTTTCTTATGTTAATTGAGAGCTGATTTGATGAGATAACCACCTGTCAGTGACCATGCTGGCAGGTCTAATCCCTCCTGGCCAAACTAGTGCAGACAGGCTTTAAGAGATTATTTAAATGCTAGCGCTACAAATATCTATTCCAAGCAAATCTAGCTTGTAACAGTATTATAAGAAATGTTCTTAGTGTGATGAATACAAAAATAACATGTTTAATTCTATGCTTTCAAAAACATAACTTAGAATTTATTTTTTGTTGCTAATAGAGAATGACTCCTTCAAAGAAGTTTGCCTTATTTGTTTTTTTTAATTCAACCAAGTCAATATGTTGTAAATTTAGTGACAAGTATTTTTGCAAGTAAGTACATGTCAGCCAAAATACAAGAATTCCTACATATTCATATAATTTCAAGATTACTTTCTGCCTTTGTTTGAATAATCAGTCTGAACATTGGAGCTTACCTTTCACGCAGCAATGGAGTTGTTTTCGGTGGGATTTGATCCGCAGCAGCACCTGTCTCCCCTCTCTCAGTCCCACCCCTGGCTCCTTCTCCTACCCCCGTCACAGCTCCTGCAGGAGCCTCGGCCGCTGGAGCCTCCCCCTGCTGATTCTCCGGTGAGGATGACTTGGAGGAGTTGGGTGACTGGGTAGCGGAGGCGGTTGTTCGGATGGCGGAGCGCGAAGGGCTGGTTGTTCGAGTGCCTCCTAACTCTGGAGCTTCGTTGGATGTAACATGCTTGTTAGAAGGTTTCTTGCCTTTTCTCTCCTTCTTCTCCTTCTGTGGAGAAAGATGGATTATAAGTATGAAGTATGGACTGCAGACTAGAAGGATGCTGATTCCTATTTTTGTTTTAGTCTATAATTATCTATCCTACTAATGTTGTATTTTTCTGTTAGTGCTTTTATGTGATTTCATCTTTTGCATTACCGTAGTTCACCTTGAGCATTTGATTTCAAGTGGATTTGGCAGCTTACAAATCTTATATATGGCATTTGTTATTATACAAATATTGCATGCTCCAGCGTTAAGTATAACAAAATATATGAAACAGCAAAAAGTTTCCTGAGTGATGTTATATTTCTCAGAGGTTGCAGATAAAGGTTGAAATATAATGGCACAAGGGGAATTCTTTACTGATTTCTGCTCTCAAAAGGTGATGTCATTCTTTAAAGTTATCAATGAAGACAGAACGATATATTATAGTATAGCGTTTTTTCCACAACTCAAACGACTAGGGCCCTATTTGACTTGTTAACTGACAAAATGTAAGATCAATGCAAGATGAAAGTTTTATAGATTACATTGATAAATCTAGCAGCCTCCAAGCTGCTGTGTGTAAAGTTTCTACATGTTTGATCTAACAATACAGATCACAAAAATTCTCAATATTGAAATCATTTTCATGATTACACAATAACCTAACGATCAGTTCATACTTAAAGAGCATCAAGTAAGCTTCAAACAACACAAAATGCAAGAAATCCCATGCACACTATATGCAAAATTAAGAAGATGGAACAAATCAACTGACAGTAACACATCACACAGATTATGTTTGCTAAAAAAAAAAAAATTCATATAAAAAAAAATATAGTTGAACATTTTGCCACACAGCAAACAATTAGAGAATACAAGTTTGTGAGTACTTGACATAGCTGCCACACGAAGGGAAAAATAAACATAAAGTCAAAGAGGTATCAAACTGTTATCGGCAGAACATTAAAAAAAGAGCCAGCCAGTATTAAGCAGGAAGATTTATAATTCAAACACCTAATCTTATGCAGATCAAACAACAACAAAATAATAAATTAAACAAAAAATAAATAAATAACAATGAACATACAAAAATAAAATGAACACATTATGCAATATTTTTGTGTTTTTAATTGTTTCCCCTTTTGAATTTTTGAAAAAATTATGAGCAATGAATGGTCTGCTTCTACAGTAAATGATATGTACATATACAGTCCTGCAAATGTGAACAAACAAATAAATTGGTATCCCAAATGATAACATGCAGAGGGGACAAAAATGAAAAATAAAAAGGATGTTTCATGAAAACCCCAATAATGTAATGACATGGGATCAGTAGGCAGCTGGTAGAGTATGACTTTTTTTTTTGCTGAGTATTAACAGCCTAGGTCTTCTAAAATTTCTTCCAGCTAGCAAAGGGAATGTTTACATAATTTACATGTCTACATGGTTGTGGCGTGACTCTAGAAATTTTTTTCTCATCATTTCCTACTAGTAGTTTAATTTCATCCATGCTTCGGGTTCTATACAAAGCATGTAGAAAACCCCATTTTTCACAGATGAATAAGCAAGCAACGCCATTTTATTTTTTCTTGGATTAGTGAATCGCTATATTACAACATGGCACCTTCAATTGCATATTAGTGGCTTGTATTGTTTCTAATTTATAAGAAAGACATGATACAGATATCTGGATTATGGTTTTAAATTCACAAGTTTCACAGCATTTAACTGCAATTTTTGCTGCATTTTTCATTCTCCTCACCATCCCCGATTTAATTGGAAGTTCCTACGTTAGGGTGGCTACCACTGTCAAGCATCTTAGGTCTTGGGTTGATATTCTTATACTGAGCAAGTGATTCAAGGATATGCAAACAAATGTGTGCTTTACATGTCTTTCCCATTTGATAAGAGTGAAATTAAAATTGTCAGTCTATGAGTTTGAGCATATTTCAATAATAAAACATTATTTTGGAGAATAATAGACCATATTTACAATCAAAATTGGAATTGCATAATTGCTTTCTTTTGCCATACTTTGTATTAAAAAAACCCATGTCATACTCTCTTGAGAAGACATAGTGCCTACATATCAAGAGGTTTAAAAGTTTTGCAATTCAATTTTTATTCCATTCATATCAGTAAGTTGGGTGCAAGGTTGGTTGGGCGAGTGGGTTCCTTAATCATTTCAAACTTTGGGATGAAAAAAAAAACGTTTTATATCTTAGCAGTGGTAACATACCCCCTTGATTCCCTAGCAAAGAATGTCATAAGCCAGGACTCTACCTTATCTGCCTTGTGAGCTAGGGTGAAATGCGATGGCATACTACCACTGCGCCTACGATGACCCCTGACCTGAGGTGGACTGTTGTTGAGTGTCGGTGGAGGAGTTCTACAGCCGCTATTGGCCCCTACCTGTGCCTGCCCCACACCATCACCAGACAAGAGAGCAACATGCTTGGAGAAAAGAAAGGTGCCAGCGTGCAGTGGTGAGATTGGTGGAGGATGTGCATGCAAACCAGACTTAGAGGAGGTAAAGGTGGTGGTGCTAATTGGTGCAAGATTGTTACGATTAGCAGCAGCAGCCTGTCTACTAGTACTACTACTAGTACTACTACTATTACTACTGCTACTTGAGGTAGGTCTGGCTGACGAGAGCTGGTCACTCTCGCTAAACCGCCGGGGCTTATCGACAGGATGCCTGATGGCGAGGATGGGCCCACCCGTTTGGGCGGAGGAAGAAACAGGAACGCGTTTGGTTTTAGTGGGTGCAACATTCAAAGTGAGGTCATTAGGGTGACTGAACTGCCTGACTACCTGGTGAGGGAACACCATCTGGCTACAAGCTTGTCTGACAGGGACACCAGGCTGTACATTGCTGCTATCAGCAAGCCCGGTGGCACCAGGAACTCCTCCATGAGTTCTGATTCCGTGCAAGACCGGTGGTGAACCTGGTTGAGATGCATTGGGGTAAGACGTGGTGGCAGCGGTGGGATTCACTGTCCTAGGGCGCACAGTCTGCGCATTAGCGTTTGTAGTTTGAACTGCAGTGTGAACCTGCCTGTTTCCTACACTGGTCTGAGTGGGCGGGGCATTCCCTGGCCAGCTGCCTGCCATTGCAGGAGATGCTACTACCCCGCCCTGCCTAGCTGTCTCCATACCCACAGTGGGTGGGCTACCTCGAGGGGGCCTTTCATTCAGTCTTGTCTGAGGAGCCTGGATAGGCCTACTAACAGCCCCTTGAGTTGCACCCTGATAGTGCATCCTCAGTGCTGCCCGTTCACCCTGCAGCTGTGCTACAGTCTTCTGTCCATCGTGGAGATGCCCTTTCTTCTCTCCTGCACCAGAGCTAGCACTTTGTCCAGCAACTGCAGAGTTGGGTGCTGTTGAATGAGATGATGCTGTGGCTGATCGCGGGGCTGATGCTGATGAAGATGTGGAGAGAGATGAGCTGGCAAAGGTGGATGATGATGCAGTTGATGATGAGGAGGTTGATGATGATGCAGCCTTCTTCTGCTTTTCTTGTCTATCATGCCTACAAAGAAAGAAATTCAACAAATAAGGAATTCAAATAAGGAATTCAAAACAAGTTCACATCACAGCAAAACTAAAATACAAAACTGTGCACATTAATACATTTACTACCAGAAGACTTCTAATCAGTTTACAAATGAAGAAAATATCAAACCTCTTCCATCTAAATAATTTCTGACCAGTTGTCATACCTAAATAACTTTTATTTCAATCTTTTGAATGTGATATCCTGAATATAACAAAGTATACTCCCAATCACTAAATGCTGTAGAGGTCATTCCTCCTGACATCATGAGTGAAATTGATGTATTTTATTTTAAATGTTTGTAGTTTGATCATTTAAAAAAATGGCTTCTAGATTCTTGGAATGCCCAATTTCAAATCTTGACATGTGGATTATGAGTAGATGAATTTCAGTTATTTGTTTCAATCATTTGACACTACTAATATTTAACAAAAGAATTTTTTTGTTTAATTGCATAGACCAATAAAAGACAATTTGGGAATGCATGATCAAGTACATCATTGATTCTCCAAACCTTACACCTTCCCTCCCCACAATGAGACACGAAAGTAATCCCTCAAAATATCAAACATGACCTGATTTCATCTTACCTGTACACTTGCATGTAGTTGCCAGGAAACACACCGATCTGGCCGCTTGAAACGGATAAACCCTTGAACCACCCATCCTTGCATTTTTCTGTCACCGTGTAACACTCCCCTTTCCGCAACTCAATCTCATCAGGGTTCAGGGGCTTGTAGTTGAACATGGCTACATACCTGTAATAATGATTTCAATTTCAATCAAATAGCTTTTAAAATCAAGAATAGGTTGCACAATTTGAAGATAACAGGTCTAATAACTATCATTCCTAATCAGATATAATTTTTGTTAATGCAAGAATAGATATGCAAACATCATTGAACAAAATCAGAACATAGTTCATTGAATGGTATACACATAGACAAATCAATAACAAAATCATCAAATATGCAACACATATTCAAATTCATAATATGCAACCATCTAAAACTGAGCAGTAAACCTAGACCTACCCACATAGCAAACTGCCATTATTTTATTCCTTAATGTACAATTCAAATTTCTGTACATGTACAGAAAGTTTTCTACTCCTTTTCGGTTTAAGAAATGGTCTTGTAACTACTATTTTTGGACAAAGACGTTCATCTTTCTTCTTGAAATTCAGAACAGGTTCAAGAAAAACAAACAAACATCAGGGAACACGCTCCCTGTCACGGTGAACAGTGAGAAAAAAACCAAGGTTATTGGGAGACAAGAAATTTCAAATCAAAGTGCAGCTGTACAACTAAATGTAAACAAGTAAATTCAAAACTTACACTTCCACTTTGGGTTTAGGAGATGATGGTGGATCCTGGGCTGCAAGATGTGTGGGCGTGGCTGGTCCACCTGATGCAAACATTGTAGGTGAGTTGGGTGGTAGTCCACCAGCAGTAGGCTTCATTGGGAGAAAGCAAGTATGATAGATTGTAATGTAAGCTTCAAATCACAAGCCCTCCAGAATTTCAGGACTTGCTGCATTTATTAACCTGTAGAAATCTTTATTCACAAATTCTTTTTGATGTCAGTGTATACAAGATGTTCTCTGTAGGTTTCCGTGGTGAGTAATTATTCACAAATTAAGGCTTTTGGTGACACCATGTGGTAGCCTTACTGAGAAAGCTGTTGATATATTCTTTCGTCAAAAGAGCCCGCTTATGGGGCGTTTTAATAGAGGAATTGAGGATGAAGTATAAGGGAAAGAAAGGAAGAGATGATAATGGAATGATTATTAAAACACTTACACAAGACCATTTTTGTTTTTTGTTTTTGATGTTGTGTACACCAAAAATGAAGTGAAATGGAAAGAGAAGAGGGAAGAGAAAGACGGAGTGATCGAGATTGAGAACGTTGTGAGCAGATCACAATAGTTGAAGAGTGAAAAATGAAGAGTGTAGTTCTAAAAATGAATTGGTATTCCTCTGTGGAGTAAATCAGAAAAGATTTTTTGTACTACAGTATTCTTTCGTGAAAAGTATATCTGTCTCAAAGCCTTAATTAATTTCACCTCTTTTTTTGTCTTCATCTCTTTAACAGTTTTTTTTATTCATTTACAAATAATTTTTTCGTAGGAAGTAAACTTGAAAATAAAATATCCAAACCTGATTGATCAACGTAAGTGGAGCTGGTTTCTTTCTGCTTCCTCCAGAAGCAGTCTGAGTGCTGCTCCCTGATGCAGTGGCAACGGGAAGCGGAGATGATGATGGGGATGGAGATGATGCGGGTGAAGGGCCACCTGTTGCAGTGGCTACTGCTACCGCTGCTGCTACCGCTGCTGCCTTTGCCTCTATAAGGGTGGCAGCAGTGGGATTACTAGACCTCAGGAGGACAGGAGATGAGATCTCCATGGAGTGACGGTTATTAGGACTGGTACCATTACCTCCTCCACTCCCTCCTCCGCTACCCCCACCACCACTGCTGCCGCCACTACCACTCCCTCTATCCTGGGAGTCCTTGGAGCGGAGTTGGACACCAAGCATGGAAGTGAAAGAATGACGCTTGTTCGACGATTTGTTCTTGCTGCTCGGGATAAAATGAGATGGGAAATTAATGACACATCTGCACATCAGAAAGCATTCTCTTCCATGATATTTATCATTCATTTCATAGCAATGATAGAAAGTGGATTTGCAAAGGCTTTTTTCAAGAGTTTTAAGGGCCAGTTTCCTCACAGGCAGAAAAAGCCTCTGTCATTACTAACCTCTCCCTTTTCAATTTTCACTTGAGCTTAAACACACTCTGCAATATTTCAAAGAGAAAGCTACTCTACTATTTTATGTGTTCGAAGGAGTACAGGTACAAAAGTAAGATACATGGAAGTTCTATCTCCTATCTATTTGTTTGTGATAACATCCAACTTTACATGTTACACCATGCAGAAAAAGAAGAAAAAACTATCTGTCATCTCACCTGGAACCTGACTCATGACCTGATCCATCTCCTCCTGTAGCTCCTGCATTTACAACCACAAGACCCTTGGCTGTATCATTCAACTATACAAAAGAGAATTAGAGGTTTAGCATTCAATAGACCATTTCGTAATGTAATCAAATTTAATGCATAGATCTTTGTTAAGTGCCATGTTAAAATGATTTCATTCACCTGTAATGAATAATTGTATTTCAATAGTCAGAATGTGAATTGCATACATAAATTGCTGCTAGGTAGGACAAACATTATGTCTTGTCTTACTTAACAACATGTAATATATGAAATTCTCATTCTGACTATTGAAATACAATTATTCATAACAGGTGAATGAAATAATATGTAACAAGGCACTTAACAAAGATTTATGCATTATAAAATGTGATTGTATTACGAAAAATGGCCTATTAGGCTAGATAAGGAGAAATCCCTTTTTAATGAATTGCATAGTATCAGAAATCACAGCAGAATCTTAAACATATAGATAGATCCTTGTGTTCTTTGCGAGTGAAAGTGCTACTTTGTTATGCAGAGAATTTAATGGACAAAAGCAATTATAACTTTTTTTTAGAAATGAACAGAGCATAATGTAGGACAGTATGGCAGTAATGTCAATGGCAATATCTACACTCTTCGCATACATTTGTAATCTCACTGCCAATCATTGAGGGCTATAAGGGAGAAGAGCTATTTGGACTTGCATGTTCCAAACACAACCCTCTTGCCCAAATTCCAATGTACATCATACATGGCATATCTGTCTATGGAATCAGTAGGATTTACTCTCTTCTGGTAACGATCAAAATATGTAACAGATATTATGCAACATATTCTAAGGAACTGACATATTTGAAAGAAGGACTTTTGGATTTTGAGATTACTTTTTTCTCTCACATGACAAACTAAATGGCTATTTAATGTACATTTCATCTTCTTACCTCCACAAAAGAGATGGGGAATATTCCAATCTTATCACCTCTCTGCCCCTCTATCCAATTATCATCCACTCTTCTTATCACCATCAGCACTTCATCCTGTATAGAAGAGACATAGAAGTAAAGATGGGTACATTATATTCAGAGACAGAGAGAGAGAGAGAAAGGGAGAAAGAGAGAGAGGGTGGGAGGGAAAGAGAGAAAGAGAGAGAAAAAGAGAGAGAGACAAAGAGAGAGAGAGAGGGGGAGGGAGGGGAGAGAAAGAGACAAAGAGAGAGAGAGGGAGGGAGAGAGAAAGAGATAAAGAGAGAGAGAGGGGGAGAGGGAAAGAGAGAGAGATATGAAGAGAGAGGGAGAGAGGGAAAGAGAGAGAGAGAGAGAGAGAAAGAGGTAAAGAGAGAGAGAGGGGGAGAGAAAGAGATAAAAAGAAGGGGGTAGGATACACATTCATTTCTTAATGAATGTGCAAGGTTGACATCTCTATTAATAAACTTGAGCTTCAATCAATGAATGGATGAACAGCCAAAAGTATGATTTAATGAAACTCATTACCATTTTTGCACAAAAATATAATGTATATTAAAGTGTAGAGTATGATTATGTGGTACTTGGCAATAGACACACATATTAAAATAGCAGACATTTGTGAAGAGAACTGGATTGGATACCTGATCAATGTAATGCTAATGTAAATCTCTCTCTCTCTCTCTCTCTATTTGTGTTACATGTACTGTATGTATTACAAGTCTGAACCAGAATCACAAAATGGTGTTGACATATAGATTTTAACAACTAGAAGAGCTTGGCATACATGTAGATTTGCAAACATGATACATATATATGATACATCTATGTATTTTTGTTTACTTTGTCAGGTCTGTATATTTACTTCATCAACAAATTTAAGTCTTAAACTAGATCAAGGTTAGTGTACATGTACAACCTGGTACTGAACATTTTTGTTACCCTTCATTGTGTGTATGTCATGCATGCTATACAGTTAAAAACTAAATTATTCATACCCCTTGTAATTTTGTTCTTTTTTCTGGTCCGTCAATCAAGAATAAAAGGTGGACTAGTTGAATTAGGGCCTTTGTTGAATACTTTTAGATGTAAGCTTTAATATGTCACATTCTCAAGAAACGTAAACCAGGACAAATCAATTTTTCACATACTTAAAAAATTACAAAACTTGGTATTGGTATGAATAAAGAATTTAGCTGTTAATGGTATATGATATTCAGTGCTTCTAAGAAACATAAATCGTACAAGAAAAAAGCTACGTGCACAACGATTCATGAATTTTAAATCAAATACAATATTTCTCACAGTATCCTGTATGACTGTGTACATGTATGTAAGTTCACTGAAAAAGGTAGTGGAAAAACAAATTTCATTTTAGATTTTCAATTGTCTAGAAGGGAGTGGCTAAAGACTCCTCAAAAACATTCCCACGTTTGTTGACACCATCAACTTTGTTTACATTGCCTTCTTGCCTTTCAATAATCTTTTGTCAACACAGTGAATGTACATAAATATATTCTGGATTGAGTGACATGTTTTTATTCTCAATTTCAGCATATTTACACAAAATAAACTGGATCTGATTGGAGTTGCATCATGTTATGGTACAAAAACAACCCAGATGTTAAGACACGTTCTTGTACATTAAATGTTTGCCCCTCGAAATAATATTAGAACAAAACACTTAGATGTATAAAATGCATACATTGCAACAATTAAACAAACCTTATTGAAGGTCAAACAGTCCTTCTCCTCCTGTTCGTTCACATCAAAGTCATAGAGGGCTTTACACTGTGGCGGATCGGGCGGGAGGGGCGTTAACACCTCAACGTAGCTTGCGGGAAAGAAGCCGCGACTACCGTCTAGTTCACCGTGATACCAGTTATCATCGATCCTCTTGAGAAGGAGTACGATAGCACCTTTATTGAAAGACAAATCACTGGGGACGCCGAAATAGAAAAGGAAATATATAAAGGATGAATAATCTCAACACTACATATTGCATAAGAAGCATTCTAAATATCCATATGAAATTATTACATACAAACATTAGTCTTGACATTTTTGGGAAAGTTAAAAAACTTTCATAAGTTTCAAAAGTTTCATATAGTCTTGACAAGTGTCATGAAAATTATTGTTAGTGTAGATTGACTTGCCAAATATGTTCTGTTCCTTTCTTCTTTTTAGCACAGAAAAGGTTAGAGTTAATTATCAGATCCATCATTTGTTCTTGGGGAACAGAACTAACCTACTTAGTGTTTATTTTTCTTGATCATCTTAATGTCAATAGAAGTTTTGATAGATTTTGCATCCTAAATATTTGTGAATGATATGAAGTAGTTTATTCAAGCAAGTTATTACTCCAAGGCATCACATTTTTAGAAGAAGGGGAGCATGAATAGGGAGAAGGAAAGAAATTAATAATATAGATGGAGGAGCTTGAAAGATAAATTACATCACACTTCAATCAGTAAGTTCTGCCATTTCATAAAAACTAGATTTTAACCTACCCAGATTCCTGCCCATCGTAGTTGTACAGGGTTTTAGCACATGGTTGATTAGGACCAGGAATCTGAAGGGGGAAAAGGTTCAAACAGAAGAAAATAAAAAAAATACATCAATTATTCTTTGCTGTCATTCATCTGCTTTGGAAATCACCAGGCATTGTCTCACAAAACTGCCATTTTTAAAGTACAAGTTCACCAACATCCTGTTGAAATGCATGTATCAAACTTGAATGGGATGTCAGCAGACTTGTACCTATGATGGTTTGGTGAAACAATGCCCTGTGATTTCATGAATACAGATATGAAGTAGGTTGCATGATCTGCAAAATGTCATTTTAAATGCACATCAGCTGCTTGATCAATAAGGGTTGAAGAGGAGGGGGTGGGGGGAGTTGACAACAAGAACATGTAATGTGCAATAAAGAAATCTAGGGTACCAAAACTACCAATGCAGTACTGAGAAGAGAATTACAGAGTCCAATCGACATAGTATAAATATCACATGAAGGACACCAGTGACCATTTTTGTTTGGTGTCCCAATTAACAAAAGTATCTGTCTTAGTATAACTATTCTAGTCATAATTCACTGCTAAATTAGGGGAAATAAACAGAATTTTACACCATATCTATATCAATGATTGTGTGCATTATTTATTTATTTATTTATTTATTTCTGATATTTATACAGGGTGGCATATATCACCAATTATAAGTTCATATTGCTACAGGTATACCACCATACTAGCTATATTGTATACCGGTACTTGTACTAGAACCGGTCATAGTTTGACCATCACCTGTACTTGACTTTATACACCCATTCTACTGTAAATTTTAGAGTTAACACTTCATTGTGAACCATAAGGCTGTTTTGACAGAAGCCTTTCAAGCATGGCCAAATCTGCACCTGCAGTGACCTCTGTCTGTCTTTCTCTCTCGCTCCCTTGTTCTCTCTTTCCCTTTCAAAAAATATTTGTCTCTCTCCCCCTCTCTGTTTGCTAGAGCTCTTTTGTTTCTATGTTTCTCTGTCTCACTCTGTTTCATTGCCTCACTGTACATGTCTGTCTCTTCCTGTGATCTCTGTCAGTCTGTCTCTATCTATTTTTTTTAATCTGTCACTGTCTGTCTCCATCTCTCCATCTCTCTCTCGCTTGCTCTCTCTCTCTCTCTCTCTTGCTCTCTCTCTCTCTCTCTCTCTCTCTCTTTTCTATTGTAATAGAGCTTCCAGCAATCCTGTCCTATGCTCTGTACTGATGTACAGTTGGATTGTTGTTAAATTCAATTACATGTATATGGTAGTTGACTATCTGGCTTCCGGGTTGATAGAAACCTTCAACAACAAAAAATAGGTACACTGTACAGTACATGTAAATCTTAGATCTTGTGCACTGAAGTATTGGTAAACTACTTATTCTGCAAGCCAACAATCTGTTCTGAAATCTACAGCAATAAAATATAATCAATATTTTTCTATCATCAAAATGGAAATAGAAATAACCATCATTATAAGGGATAGAAAAATTAAAAATAAACATTAGTTTTCATCATGGACAGATTAGAATGTTTTGGCAGCCCTCCAATTCACAGTAGCTGCATTTAAACTGGAAGCAAAAATCATCAATTTTTAATAAAATTCTGGTAATTTGTCAAAAGTTGCTCGGCAACTACATGTAAAACATAACAAAAACCCAAATAAAAACCCACCTCTGCAGTGTGGTTTTTGAAAGGCCATCAGAAATTTTTAATGGTTTTTGGCTGTGTAAATGGGCATAATGATGTGACCTTTTAAGTCAATAATTGCCACTGATTATGAGAAATTGCTTTGTAAAAGAAGTGTTGTTCTGCAACCAAAACAAAAAGAGGGGGTGGGGATATAATGTACACAGCATATGACATTATTGAGAGAAAAACAAAGGGTGTACTGTGTAATGAAGTACAGATGATTTTTTTTTTCCCAAAAAATGTTAGATTTAGAATCAGGGTTACTTTAAGGTTCCTTATAGTGTTTGGTCCAGGTCTGACATTAAGAATGTGGTTAGAATAGAATGTTGATAGTGGAGCGAATGTTGCCAGGGCAGTTGTGTTTAATAGTACAGACCATACTGTGTAGTAAAACCCTGCCGACATGGAGTACACTGTAGTACATGTACATGTAGGTCTTCATGTATTGTAGGAGTATGAATACAGATTACACATGTAGGTATAACAGGATCATCCGTCAGCTGTAATCAAATTACATGTTCACACCGTAACAGATTTTTACGCCTATATAAAGAAACGTTGTGTACAGAATCTGCAGATAATAAAAGGGCATACACAAACATGAACGAAAGTATCTCATAAAGAAGCTAGTTTACAGAGGTTATGGTCACCTTAGATGAAAGCTAGTTTACAGAGGTTATGGTCACCTTAGATGAAAGCTAGCCAATTAGCAGTACGCACTCACGATAAACCCCGGCCTGATACGCAAGTTTTCGTACAATTCCATGTTCACAGTAGAAGCGGACCCTGATTCTTTATCTAGTTTGTGCTAAAAACGATGCTCAAGCATCGATTACGCTACATGATGTTTTGTTACTTATAAAACATTCAGACAAGAAAAGAAATTAATATGGTACATCTGTACACTTCTAATATAGCTGTACAATGAATGTTTGTGGTTTGGAGGGGGCATGGATTGAATATACATGTAACATGATCATCCATCAGCTGAAATCCAAGAGGGGACAGATCTCCAAGAGAGTTCAATAAATAAACATACATGATGGAGCTGTGGATGGGAGACATGCACAAGGAGATGTGATGCAGTTTCTCCTTCCCTTGCCAACACTTCGCAGCTTGCAGGGATTCTAGTTTTCTTACAAAAATCAGGGAGTTTAGTTTTCATGTCCAGTTCATTTCCATAGAGTTCATTGGCGAAGAGTGAACTCAATCATGTACTCAATGTCTCATCAATTTATGTGTTATTACAAAACAAGTACAATGGTTAAAATAAATAAACATACATCATGGAGCTTTGGATGTAAGAAATGTACGACATTCGATGCAGTCTGTCTTCACCGTGTAAATATTTTGCTGCTTAAAGCCTAAGGCTAAGGGGTCGGGTTCATGTGCACAAATCATAATTCACATCATATTCTCATAGTCCAGTATAATTGATTTGATATGTGTACCTCAACATTTTGACCATGATGTAAATTGTCATGTCAACAAATGTTTTGAGATAAATTGGACATCTCCAAGTTACATGTACGTTAGTGAGGCCGTTTATTAGGCATCTCAATATCTACATGTACAATGTAGTTTTAAAGGCATCGTTTAACAATGCCAAATGTGAGATGCATGGCCCTATGTGTTATCAGCGTCTGTGATATGGTGTAATATTGAAGCCCTAACAAAAATTGCGCTTCAAAATGATCATGAAGTGCCTCAAAAAAGTAAAAATCTTTGAGCGACCGGTTTTACCATACTCATTTTCTCCAATAGACTGTAGTGTTATAAAAACCGTTGGGGAAAACGGTTTTTGAAATTTCAATTTCCAATCATAAATATCTTGATAATCAAACGGGCAATCGGCTTGTAAACATCATTGGATTCCTGACTGACTTAAAGGTTTATAATTATGATTGCAGCATTAGCTAAATCGGGGATTTTGTTTAGAATCTGAGACAAACATACCCAATCCCTTTAAGCTTGACATTACCCTACATGTACAAGATAAAAACTTTAGCTCTAAGGATTGAGATTATCTTCACAAATCAGAATACATCCCTATAATTTACATATATATATAGACTAGACCTACAAATTATGAACTCTATCCCCGTGCCTCTATCTATGCCTCTAAGGCTCAATGCCTCATACTGTACATAAATGCCATTGTCAACATGTACAATGTTATTGCGATACATGATACAAATCATGTTGAATGGAATGTTAATTGGACAATTTCACATCCATACAATACCCAGTCTCTCTATAACATGAGCACATGAGATTCCTCTCATATTTTAAAATATGATATGATGTCAGTTTTAAACGAACTCATTTGATGTGCCTCATGTTTTACATGTATACAGTACAACATTATTGTAATACATGCTCATGTTTTTTCAGGTATGTTAATTGGACAAAACACATATCCATGCACCCTACGTACGCTACATGATGTGGGCACATCACAAACTAAGTGGCCCCTTCTCGCCAGACAAGGCAGGGATAATTGGCATTGATCGAGCAGCATCTCAAATTAGGAGAGAAACACACAGCCAAGACACACCTCCCTTGATATGTACTGTACATACAGTACAGTAGGCTGCATCCTTAGCCTATAATGTTAAAGATAAAGACCAGTTCTGGTCATGCGATTGCATTGTGAAAGAAACGTTGTGGAATCGATCAGAAAAGGTTGATCATCTAGCATATAGGTATTGGTGTGTACTGCAAGGTTCTGGAATCATCAAAATGATAAAAATTTGGCCCAGTCTTGGTAAAGTTACAAGCACTGTACACAGGAAGATGTATATGGGACTACCCGACACGTGCGTGCACGTGCGCGATATCTATTTGGTCCCAATAGATATAATAATTTACCAAATATATCAATTAGTAGGCGGTTTCCCGGCAAAATTTGTATCATCACGTATTAGTCAAAACATATTCTTTCACATGATTGGTAATGAGAGCTTCCATTTCATTTTTTGAGAGGGGGGCGTTTCCAAAACTGGTCTTTACCTTTAATAACATTTGGAAATGGATACAGCGCATGTCTTGCATTTTCATGACAGACAAGTTTATGTCTACTATTCATTGCTGTCTGTACACTCTCTCTATACATAGAGTATTTAAAACATGAGCCTGGCTAACTTACAAGTTAATTGAAGAAGAAAAAAATCCATGAACATGGAAGAAGAGAGCTACAACTTAGCTTTGGAAAGCTCTAGAAGTCCTCAGGATTAAAATAAAAGACATTGACAATGCCATCCTCACCCACCCCCCCCCCTTCCCCACCTGTCAAAACAAAAGGCAAAATCACACAGTGTTAAATGCATGACTACAATAAAAACACATTCAATGTACCGGTAACCCCTCTTATTCTTGCCTTTACTTCAAGGGATGCAGTAAGCGCTGTGGCAATGGAACGACGGGCCTACTGCTTCAGACTCAAGTCACTTTCATTGGGGACAGGAGATGGAAGGGGAGATGACCCCTCTTCCCTACTGTAAAACAATGCTACAAATATATATGTCCAAACATAAACAACTACCCTGGTACACTTAGGGTGCGTTTATGCTCAACTTTTTCTGGCCAGAATGAGGCTTTTGTTATGTGGTTAGTTCAAAACACTGTCGCGTTCTTTCTCATTTTCGTAGAATCACTGATAAACGGCGAACGTAAACTCACAAAAAGGTGCGTTTACGATCGGCGATTCTCCAAAAAGACGGTTTCTGGGGAAGCATAAGCGCACAATCATTTGTAAACGCGTTTAAATGACGTTCCCGGGGTCAACGTAGCATGCGCAGTGCAGGTTTGCGAATCCAGCTGCAGAGCCCGAATTTGCCTGGAGGAGCTGGAGAAGGTGAGCATAAACAGTACACCTACGATGAGCATTTACGATGAGTGTTTACGATGAGCGTTTCAAATCGCTCATTCGGCCTTCAAAAGTGAGCATAAACGCACCCTTATTCACCCAACCAATCTCTCCTTCGCCCTATCATGGAGATTGCAAACTTCTTTGAAAAGAAGAATCCCTTACAAGGTGGAGATGTTTATTGTGAAAAGGCTGCAAATATGTGCTTTGCTGATTGAAGATCCAGCAATCTGTGAAATCTGTTCTTACATTTCCTCCTCCTGGACATCTCAGGTCAATATAAAACACATCCCGAATATTTTCCTTGGCTAATGATTTTGTCCCAAATCAGAAACATTTACGATACATACATGTAGTACATGTACATAAATGTAGTACATACATGTAGGCCTACATCCATGGAGACAGTGCTATGAAGCAGTTTGGGTACATATGAAATGAATCAATCGAGAAAGTACCATCCCCCCTCAGTAATATGTGCCTGTCATCAGTTAATGCTGGGTTTTATCCATCAGCATTTAGGCCTAACCTATCTCACTGATCCCTCATACGTGTATGTCTGTTCTCATGAACATGTTGTAGACTAAAATGTTCATATGTTGAAAATAATGTTTTCTTTCTTCTACGAAATCATCTATTTTGGCAAGATGATATTTTTTTAATAGTAAGCAGTTTCAATAATGGACAAAATGATTATACACTGTACATGTACATGTATTCATTTATTCATTTTGTAATGTGTATACAGTAACAACATGTAATGTATATATGTTCCAGTACAAAGTATACTATAGAGTACATGTAGGCCTACTTGTATTCCTATAGCCTAAACCATTTATTTGGCCCTGGTCACTCATGAATATGCCTTCAGGAAGGCCTACAATGTACAATATAAAATATCCCTACACATGCAGCTCTAGAATAAGCCTTTAAGAAATAATCTATAGGTCAAGTAAGTCATTAATCTACCTTCTGGGATCATAAATCATTTCGGGGTAAGATAAACTACTTGTAATCGCCAATGACATAGTTATGGCACACAGGTTTGTATACAAGGTCCAACACTAGTAATCCTATTTAAAATTGACCTACACTGAAATACCCTCCAGTGCTTGAGCGACCTCACAAATAGGCGTACAGACTGAGATATTATCATTAAAATTCTTATTGCATGCCCACTCTATCGCTTGTTAATTCTATGTTGTATGTCATCGACGAATACAATGTACTAGTAATACCGGTATTGCATGTAATGAGTCATCTTTTGTCATCAGCAAAAAAATGGGACTATACAGCTACATGTACATGTATGGAGTAATCTTCAAGAGTAATAATAATTCGAGGAATAAGGCTGAATCATTGAGCTGCAATAATAATTCCAGGAATAGAGTTGCACCCTCTCCTAACAACTCAATTAGGAATGGGTACTATCTGGATTGCTCATCACTCATCAGACCTGTCCACATTAGCCAAAGTACTTAAAGCTAATCTTGAGCTCTGGTATGGGAATCGTATTTTGAGAGAAAATTGCTATGAGTATGATATATTCTGGATTGTTTATCCTGCAGTAGATTGGTTGTTTGGAACAGTGAAATAAAAACAAACACACAAAAACTTACTGGGCATCATCTTTGATAAAAACCACAACTCTCATTTACACATGTTATAGTGAACTGTGTTTAATTATGCACATTGTGTTGGGCCTGCTTACCCGGATTTCCTTATCTTTCTATGCTCATTACTCAGCCACAATACATTTTCTACCAAAATTGGCACATGTCATTTATTTGTAATCTTGAACAATCAGTGTAAGTTTCGTTGGAGTCTGAGATAATTTTTGTCTATATTTACCAGAACTCAAGTTTATCTTTAAATAGCCTCTTAATTCTGGTTGAGGGAAATCAGCCCAATCACAACTACATGTACATGTTCAGTAGCTCAAGCTAATTCGCAGAGAAGATGCAAATAGTTGGTTATGTAACCATCGCACATAGATTATTAGCTTGGGCTAGATCCTATGCAATAAAGGATTATTCGTGAAATAGCTCACCGGTACTATTTGGCCAATTTGTGGACAAATTCGCTGGTTAAGATGCAATTGGACAACATGTATGAACATGTACATGCTTTTCCTGTGGCTTGAGCTACAATGCAGTTTATTGTGGGAGGAGAAACTCTTGACTGGGTCTAATAGCCATGGGGAACTTCAAAATGTTTGTTCTTCGGAAGCGCTGATCAGTCTAATATCACAAGCTTGAGCTTGTTAGGGCTAATGAAAACGTACCTCTATAATCCATGGATCTGATAATGACTGCAATAAAGATACACTTGCTATCAGGGTCCTGCAACTGGTCAGTTTTGTCATCCCAAAAATGTCAATTGCCTCCCATGCTTCATAATATGCAATAAACATATCTCGCCGGCCGCCGGTAGCAAATGTATCCAGGTCAAGTAGGTAGAGCATGCTGCATATAATCTAAGGATGATGCCATATCCAATTGGAGGCATCATGGATGTGTGTTTGCACTTTAAAGGGCAATCCAACCCTTGTAATAAGTTGATTTGTATGAAAGCACAAAAATAACAGAAACAGAATGGCAAAAGTTTGAAATGAATCGGACCAATAGTAAGGAAGTTATGAATGTTTGAAATATGAGTTCACTAAGTCTATGCGAATCTCAAATGGGTAGTTTGGTAAAACTTTGGTTAGTGGATTGTGACGTAGGACGTGGATAACTCTCCCATTTGCCGTGTACAAAAATATCACTAATTTCTGTTTTTATCATAAGTTCCTTCTCCCTTGGGGCAATACTCAAAATATATTATAGATAGCATATTATTATAGGTCTTCTAAAAAGAATAGACCCTCCTGAGCAACAAATTTTTGAACAATTTAAATTTTAGTCATTTTATATGTTGGAACAGATGGGAAAGTAGTCCGGCACAACATCACATTGACATTACTGCTTCAGCCAATTGAAGTGCCATACCTACATGTATAGTGATTACAACTTTCAAAAAATCATAACTTACTTATTTAGTCAGATTTAATTGAAACTATCATCAGTTTGCTTCTCTGATTTTTCTGCTTTCGTTTAGAGTAGTTGTCCATTTGGGTTGGATTTCCCTTTAATAGACTTATGAAGATGATGTATTCCATCTAAAACCATCCCTTTCAAAGCCAGCATTAGTATTCATTCTGTACGCTGTACATGTATGTATGTGTATGGCTATATCATGTACATGTAAGCGTACATGTAGACTCACTACTAAAATATGAATTCAGTGACTCACTGAAAACAGTAAACTAAACATATTAAAAATATTAAAAAATATTAAAATAATAATATATGTTGTACATGTACACAAATACATGTATTTGGATACTTGTATGCTGAGGTTTAAAAATAAAAATCCCTGTTGTACAATCAAGATTTTTGAAAAAAATTTAAATCATTGAACTTTTAAGAATAAACCCTTTAGTTTTCAATTTTTTTCATCCTTGGTTTTATACTTTTATCGTGAAATTAGGGATACAGAATCTGTAACGTAGATAACCATTCCAACGCACATAGTGCACTGTTCCTTACATAGATATCATCTATTCAGAGTCAAAATACATTCTACAAAATGTTAACAAGCACACTGCATTATCCTTCTAGGGCATTGGAAATGTTAATTTACAATGAAAATTAGAAGGGCATATTGTATATTTTCACAGAAACTATTGTTTTGATAATTCCGGGTCTAGGTTGAAAACATTACGATGCAGCCAATGACAATAAAGTATAAACATAATTGAAAAAACTATGCCCTACAAATTTATAAGTTACAGTAAATTTCCAAAACAGGACTTTTTAAAGCTGCACTGTACATGTTGTGTGTACTTTTGAAATGAAACTTGACAATGTTTTCCCCCGCAATTTATTAACAGCCCTGCTCACCAGACCTATGTATATCAGACAGGTATGCAGTTTACATTGTGGTAAATATCTGTGGTTTTGACAGGTAATGAAAGCAGTGGTTTACTGTATGTTATCAACTGCTACTGCTCAATACAGAGGTCATTCAGGATCACAGAACAGTTCAGTTTCATGCCAACATACATCATGTACAATGTAAGTATGTAATGCCCATTAACACAGTACTGTACACTTGACACTACTCAATCAGTTGAGCTGATATAATTATTGTAAAAGGGTGCTTGAATTTTTTGTGAACTACTCACCACAGCATAATGTAGAAGACTTCAAAAAAAAAAATCCCTTTCTATACACGACATACATGTACTGTACAGAAGTTTATTGAAAGTTAATCGAATGAAAGGACGATGCCATTCCTTCTAAACTACATACTGTACACATATTTGTCATTGCTACTAAACTGATGTAAAAAGCAAAAGTATATAAAACTAATTGGGGATTTGATATATAGAGGTCTACATGTCAGCCTAGTGCAACAGGCATGGGTGCTGCATGAATAATCATAACTTACATAACTACAGTCAGTTTTACAGGAAGATGTCATTTTTTACTTTCCCTTTTGAAATTTGCTTTTCTGTTCAAATACACTGAAACCTTTGATCAAAGGTGAATAAATAATGGTGTCACAGAAAAGTTGGAAAAAAAATGATCTGTAATGATCCAAATCTTCTTCTAGGACTCTTTCAAAAATAATTCCACAAAATTCGACAAAAACCAATCCTTGTACTAACTATTAATTGACATGTTGAATGAACTTGCAGCCTCTTTATTCCAAATGGGGAGCCGGAGCCAGACGTGATGAAAAACATATTGGTTTCTCTGGTCTGGCCACAAAACTCTGTAACAGTATACAGGGCTCTCTCCTCAAGCCACGAACAGAATCTTAATTTAGCAAGCCCCTGTCATCCTGCCGTGCAGAGGAGGATTAGATTTCCAAACCTACATCAACAATACCCAGCATTGTACATGCACCTCCTACAGACTGTCCAGTTGTTTCTAAGCAGGCCTATGATTTTAACTGACCTCCTTTCTACTGTCCATTGTAATGTATGGGTGTTCAAAACACAAATTATAATTTTGGGAGAGTAGAATTTAGATTTTGACAGGGGACAATTTTAAAGAGGATGTGGCGATGTGCAGGTGATATCGTTTTGAACACAAGTTTTAAATAAGTTTTCTCAAATGTTTAAAGGGGAAGTCCACCATGATAATTGGCTGGTATTAATAAAAGCAGAAAAACACTAGAAACGGATTAGTGAAAATTTCAGCCATATCCGATTAAACAAAGGAAACTAAGGAAAGTTATGAACTTTTGAAGTTGTCATCAGTGAAACACAAATTGCCAACATTGTGACGTACAATCTATCTTGCGAGGACCTCTCCAATTTGCTCTGTACAGAAAATATCATAAACTTTCATTTTCTTAGTTTTTAATGACGTATAGATTTGTTTTATACAGGGGTTGTAGAAGAACATATTTGCAATAACTATATTATGGTGCAAGTACAGTGTGTGATTGAAAATTTAATTTCTGATTTTTTATATTTTTTTTTAGTACAGAGCAAATGGGGGAGGACTTTACAAGATACATCATAATGTTGCCAATTTGTGTTTGATTGATAGCACCTTCAAAATGTCATTACTTTTTTTTCGTCAGATTTTGCTCAAGCTTTCACTGATCTGTTTCTCTCTTTTGTCTACTATTAAAACCAACTTAATATCAGGGTGGGCTTTTCCTTTAAGTAAAAAAAAGTTGTTCATAAATTAATGTATATGTTGGATTTGGATAGATTTACCATCATATCATATACATGTACATGGAGGAATTTGGTAAAGGCATGTACTGTAGACCTATAAAGAAAATGTTATTGGGAGGGGGAAGGAACAGTGATGAAAAAGATTTCACAAATAAGAGTAAAAACTTCAGACTTTCCTCCTATAGGCTAAACTGTATAGCCCAGTGCATGCACCATACATCCCCCCTGAGATAAGGCTTTCTGTGAATGCAGCATTTAATCATGTTTTTTTCTCCATTTTAATTAAAATCATTTTCTGTCCCTATTTTGGGTTGTAAAATAATCCTCCATAGAGTCTGGATGGGAGACAATTAGACTGAAAGCTAACTGTCTGTAGACTGCCAGACCTATCGTCCTGAGTACCTATCACTGAATCAAACAACACAGTCAGTCTACATAACACCCTCATGAATTACATCCAAAATGAGACTATTTATCCCACAAATCAATGCCCCCTAGTTGTTGTCCCACCACAATATTGAAATCGAAAGAAAGTTTAGGGGTCCTTTCTCTATCCTGTTTTGACTTGATTTGGCTTAAATTTCCACTAATCCTGTGGCAATTTGATTGAAAAAGCTGTGCTTGGGTCACAGTGCTCACAAAGAAATGTTACCTCGCTTTACAATACAGCGGGTTCTGCCTGTCTGACTCAATGAATTCCTTTGGTATTGCAACAAGCAAAGGCTAATGGCAGAAATGTGTGACAAGATTTGACATTTCTATATGTCTGATTTGCATTATAATGCAGTTAAAAGTCAGACTATACATGTGGGCGTGGTTTTACAGTTACATTCAGCAAGCAGACTAGAGCCCTCTAAAGGCACGATGAATAAGGAATGTTAATAATATTCAAGTTGGCCATTCCTACATGTCCAAGATTTTTTTCATCCATCTTTATCATTGAAATTGGGCCCTCATTTCTCATCCAGATTTTCTCAAAAATAAGGAGTAGAGTTCTGTGCCATTTGATACTTTTATCACACACACAGTATGCTATTGGTTTGTCAATTCCTTTCATTACAAATTTTCTCAATTAAATTTTATATGTTGATGCACGACAAAGGTTCAAATCAAACTAAAATCATTTGTGAATTTGCCCACTCCTTGTCTAGATGTCATTGGTGTCTTCTTTAATTCATGTGAAAACAAAACAAAACAAAAACATCAAATAATTTTTTAAAGAAGTGGGGGAGTAGACAGGAATGAGAAACTACATGTATTGCTAACGATCAACTTATTCAGCCTAATGTACATATACTTAATGTACAAGGATAATATCTTCAGTTGTTCTTTTATTTAACATTTCAAAAGACACATACACATACAATGTACATGTACATGAACCGTGAAAATGAAGAGGGAGAGAGAGAAAAAAAAATTCTAAGAGCATGTGACAATAAGCATCTATGATGTCACTCTCTACTTATAAAAAGTAGACAAGATGTCAATTTAATCATGTTCCATCGCATAATGTCGTGTTCATGTGGGCAGATATACATGTATCCTGTTTTGCTTAAATCAGCAGGAACTTTTTCGACTGCAAACAATACCTTTTTCAGATCTTTTCTCTCTATATGCTCAGTATTTATTTTGTAACATGCTTGAATTGGTCATTTTATATTCTCTACTTCAAGGCTCATGCACACAATGGACTCAATCTTTATGCAGTTTGGCTAATATTTGTCCTCTTATATTTTGCAATTACTATGTAAACATTACAAATAAGTCAGATGGAAACGGGAGAAAAAAAATCAAACAATGCATTCACAGGCAACATAATGAATATAAGTGAATCACCTTGGAAACACCACTCCTACTGGCGGAAGTAGACTCGGTGTGTCCGTTGCTCTTTCCCACGCTTCCTCCAGTACTGCCCGTCGTCGAACTTCCAATCTTGGGCGACGGCGGATCCGGCCGCTTCATGCCATCCAACAGCCTCACCAGGAGAATGTTGGTGGGCAGGTCCGTTACTTTTTGATGCGGGGCAAGGTCCCGGCACTCCGGCAGCGCAGTTCGCCCCGGGTATTGAGGATCTGCTGAAGACATCGCTGGCAGAAGGTGTGCTGACAGGGCAAGACACGACTGGTCGCATCCAACCGCTCCAGGCATACAGAGCACTCGAGGATGTCAAATATCGATTGTTCATCCATTCCGTTCATTTAGGCTATTTGCAGCCCCATCACTTTAGTTTCATCAACGATAACATTGTCTGTGTCATGTCACGAGTCTTCCATTGTTTATCATCTATAGCACACTACATCATTCCATAGAAACTTAAACCAGGACAAAAATATGTAGTTCAGCTTTAGTTTTCACCTGACATAGAAAGAAACAACAATGAAGAAAACAATTTATTTAATAATTTCACTTTCCCTATAGACCTTGTTATTCGATGATGTGATAAATATGATCCTGGATGGCAGCTGAAAAAATTAGAGAAACACATCAGAAATTTGCTTCATTTGTATTGACAATTTGACATACCCATATTAATCAAAGTATACCATTCATCAATATGTATGATGGATTGATGGTACAGACTTTTTTTCCATGGGACAACATTTTACCCCTTTGTTTCATAAATGTAGTAGAAAAAATGGATTTTTAAATATTGTGCATAGAGTTCTCTATCTAATCAGGCATAATGCTGCATTGATGATGGGTTTCCCCAATCTTTAGTGATTTCAACTTCAACTTTTTCATTTTTATGTCTGATTTTCTCAAACATTCAATGACATGCTTCTCTAATTTTCTCTTAATATTATTACCCTAAATTTTATAAATTCCTCTTTAAAGTGTCATGAAGATAATAAAACATTTTGAAGTGTTGGAAAAATTACCAAAACTGTAAAAATCAAAGTTCCTCTCTTATTTAAATAGTGCCATGGTGCCGTTCCTCTAATTCAAAAAGTGAATGATCATGTTTCATCCGCAACACTCAGTGGTAGCATTTAATGATATCAGTAGGCGCATTTATACTGTCAAATACCTCATTTTGAAAAATCACGATGTTTCGTGCACCCGTTTACACTTGTGCCGAAACATCACCGACTGAGCTGCTCAGCGATGTTTTGGTTGGTAATGCGCATGCACAGTCTTCCCAAGGCAAAATGCTTGATCATACAGCGAGTCCAGCTCAAACAGTCATGCACGTATAACGGTACGTGTGACTACATGGACTACATGTTACCGCACGTACCCCTATAGATGGGACTACATTTACGCTTCCGTGAATGTTTCGCCATGGGTTCGTTGATGACATTGCCTTCGATTTATTCCCGAAACAACCGTGGGATATAGAATTATGAGAAGATATTTGGAAGAGAGCTTTGATATACTTTGAATTATCACGTACGAAAGTAAAGCGTAAACAACTAGTTTACTTTATGCAAATAAGGCTTCAAGGACGAAAGCTGGACACGCTCCTAAAGTCACGTGACAAACCTCGCGATGTTTCAGCTGCGAGCGTTTATACTTGCGAAATACGCCAAAACACGCCAAAAGATCACACTTCGGTTTGGAATGTTTCGGGCTTGGCATTTTTGCCGGTAAAGGGTAGTTGCCTTGGTAACATCACTGAAACATCGCGGTCAGGCTCCGGTTTGGCATTTTTTGGCGTGTTTGGATGACCGTGTAAATGCCCCTAGTCATGGATAAATGACAAACATTCCAACTAACCTCACTCTCCCATAAATTTCATAAACACTGCACATGCCACAAAACCGTGAAAAATATAAAAAAAATAAACTGCAATAATGAGTGACAACTACTTCTGAAAACACAATCTTTATAAAAAATAAATAAATAAATAAAGAGCTGTGGTGAATAACAAATGCCTTAAAAAATTAATACACGGAATTCACCTTTCCTAAGGCAAATGGATGATTCCACACAAAATGGGACAAAACCCTAACATTTCAAAATTATCTACATTTCCTTCTGGTTCAGTCCACATTACTAAAAAATAAAGAAAAGTTACCCAAGTTTAAACATAGAAATTTGTGTTACAGAACTTACAGACAGAATACAGAATGACATAATATATCAAATAACAAGGATGGAGTTGGCCTTGGCAGACTTGGCATTGCATGGCAATTAAAAAGAATTGACCTAAGCTACACATTACACATCAACCCTTAAATGTTAAAATGGCCTTAAAAATCATGTTTTTCCCATCTGTGATTTTGATCTTTAGAATCGCTCATTTGTATAATTTTGGCTTCATTTCAAAGATAAGATAATTTAAGTTTCTTTGCCAATGCACAAACGACATATCCACATGGTTTTTGGAATGGATATTCAGGTTTGGATATTGGCAAAAAGAAATTCTTTTTTCTTTGAAGTTCAGTGTTGATTTTCACCATTAAATTACTCTTCCGTAAATTAAAAAAAATTATTTTCGGTAGAACAAGCAGATGTGGTTATTTCTTTCAGTGTCAAAGTCATGAGATGACACAGCATAGCTGGGTCAGGAACCAATAAAAAAACATGTGTATGTAGATTTAAAACAATTTGAAATTGTGGAGACTTGCTGGTGTACTTCTTGTGTTGTCTCTTCTGTGATATCTTTTAGTCCAACAAGGGTACAACACTGTTACAGATTACGGTTTTAAGAATACCGGCCGCTTCTGGCATCTTGGGAAAGCCAGCCTGACATTAACAAAACTTCGCTCACTAGGAATAATTTTGCTCCAGCTCAGATCTATTGAAGTGGTTTCTTAGAAAATTTTGAGTACAAATTTCGCATAAAAATTCAAAATATTTAGGTTTCTGTAGATTTAAAGTTAAACCTAAATATTTTGAATTTTTAGGCGATATTCGTACTCAAAATTTTCTAAGAATATATATAACTTATCGGAAATTCAATTTGAAATATTCTGTTTACTGGAATTTTTTCTCTTCAATACTATTGAATTTAAAAATTTCCTCACGAAAGTTCACAAGTTGGGTTCTGTCGGAAACGCAATACTCACAGTGTACACAGATACGGCTGGTTTTGTGTTGCCAATTTGATACTTACGATAAGTTTAGTGTACCAAGGCAAAAACAGGGAGTTTGTTCACTTTGTTGAATTGTAGCAAACTCACTATGCACGCGCCTTTTTAAATTCATCACCATTATCATATTGCAATTTGCAAGTACCAAATTGGCAATGCAAAATAAGCTATTTTTGTGTAAACCCCACGTATTTGTATTTCCGGCAGAACCAACATCGCAAACACTTGTGAGGGTCAGCATCTTTTGTAATGTAAATCGCCTTTTACTTGTTAGCTCATATTATCATCAGGAACATGTGGAAGGTAAGCACATCGCTATTACTTTGGTATCAAATTTTCACATTTTTTGTTGATTTCAAAATTCTTTGTGCAACTAAGTCTATGACTATGACAACGAGTAGAAAGGAGAGTCCACTAGCGAACTCCAAAGCCAAAGGTAGTTTGAGACCCTATGGCCGGCTTCTGTCTCTAAAGAGCTAAAGAGAGGAGCCGACCCTACCCAAATAAGAGGCTAACAAACGAAAGAGACAGAAATTTTCGGTCTAGGTTTAGCTGCACCATAGACATAGTTCTTTGTTAAAATTGTAGGCCTTTTATTGAGACATTGTATACACCTGCACAGCTGCCACAGCACCTATATCAGTACGAGAATACACCTGACCACTACACTCGACGGTGGCCTGTACTTGGTTATTAGTTTATAAGGTGCTAATTCAGAATCATATCCATAATTTGACCCGTAACTCCGGCGTGGAGATACCCTATTAAAACATACAAAAATCACCTAAATCTTCATCAATTGTTCAAATAATGGTCATAATTTAAAAGTCGTTATGTTTCTTTCCTGTTTCGTATCAATTTTCTTATCTTTTTTGAAGTATTTTCCCCAAAACGAGGACATAATATAAACTTTCTCACAGGTTTCACGGCAAACCGCTGCACAATACAAATTTTGCATACCGATAGCGTACTGACGGTGGGGTGCGGGCGCGACTGAAGTTAGCGACTGTAATCCCAGATCCTCATTAAATTCATCATTACGGTCGCTAACTTCACGCACGCGCGCGCCCGCACCCCACTGTCGGTACGGTATGCAATAGTATTGTGCAGCAGTTTGCCGTGAATCCTGTGAGAAAGTGTATCATATAAGTCTACGTTTTTAGGAAAAATACTCCAAAAAAGATAAGAAAATTGACACGAAACAGGTAAGAAACATGACCATTATTTGAAATTGATGAAGATTTAGTTGATTTTTTGGTATGTTTTAGTAGGGTAACTCCACGCCAGAGATACGGGTCAAAGTACGGATATGATTCTGAATTAGCGCCGTTTATTGATCTAGCGAAGAAGAAGAATAAGAAGAAGAAGAAGAAGGTTCGTCACACGTAGAACTTTTACCATTCCGCGATGTACAGTGAGTTTACGCGCCCTGATTGGCCGATACGCTAAGTGGCTTCGAATTTAAGTGAGAGAGGGCCTACTTAACGTAAGTGCGACTTAAGCGCGACTTAAGTTCAATGGCAAAGTCAATACGAAATATTACGTCACACCAGAGATTTTGACATGACGTGCTTTAAACAGGTGACGCACTTCACACATAACTGATGCACACACGTAATTGCACACACATAAAATAGAAAAACCAACAAATATTTCAGAATAAATTTCCAGTTTGTACCTTAAATATGACGAAAATGAGAATTTTTCAAACTTAAGACTTAGTTAAGTAAGACTTAAACTTAAGTGAAATACTTAACTTTTCAAGGACGCTGATAAAATTGTAACAAATAGAGGGTTTGACTGAAATATCATAATTTTGGTATCGGTAAAAACGGAAAATCACAAGCTATCTGTATCTCCTCGCACTAATATCTTATAACATAGAGCCTATGGGAGCCAGCGATAGCCAATCTAAAGGGCCCATGTCGGCTAGGCTCGGCACCAAATTACGAAAATGAGACCGAGATCGGATGAACGTTCTGCGCATGCGCTTGCTGTAAGCCGATGTAAGCTATTGTTCTACGTGCGTCAGGCAGTCAGGGTTCGGGAAAGGGCAGATGGTAACTCCAGGGAGCTCGGCGTCGGCGTCGGAGCTCCCTGGAATAGGTACGTTACAATCCCGGCGCTGTGCGGTGAACAAAATCTGACTTCTTGTGTGCGCGCCTGAATGCGGCCGGTGCGGAGGACTCCCCTTAAAACACTGTTTTCGTAGGGGTTATAGGGGTTTGATATTTCGGATACTTGGTCTATCGTATTCGTCACACTTTCCTCTTTAATTTGGTATCCACTTTGTATGGAGATTTTCATCACAACGATCACCAGAGAGCAAACAAAATGAAAGTCAACTTCCACCGTCTTTTACTTAAGGATCGGGTCATCAGGAATTCGAAAAAAGTAGGCAGACCGATAGCTTACCTATTTATCTGTGCTCTTGTGAAATTTTATTGAAATCCTTCGACGAGAAATGTGTATTTTTTGCCCCAGAATTGATGGATGTCATGTCATGTTTTGCAACTTGAACGGCAGTCACCGGTGAGGGTGTACAGCGCATGCGTGTGTACGAGATTTGTTGTGTGGTGATCGTGCGATTGATGCGAACGATGCGAAGAAAATATCGTTTTCTGCCCCAGTTTTTATATAAAAATACTGATTGTGAATATGAAATCATGTAAAATATGGATAATTTATACATCATTCGTACATTATATGAAAAGAAACCATTCATTTTGGCCAGGAGAAAGGCAATGAATATGGATTTTATAAACAGGAATGAAAATCGAGTGACTTTCTCCAGACAGATATGCGCATGCACATGCATGCTCGGTCAAATTCACCTTGTTTTTATTGTTTTTGGTTTCCGGTTGTTCCTCGATATGCGATCACAGCTTTTTTCTTAAGTCAATAGACCTCTAGTAAATGAATGGGGAGCGACAGCTTAATTTTCCATCTCAAAAATGACTGTAACTTCCTTAATACTGAAGGTAAGGAAGTGAATTAGGTATCAAATTAAAGGTCTTCTGATGCTTTATCTGCTAAGGAGTAAGGTATATCACAGAATGACAGATTAAGTATTACAAATCTCAAAATTTTGTAACATCCCTACCTGGAGTTAGGCAGATGGGTGATTACAAACTCATTTCAGGTTTTTTATAGCTATAGTCGATCTATATCACTCTTCATGCAGGAGTATAGGTTCCAATTAAGGCTAGGTGATATTAATATCATATTTCATATCAATATCTATTATCACCTAGCCCTAGGCTTACGGCTAGTTGGGGTGGTAGAATGCAACCGACTGTCATTGTTGTCATTGCGGTGCCAATGCAATGCAATGCAAAATGCATAAATGCAGCCCTGCAGTGCAGTCACTGCACTCGCAATGGCAATGCAAAAACCGAACAAGCGCAACCATCCGCCATCGCCATGCCCATTACAACGTTAATTTAATTATTTCGGTGAAATTATGTCCCCGTCACTTCGTAAATTTATTTTTTCGAGTAAAAAAAACACAAATTAAATACAATGCACCTTCATAAACATCACTCTTAAATGAAAAACAAATATCTATATTTTTTCTTCTGCAACTTACGAATTACGTGTCGCTGTGTGTCGCAGCGTCCATTACTATTATGGTATCTCTAAAAATTTGAGTTCCGGCCAATGCGAGCGAATTCCGAACTGAGCTGAGATGGATTCACAGAGATATTGTCATTGAATCTTAATGGGTTGATAAAACTAAAATCGCTATTCTTCGGATGGTAATGGAAATTCTTTATAATAAAGCTTTAATATAAACACAAATTCGCTTTAATCTGATAGTTTTATCTGAAAAGTTATTGTTTGGGAAGCTCCAGGTTTAAAAGGGGCCATGCAGGGAAAATGAGACAACATCGAATATTCTTTCGTTTATCCAAAATGTTAATTATCCCAAATGTACTACTCTATTCTTTTAAAGCTCTTATGACAAGAAAGTGACTAAATATATGACCTACCATGAGCAGGCCTTAAATTTCAATATTTTTAGGGCAAGGCCACTTTTCTGTAGGGCACATTCCTATATCAAGGCACAAATAGGAATAATTGGAAAGGGCACAAAAAATCTCCAAGGCCACTGAGAGGGGCATTGAGGCCAATCAACTTGAGGGCATCCACGGCCATGGCCTTGGTGGCCTTGGATTAATTTAAGCCCTGCATGAGTCATAATTTTACTAAAACTCGATCAGTTGGGTTATCATAACATTGCTCTTCTTTTGTTCTTCATTTTTTTCTTCTTCATATTGGGCACTGACACTGTCACGAGTATTTTTCTTTCTTGCTACAAAATACCATCAAAACTATTTCTAATACGATTACGTACATTTTCATTTTCAAGTGCTTGGTTCAGAATGCCTTACAGTGACAATTTTCGTTGATAACCGACATATAGCTGCTGTACTAAAACTACGAAATATTGCCGTAGATGGCAGCATGCTATATTTAGAAATGGGGTTACAAAGTGTGACCGAACAACATGTCTGTCATGAAACTAAAATGCCTCCTTTCTTCTTTTTTCCCCCGTTTTTGAGACTTATAATGCGCCGGTAAAAATGCATGTGATAACACTTTCTATCATTTCATTGCCTTGTCTGACATTTTGATTTCATTTGTGTCCTCAGGCTCATTCCCGGTCGCTCTTCGCCACATATTTTTACTTTATATACACCTGTGACTTGAAATAAATGATAATCAGATATACGTGTATAAGTTTTTATATGGCACCAATATCCACTTGAAATAAATTGCTCAAGGCGCACTAATGTCAAAGATGAAATTACGTGAAAGTACTTACACAAAAGTAAAAGACTATAAGGAAATATTATCAAGATAAACAAATAAGGAAATAAATCAATAAATTATAGGCCAAATCAAACAAATGCACTTTTAGATAAAAAATTGACAAAAAATACGAGAAAAATACATTTTAAAATGTCTTTAGAAAAGAAAATGATGAAGTAAATTATCGTTGACATCAAATATCAAAAGCAACATAAGTTTAAGTGTTGTGAAGGTCATCCCTTGACAACAAAATGAACAAATGATTTGTTTTGTTTGGGTAGGCCTAAATGGTATCTAAATACCTAGCAGAAAAGGTTGCTTTTACTGTCAAATGTGTATTCAAACATTGATAACCTAAAGATCGAAGTCGATCTACTTTTGAGTTTTGACGCCTTGAAATTCAACCAATAAACAAAAACCAGCTCACAAAAAGGGGGAAAAGGGAAACCAACAATACATGTATTAACGGCAAACCAACAACGACAAAATAAAGTGGGTGGCCCTTTTTTGCAGTATAGAAACAGGTATTGCATCGATCTTTGATCCACCTCATAAATCTAATCATCCCTATAAACCATTTCGTGTGTCGGCTGAAGACAATCAGTAATGAAGTGGGATGGAGGTGATAATGAAGTCTGCATATACGTCGGCAATTCAAATGTCAACTTGCCCACATGGCGTATATCCACCATAAGGTTGAGCAAAGAGATATCACCTCTTTGGGTTGAGCCATAAGTTGGGGACAGCGGGCACACGACCCCACCCCCTTGTAATGTCCAAGGTCAAATAAAAAAGGAGAAGAAGATTGAATTGATTCTATATATACATGCATGGATAATTCCATAAATTAGGGACCCACTTTGTGACATTTTGGGTGTCCCTGTATACATAGGAACTCACACGAATTTGTGGCTCAGAGTAAAGACTTATGACGTATGATTGTTAAGTGATTCTAGGTATGAGGATGCAATAGTATGCTTGGAAATCACTTTACAATCTCACTCCACTATTTAAGTCTTTAATCAGAGCCACAAATATGTGTGGGTTCCTTATGACATTTGTAACAGGGACACCCAAAATGTCACAAAGTGGGTCCCTATAATTTATGGAATTACCCACATAACGTATAATGTATATGTATCCTATACATAATTCCCTATCTGCACATTATTATTTCATTATTTAACTGTCTGCTTTCTATTCATATTGTTTTTGTTTGCAAAGCGCTTTGAAAACCCACGCTGAGTTGAATTGCGCTATACACAAACATTATACTATTATTATATTCTTATAGTGTGGGGCTGCCAAGATACAGGATTCCGCCCCCCACCACCGCCACCTCCACTACCACCTTTATCCCACATCAGAATAGTATAATTCCAGCCTTTCTCTCTCTCTCTCTCTCTCTCTCTCCTCTCTCCCTCCCCTCCTTTATTATATCGATCTCCTTCTTTCTCTCTCTTTCCGCCCATGCAGGTTCTCCTAATGGTGGGTTCCCACTGCCGATCAAACCAACCCGACCAAGCCCAATCAAGCCCGATCACCCATTTTTCCCCGACCAATCCCGACCACATGCCTAAACACAAGCTCTTTCCGACCGCTATTCGACCATTGACGACCCACATTCGACCTTTCACGACTCCTGCACGACGTATAGTCGACCACAACTTCGATCTCTTCTCGATCATTCCGATCTACCTACAATCCCAACGCGATCCCTACTAGACAAACTAGACGTACACACGATCTCTACACAATCTCGGCCCGAGCAGATCGACCTGTTCGAACAGGGATCCAAGATGACTCGTGAATTGAATGGTTGCACAAAATATTATCGTCAGCTGATGGTACAGTACTCATTTTTGATCAGCGTTCAGTTCATCTCAGACACTCAAGAAGGCTAAAGGCTTATTTCGAAGTCAATGTATTCCACATTTCTTTAAACTTCCCCCTGTAGACCCAGTGCCATTTGCCAAAGTACTGTATTGCACATGATACTTAAAACATTAATTTTATTTGCCTTTTCAAACAGACTGTCAAGAGCTGCACGTGTCGCAGTCACATGTTACTGCCAATTCTAGAAGCGATTAACTTAATTAGTATCAATATACCGGTACGAAGAAAATGTGATTAGATCAGCACGTAATTGTGTCCTTATTTTTTTAAATATTTATAAGGTGTTTTATTTTCTCAATACCAGAGGCAATACATATAACCGAAATCATGAAATTTACATCATACTCAGAACAATCAAAATACAACTCAGAATAATCAAAATACAATTCAAAAGTATTATTCTGAACATCAATTGCTAAACAAAACAACTCTTTCATACATTTCCTTATTCGTTTAAAACAATAATAGTAGTAATACTAATGATAAAATACTTAGTCACATCTCCGTGGTCATTTCATGTTCATTTTGTGCTTCTTTGAAGAAAAAAACGAATATATGTTGAATTAAAAAAAATTAAATAAATGCTTGGACATGAAATATTACAGTCTGTCAAAATATTGTTTAAAAAATACAACCAAAAAACAACCAAAAACAACCCCCCCCCCAAAAAAAACAAAACAAAACAAAACAAAAACAAACAAATATAAACATAAAGCAAAGAAATACTGCTGGGATAGAGGGTTGGGAAGTTGCTTTTTTTAAAGTTAATTAATATTACACAAAACTTTCCAAGGTCTCTCATTTTTTAAAGTGAATTGAAAGAGTATCCCTTTCCATTGCAAGTATTTTTTCCTCTTTCCTATTTTCGAGAATTTTATCTTTTACTTCATCTACATTTGGAGGCTTCCCCTTCTCTCTGCTATTAAAAATCATCAATTTAATCAAAATCAGAATGTGGTTTAGTAATTGCTCCGTTTTCATATTACTCCCATTTATTCCAATATGAATTTCTTTCCACGACAGTTTCTTTAGAATTGGTAAATTGAGTTTATCAGCACATTTTCCCAGAATCTTTTTATTATATTACATTAAAAAAATACATGTTGATAGGTTTCCTCCAAAATATTGCAATACGAACACAAACCGTTTGTACGAAATTTAAATCTATGCAAATGATGGTTTGTATAAACTATTCTATGCAAACGTTTAAACTGAAATTCTCTCAGTTTACTGTTTAATGTGCACAACTTTGGTTGAACAAAAAAATCCACTTCTTTAGTTGTAATATTATAAAGTTCCATTAAGTTATGAAATGCTGAGCTGATTTCTGCATTCTTCTTGATTTGACTTTTATACACCATCTCTGCAGTTATTTCTTCAAATTTAAAAACCTTCTTTGCAAATATCAATTCTAAACTAAGGCCACAGTGGATGGACTTTCTTGCAGGCTGAACATTCTGTTTCCATTCGTGAGGAATTATTGAATAGATTTTGTAAACTTTTGTAATTTCTTCCTTACTTAAACCAATGGCAATTAAATATGCATCTTTTTTTAATAACCCTTGTTCATCGCATATGTGATGAAGTCGATATATATTTAAAAAAAACAAATTCTCCTCAAATAAAGTTTGACCTTCTAGTTGAATAAAATTATTATTATACAATATTTCATTCCCTCTGTATCTCTCTTCTGTTTTAACATATTCTTTCATATCTATCCATGCTTTCAGAAGATTCTGATAAAAAGAAGGTAACATGAGTTTCACTGTATCTCTCCAATAGTTGCAATAAAATATTACATTCCCGCCCATTGGTCTCATTAAATATTTAAAGTAATGTTTCCATTTGATAGCTTGAGTTCCTGTTACAAGCCTTTTATCCACATTATTCTCTGTGCCTTTACAGACAGTCGGAAATTCATTATTTTGAGCCCACCCTGCGGATAGTCTAAAAAATGAGGCTCTTTTAATTTTGCCTTTACTTCTTCAAAAAAAATTCAAAACATATTTCTTCAATTTCGCTATACACCCATTCTGGAACCGGCATCAATGATGATAAATATATCAATTTAGAATAGCCATATACTTTCATTAATTGAATATTCCCCATTAATGTTAAATCACGCTGCTTCCAGCACGTAAAACGTTTTTTAATCTTGCTCAATATTTCTTTATAATTCATTTGTTCTTTGGTATCTTCGTGTATTGAAAAATAAATTCCTAGTATTTTAACAATGTCTACTTCCTTCCCAAACGGAAATGTATGAGTGGATAATTGTGGACCTAAGGGCAAAATGAATGTCTTGTCCTTGTTTAACTTTAAGCCTGATATTTTATAAAAACATTCAAAAATATGTTTAATTTCCTTAAATGAATCCGAATCTTTAATGAAAAGCGTTATATCGTCTGCGTACAGAGAGAGACTGAGAGAGGGGATCTCCCTGCCTTACTCCTCTTTCAACCTTGAAATAACCTGTTGATGTATATCCATTTATAACACAACTTTCTGCTTTAGTATAAAAATTATTAACCCATTTACAAAACCCTGGTCCAAAATTAAATGATTGTAAAACCTTATATAAAAATAAATGTGAAACAGAATCAAATGCTTTTTCAAAATCAATGGCCACCAAAAAGCGTGTTCTCTGTAAAAAGAAGTATGAAAGATCATGTCGTCTATTATTCGTATTGCTTCTCCAATGTTCCTATCCTTAACATATCCCAACTGATCAAAACTAACAATTTCAGGTAAAACTTCTTGTATTCTCTTTGAAAGTATCTTAGATAAGATTTTATAATCTACGTTTAGCAACGAAATTGTCTGTAATTCTTAATAAGCTCCGGATCTTTGCCATCTTTATGTATCAAGATAATAACTGCTTGCCTTTGAGAGCCTGATAATTCCCCTTGTTGAAGAGCTTCATTAAAAGATGCAAGAACTAGATCTCCAATTACTGGCCAAAATTTCTGATAAAATTCAGCACTTAAACCATCATTTCCTGGAGATTTGTTAAGTTCCATATCTTTTAGTATTTCTATGCATTCCCTTTCTACGATCGTTTCCTCACATGAATCTCGTGATATATTATTCCATTTTGGCAGGGTATTAGGAAATAAGTCCAAAGTGTCATCTTGTATAGAATTTGTTTTGCTATATAGCTGCCCATAAAATGATTTTATTCCTTCAATAATATCTTTTTCGTTAGAAGTGGTATTTCCATTTCCATTTAATTTCTTTATTATACTTTTTTTCTATTTGATTCCATTAACTGTTTGAAGAATGCTGTATTCTTTTCTCCACATTCATACCATGAGGATCTTGACCGTACTTTTAAACCTTCATTGATGTAATCGTGGAGTAAACTTAGTTGTTGTTTCTTAGTTTTCAAATTTTCAGAAATATCTTTGTGATGTCCATTGCCAATCGACAATAAATCCTCTTCTAAGTCTTTAATCTCTTTTACCAATTTTCCGATTTTTTTCTTCTTTCCTTTCCTCCGCCCTTTTTCTTGATAGTTTAATTGTAAACTTCCGTATTTCCATTTTCATGAAATCCCATAGTACTCTCTTATCTTTAATTTCAAGAGACAGTTTCTCTTTTAAAGTCTGTATTTCTTCTTTAATCTTCTTAACGTATTCCTTGTCACTTACTAGACTATTATTAAACTACCAATAAGATCTTATATTTTTATTTTTTGTCGATGACCTATTATGGATTACCAAATTAACTGCTGAATGGTCAGGGGCAGGGGCTATAGAGGGAACAATGTCACATTTGGATGTTATTTGCTCTAAATTCTCTGATATGATCCAATAATCTAAGCGACTTTGCATAAAAGGATTTCGTTATTTATACGTGTATTGCTTTTTATCTTTATTTTTACTTCTCCATACATCACGTAATCTATAACTATCCATGAACTCTTCAAATTTGTTACTAAATTTTGTTTGCTTCTTTGATACTTGTCCAAAATAATCTAGATTCGTGTCTCTAATAACATTGAAGTCACCCCACGTGCTACTGGATTTCCTTCTGTATTATTTCTATTGAGTTGAGTTGCGATCGGACAGATCGAGTGCGGTCGAGAAGTGGTCGAGAAGTGGTCGGGATGTCATCGAGAAGCAGTCGAGAAGTGAGCGAGTTCGGTCGAGTGACTGTTTAGGGCAGACATGCATCGATCGTCAAGCGGTTGAGTTGTTGATCGAGTTGATCGGGAACTAATCGTGTAGAAGTTGTGTATAAATCGAGATGATCGGGTAGTGATCGGCGGAAAAAATCCACCGCGACAAACTAGACCTCTATACGATCGATTCCCGATCAGCTCGATCTCTATTCGACCAATACACGATCGCTGTACGATCGCTTGCCTTCTCGACCCCTACACGATATTTTTTGACATGCCAAATGGTGGGTTCCCACTGCCGACCAAACCAACCCGACCAAGCCCAATCAAGCCCGATCACCCATTTTCCCCCGACCAATCCCGACCACATGCCTAAACACAAGCTCTTCCCGACCGCTATTCGACCATTGACGACCCACATTCGACCATTTACGACTCCTGCACGACGTATAGTCGACCACAACCTCGATCTCTTCTCGATCATTCCGATCCACCTACAATCCCAACGCGATCCCTACTAGACCAACTAGACGTACACACGATCTCTACACAATCTCGGCCCGAGCAGATCGACCTGTTCGAACAGGGATCCAAGATGACTCGTGAATTGAGTGGTTGCACAAAATATTATCGTCAGCTGATGGTACAGTACTCATTTTTGATCAGCGTTCAGTTCATCTCAGACACTCAAGAAGGCTAAAGGCTTATTTCGAAGTCAATGCATTCCACATTTCTTTAAACTTCCCCTGCAGACCCAGTGCCATTTGCCAAAGTACTGTATTGCACATGATACTTAAAACATTAATTTTATTTGCCTTTTCAAACAGACTGTCAAGAGCTGCACGTGTCGCAGTCACATGTTACTACCAATTCTAGAAGCGATTAACTTAATTAGTATCAATATACCGGTACGAAGAAAATGTGATTAGATCAGCACGTAATTGTGTTCTTGTTTTTTAAATATTTATAAGGTGTTTTATTTATTCAATACCAGAGGCAATACATATAACCGAAATCATGAATTTTACATCATACTCAGAACAATCAAAATACAACTCAGAATAATCAAAATACAATTCAAAAGTATTATTCTGAACATCAATTGCTAAACAAAACAACTCTTTCATACATTTCCTTATTCGTTTAAAACAATAATAGTAATAATAATAATGATAAAATACTTAGTCACATCTCCGTGGTCATTTCATGTTCATTTTGTGCTTCTTTGAAGAAAAAATGAATATCTGTTGAATTTAAAAAATAAAAAATAAATGCTTGTACATGAAATATTACAGTCTGTCAAAATATTGTTTAAAAAGTACTACCTCTCAAAAGAGACAAACTCCCCCAAAGAGAGAGATAAAGATAAAAAAAAAACCAAAAACAACCAAAAACAACCCCCCCCAAAAAAAAAAACAACAACAACAACAACAAACAAACAAATATAAACATAAAGCAAAGAAATACTGCTGGGATAGAGGGTTGGGAAGTTGCTTTTTTAAAAGTTAATTAATATTACACAAAACTTTCCAAGGTCTCTCATTTTTTAAAGTGAATTGAAAGAGTATCCCTTTCCATTACAAGTTTTTTTTTCCTCTTTCCTATTTTCGAAAATGTTATCTTTTACTTCATCTACATTTGGAGGCTTCCCCTTCTCTCTGCTTAAAAAATCATCAATTTAATCAAAATCAGAAAGTGGTTTAGTAATTGCTCCGATTTCATATTACTCCCATCTATTCCAATATGAATTTCTTTCCACGACAGTTTCCTTAGAATTGGTAAATTGAGTTTATCAGCACATTTTTCCCAGAATTTTTTATTATATTAAATTAAAAAATACATGTTGATAGGTTTCCTCCAAAATATTGCAATACGAACACAAACCGTTTGTACGAGATTTATATCTATGCAAATGATGGTTTGTATAAACTATTCTATGCAAAAGTTTAAACTGAAATTCTCTCAGTTTACTGTTTAATGTGCACAACTTTGGTTGAACAAAAAAAAAATTTCACTTCTTTAGTTGTAATATTATAAAGTTCCATTAAGTTATGAAATGCTGAGCTGATTTCTGCATTCTTCTTGATTTGACTTTTATACACCACCTCTGCAGTTATTTCTTCAAATTTAAAAACCTTCTTTGCAAATATTAATTCTAAACTAAGGCCACAGTGGATGGACTTTCTTGCAGGCTGAACATTCTGTTTCCATTCGTGAGGAATTATTGAATAGATTTTGTTAACTTTTGTAATTTCTTCCTTACTTAAACCAATGGTAATAAAATATGCATCTTTTTTTAATAACCCTTGTTCATCGCATATATGATGAAGTCGATATATATTTTTTTTAAACAAATTTTCCTCAAATAAAGTTTGACCTTCTAGTTGAATAAAATTATTATTATACAATATTTTATTGCCTCTGTATCTCTCTTCTGTTTTAACATATTCTTTCATATCTATCCATGCTTTCAGAAGATTCTGATAAAAAGAAGGTAACATGAGTTTTACTGTATCTCTCCAATAGTTGCAATAAAATATCAAATTCCCGCCCATTAGTCTCATTACATATTTAAAGTAATGTTTCCATTTGATAGCTTGAGTTCCTGTTACAAGCCTTTTTATCCACATTATTCACTGTGCCTTTACAAACAGTCGGAAATTCATCATTTTGAGCCCACCCTGCGGATAGTCTACAAATATGATGCTTTTATTAATTTTGCCTTTACTTTTTCACCAAAAAAAAAATCAAAACATATTTCTTCAATTTCGCTATACCCCCATTCTGGAACCGGCATCAATGTTGATAAATATATAAATTTAGAATAGCCATATACTTTCATTAATTGAATTTTCCCCATTAATGTTAAATCACGCTGCTTCCACCACGTAAAACGTTTTTTAATCTTGCTCAATATTTCTTTATAATTCATTTGTTCTTTGATATCTTCGTGTATTGAAAAATAAATTCCTAGTATTTTAACAATGTCTACTTGCTTCCCAAACGGAAATGTATGAGTGGATAATTGTGGACCTAAGGGCAAAATGAATGTCTTGTCCTTGTTTAACTTTAAGCCTGATATTTTATAAAAACATTCAAAAATATGTTTGATTTCCTTAAATGAATCGAATCTTTAATGAAAAGCGTTATATCGTCTGCGTACAGAGAGAGGGGATCTTCCTGCCTTACTCCTCTTTCAACCTTGAAATAACCTGTTGATGTATATCCATATATAACACAACTGTCTGCTTTAGCATAAAAATTATTAACCCATTTACAAAACCCTGGTCCAAAATTAAATGATTGTAAAATCTTATATAAAAATAAATGTGAAACAGAATCAAATGCTTTTTCAAAATCAATGGCCACCAAAAAAGCGTGTTCTCTGTAAAAAGAAGTATGAAAGATCATGTCGTCTATTATTCGTATTGCTTCTCCAATGTTCCTATCCTTAACATATCCTAACTGATCAAAACTAACAATTTCAGGTAAAACTTCTTGTATTCTCTTTAAAAGTATCTTAGATAGGATTTTATAATCTACGTTTAGCAACGAAATTGTCTGTAATTCTTAATAAGCTCCGGATCTTTGCCATCTTTATGTATCAAGATAATAACTGCTTGCCTTTGAGAGCCTGATAATTCCCCTTGTTGAAGAGCTTCATTAAAAGATGCAAGAACTAGATCTCCAATTACTGGCCAAAATTTCTGATAAAATTCTGCACTTAAACCATCATTACCTGGAGATTTGTTAAGTTCCATATCTTTTAGTATTTCTATGCATTCCCTTTCTACGATCGTTTCCTCACATGAATCTCGTGATATATTATTCCATTTTGGCAGGTTATTAGGAAAGAAGTCCAAAGTGTCATCTTGTATAGAATTTATTTGCTATATAGCTGCCCATAAAATGTTTTTATTCCTTCAATTAATTTTTTTTTTCGTTAGAAGTGGTATTTCCATTTCCATTTAATTTCTTTATTATACTTTTTTCTATTTGATTCCATTAACTGTTTAAAAAAAAACTGTATTCTTTTCTCCACATTCATACCATGAGGATCTTGACCGTACTTTTAAACCTTCATTGATGTAATCGTGGAGTAAACTTAGTTGTTGTTTCTTAGTTTTCACATTTTCAGAAATATCTTTGTGATGTCCATTGCCAATCGACAATAAATCCTCTTCTAAGTCTTTAATCTCTTTTAACAATTTTCCGATTTTTTTTTTCTTTCTTTCCTTTCCTCCGCCCTTTTTCTTGATAGTTAAATTGTAAACTTCCGTATTTCCATTTTCATGAAATCCCATGTTACTCTCTTATCTTTAATTTCAACAGACAGTTTCTCTTTTAAAGTCTTTATTTCTTCTCTAATCTTCTTAACGTATTCCTTGTCACTTAATAGACTATCATTAAACTTCCAATAAGATCTTTTATTTTTATTTTTGTCGATGACCTATTATGGATTACCAGATTAACTGCTGAATGGTCAGGGGCTATAGAGGGAACAATGTCATATTTGGATGTTATTTGCTCTAAATTCTCTGATATGATCCAATAATCTAAGCGACTTTGCATAAAAGGATTTCGTTGTTTATACGTGTATTGCTTTTTATCTTACTTTTACTTCTCCATACATCACGTAATCTAAAACTATCCATGAACTCTTCAATTTGTTTACTAAATTTTGTTTCCTTCTTTGATACTTGTCCAAAATAATCTAGATTCGTGTCTCTAATAACATTGAAGTCACCCCCAAGTGCTACTGGATTTCCTTCTGTATTATTCCTATTGAGTTGAGTTGCGATAGGAAAGATCGAGTGCGGTCGAGAAGTGGTCGAGAAGTGCTCGGGATGTCATCGAGAAGCAGTCGAGAAGTGAGCGAGTTCGGTCGAGTGACTGTTTAGGGCAGACATGTACCAATCGTCAAGCGGTTGAGTTGTTGATCGAGTTGATCGGGAACCAATCGTGTAGAAGTTGTGTATAAATCGAGATGATCGGGTAGTGATCGGCGGAAAAAATCCACCGCGACCAAACTAGACCTCTATACGATCGATTCCCGATCAGCTCGACCTCTACTCGACCAATACACGATCGATGTACGATCGCTTGCCTTCTCGACCCCTACACGATATTTTTTGACATGCCAAAAATTGTCGTGTAGGAAGCCAGATCGATACCGATCAAGGTAGACCGACCCCGATCAAGGTAGACCGACCCCGATCACCCTTGCCGACCGAGCCCGACCAGGCCAAAATAGCTTGATCGGGCTTGGTCGGGTTGGTTTGATCGGCAGTGGGAACCCACCAAAAAATTGTCGTGTAGGAAGCCAGATCGATACCGATCAAGGTAGACCGACCCCGATCAAGGTAGACCGACTCCGATCGCCCTTGCCGACCGAGCCCGACCAGGCCAAAATAGCTTGATCGGGCTTGGTCGGGTTGGTTTGATCGGCAGTGGGAACCCACCATTACCCTCTTACAGCTCTCATTATTTCTTGATGAATCTCATCCATGTTTGTTGTTCTAGATCTGAAGGATATTGGATAATTTTTGCATTTATATGGAAATGTATGCCACCGTATTATCCTGCTGATATTTATGATCCATGATAATTGGAACCTTTTGCGTAAACGCAGTCATCGTTGCTCCAACCTTGAAAGGTTGGAATGCATACGCTAAAAAAAAATCAGCTAAATCAACCATATACAGAAAAGAAACACCCCCAAAATATTGAACCATATAAAAGTTACCTAGTAACACAGAAGAATGATTGGATGTCCATAATGAATCAAACGAGAATATTGCATACGAACATTTTAATAGGAAATTGCAGCTATATCATGACAAAAAAAGTTTAAAGTATAATTTTACAAAAATAATAAACGCAGTAAAATGCTATGCATAGCAAAAGCAATTTTACGATCCGCACATACAAGGAATTCACTTTATGAGGCTTGTCAAACTAATCCTATTGTTTACAACAACAAAAATTAAAAAAATATAGCGAAATAAATTAATTGTACTTAATAGAGTGAAATCAACCTGGGAGATTATAAATGATTTGATAAGCAAGAAAACACATACATCACCCAATGGTAATTTTACAATGGATGATACAGTTATAAACTATGAAGATGTAGCTGATATACCTTTAATTCATTTTTAAAGACAAACAACCCTAATTTAGCCACTAAACTTCATATTTTACTACATTTCTTGCAGATTCTACAAATTCATCTATATTTTAGTCTAATAAATCCTAATGAAAAAATCGAAATAACAACAAATCTTAAATCAAGCAAATCACAGGGTCACGATAGAATTAGTGCTTCCCTATATACATAAACATATTATACATAGTTTCTCTTCTAATTCACATGTTTAATCTATCCATTAACACCGAGGAATGTCCTGAGTCCCTAAAAATTGCAAAGGTAAATCAAGTATTCAAAAAAGACAATCCCCACGAAAAAAAGTAATTATACAGGCCTATATTTCTAACATTCCCAGCATATAAAACATCCTAGAAAAGATTGTTTACAAAACCAAAATCAACTATATTTACTTATTACAAAATAAAGCCCTTCGCGTATGTACTTTTTCATCATATTTTCTCACAGAAGACCATTATTTTTTTACAAATTAAAAATCCCGACAGTCTTCGACATAAATTCACTACAAAGTTTACTGTTCATGTTTAAATATTTAAATAATATGCTCACACTTTCATTTCAAAACTTTTTCACTATAAATAACACCATTCACTCTTATCCGACCTGTAATTCCTCTTACTTTCATAGTTATAGTCAACCCGAAATTACTCATTGTACAAAGATGAATAAGACACCATGGTCCTGGGCCCCGTATTACAAAGAGTTGATATCAATCGCAACTTATTTGCGATTGATATCAATCGCAACTATGTACATAAGAGATAGGAGACTGTAAACTTGCGATTTGTAAGACGGGGCCCAGATCTATGGAATTCGTTCCCAGAATTGATTAAATCCTGTTGCTCCCTCTACTCATTTACAAAGTAAACAAAAACAATTCAGAATAAGCTAACTTACAACAAATGTGTAAGCATTGTCAATCCTAGAATTCTTATTCAAATGTGTTCAAGGTAATATTTCTGTGTCAACTTTACAGTTTTTTTTTTCAAAATAGTTTATCATCCCTGTATATTATTTCTTCCATTACAATCATCATTATCATCTTCGTCATCATCATCAACATCATCATCATCATCATCATCATCATCGTCATCATCATCATCATCACTGGCGTACTGGTGGGCCCCCCAAATAAAATTAAACCATGACTTATTTTCAATTCCATACAAGTGATTTATAAATGTTCGTGACATCACATGATTTTCAACAAAATGCGCGTTTCTCCATTTCTGTTGCAAACTGACACATTCCCAAATAGCCAGGAAGAGCATAATTATGTTTTTTAAAGTCACTATTAATTTAGTGTCCACTAACAGTAACACTAGTAGATAACCGTATTATACGGCGTATATCCAGTTTTAATAGCGAAAAGTCTGGATACCCGTATGTCCGGCCTATACTGTATAGAGAAGAGCTTAGAAAAGACCGCGGCAGCTCTAGTCGGTACGCTGGGGAACGCGCAGTCGCCTGCGCCCAGGGTTTGTTTTGGATGTGGCGAGGAGGGTCATTTCCGGAGGGAATGTTCCACAGGCCCAGGGGGCGAGCGTTCCCCGCAAAGAAAAAGAAAAAAAGAGAGAGAGAGAAGGAAAAAAGGAAAAGAGGAGATAAAGGGAAGGAAAAAAAGAGGAAGAAGAAAAGAAAAGAAGGGGGATATCACTTGCAATTTTCCCGCCAACAAGTTGTGGATCGGAGGGGGCAAAGGCCTTGCCTCTCCCCCGCCCCGCCAAAAAAAGAGAGACGGAAAGGGAAAGAGGAGAGCCAAAAGGGAACAAAAAAGAGGAAGAAGAAAAGAAAAGGGTGAAAAGAAGGGAGATCAGATGCGTTTAATTCCGCCAACAACATGTGGATCGGGGCGAAAGGCCCTTGCCCCCTAGCAAATCTAAAAGAGAGAGAGAGAAGGAAGAGAAGGGAAAGGAAAGGGGGAGGGAAAGATAAGGAAAGAACGAGAGAAAGAAGATAGGTAGGGGATATCAGTTGCGATTTTTCCCGCCAACAAGGTGTAGATCGGGGGAGACACTGGCGTACTGAGGGGTGAGCCAATAAGTGTCCTGCCAGTGTCACAATAAAATTCAAACGTGGTTCATTTCTAATTCGATACCGGTGATTTACAAATGTTGCTGAAATGACATAATTATCCGAGATTTTTCCTCACTTTTTAGTAAATTATACTTTTTTATGCGTTTGTTGGAAAATTACAAATTCCTAAATTTGCAGTCAGGCAAGAAATATGCTTTTAGAGGCCTACATGGCAGGGCCCGCAGAACGACGGGGCTCCGGGACCTCGAGCTCCGCCCCACTTTTTGGAAAAAGTATACTAAACAGGCGCGGATCTACGGGGAGTTAGGGTTTAACCCCCGGGCCGCCAAAAAAAAAAAAAAAAAAAACGCACACTGGAGAGAAACCTTTCAAGTACAAATATTGTGAGAAGAGATTCAACTCATTTGGTAACTTAACCAAACACATGATAACTCTGGATATTTCTGTGTATTAAACTGTTACTTGATTTAAAAAGACGTTATCATGCTGCTTTTTATGGTCTCCAATGTGTTAGTAGATGCCAGGAAAACACCACTTACGGGCGTTCAAAATAGCCCCCCAAAATCGCCTCGCCGCTATGCGGCTCGTCGAGATGCTCGATCTGCATCGTCCCAGGGTCAAACTGTTTAAACTGTTACTTGATTTAAAATGACGTTATCCTGCACTGCTTTTATGGTCTCCATTGTGTTAGTAGATGCCAGGAAAACACCACTTACGGGGTTCAAAATAGCCCCAAAATCGCCTCGCCGCTATGCGGCTCGTCGAGGATGCTCGATCTGCATCGTCCCAGGGTCAAACTGTTTAAACTGTTACTTTATTTAAAATTACGTTATCCTGCACTGCTTTTTATGGTCTCCATTGTGTTAGTAGATGCCAGGAAAACATCACTTACGAGGGTTCAAAATAGCTCCCTCCCCCAAATCGCATCGCCGCTACGCGGCTCGTGGACGAAGCTCCGCATCACGTATGGGGGTTCAAAATAGCCCCCCAAAATCGCATCGCCGCTACGCGGCTCGTGGACGATGCTCCGCATCGTCATTGAGTCAAATTGTTTTAACTGTTACTTGATTTAAAAAGTCGTTATCAAGCACTGCTTTTTATGGACTCCATCGTGGTATTAGATGCCAGGAAAACATCACATACGGGCCGGGAGGTTCAAAATAGCCCCCCCCTAAAAAGAACAAAAAAACAACAACAACAACAAAATCGCCTCGCCGCTTCGCGGCTCGTGGACGATGCTCAGCATCGTCATTTGGTCACCCCTCCCTTAGCAAAAGGCTAGATCCGCACCTGCTAAAGAGAAATAGCAAAGAAAGAGAGAAAATAAGAAAGAATAGTGACCTGCCAGTGTCACAAAATAATGAGGTATCAAAATATGCTCATCTAACCGTAATTAGATGCCCATATATACCCCCTGAGCTTCCGGGGACTCTGCCCCTTGACCCATGCCGGGGCTTTGCCCCTAGACCCCACGCCAATTTACACTACGCTCTATACTTGATCGTAAATACTTTAGCCTCCCCCCACCCACTTTGAAAAACGTTCAGCGGGGCCTGCATGTAAGAGTGGGGTGATGCAGATTTTTTTGTCTGCCAGCCCCCCCAAACTTTTTTGCTCATTACGCCACTGATCATCATCATCATCGACATCATCATCATTATCATCATCATCATCATCATTATCATCATCCTCAACATCATCATCATCATCCTCATCATCATCGTCCTTATCATCATCGTCATCATTATCATAATCGTCATCATCATCATCATCATCATAGTCATCATTATCATAATCGTCATCATCGTCATCATCATAATCATCATCAACATCATCATCATCATCATCATCATTATCATCATCAACATCATCATCATCATCAACATCAAAATCATCATCATCATCATCATCAACAACATCATCATCATCATCATCATTATCCTTATATTTTACACATGCTTTCAGTTATATGGCCATTCTGCTTAATAAATATGTTCATCTATTTCATAAGATTTGTTTTAGGTTGTCATTTTTTAAAGCAATGTGCTGACAATGGCAGTCCTTCTTCCGCAAATGTTTTAATAAAGTTTGATGACATAAGATAATTTGACAATTCATGTTTTCTTCTTTTTATTTTATAATAATTGTTATTTATATATGTTTATTTATGATTAATTGTCAGAAATAAATTTTTAGTATGTTATGTTAGTTATGTTTATATCTATATCAAATGCAGAAGAAAATAAATCAAATCAAATCAAATGATTAAAGTGTTACACTTTTACCGTTAATGTGTGTGAATAGGATCCCTATGAAATAGTAGTTGGATGCATGCTTTTCTTTGTTTTTGTTTGTTGTTGTGTTTTCCTGTTATTTTTCTTTTCTTTTTAGAATGTAATCTTCTGGCAAATTCGCTTAATTGCTAAAGAACATCTCATAGGTGTGCATCGTTTCCGAATTTACAATTCACAAAATAAGGATCTATTTATAAGTTGCACTGAGACCAAAAGATGAGTTGAAGGAAGTAGATAAGGCAAATCGTCATTTCATCGGGCAGCAAGATGGTGTACGTTGACAATTCTTGATATCTATACGAGTATACGGGGTCTAGCTGGCTAACTCGGCAATCAGGTGAACTCGACATCGCTCGGCGATGAGTTTTCGAGAGTTGAAGTAGCTACATACCGGGCATAAATAGAGCTATACATTTCGTGTTTTGCAGAATTTCACACGAAATTGTTCAACGTTAGCTTTTTGGTAACTACTTTACACATTTCTTTCAAATAATATTGAACTTTGTGTTTTACACAAGTATTTGCAATCGCCTCAGCTCTCTTAAATAACCCCGGTAAATAACTCGGCAACGACCTTCCGCAGCTGAGGCGAATTTGTCCCTATGCATGGTGCCCTGATCCTATATATCGTATTCACTATAGCTGTCTCAGTTTTAGAAACTGGATGTTTGATGTTCAGCAAAAGAGGGGTTAGCCCTCTAGCGATATTGTGCCCGTACACTAGTGACCCAGCAAAGGCCAATTAATATACAAATAATAGACAGCAGTGATGGCATTAGTAAGAATTACCCACACAAGGTACCTTTGGAACAGTCTAACACGCCCGAGGCGATAGCCGAGGGCGTTTGGACTGTTTTGAAGTGTGGGTAATTTTACAAATGCCCGAACAAAATGATGCGTATTATTTGTTTTATAAGATTTTTTAAAAATTTGTTCTATAAAATGATGTTTTATAAGATGATTTTGGATAATGACCGGTCATTACCATTGGATAATGACCGGTCATTATCCAAATTACGCGTTAGGCAAAATAAATGCCTGGTAACGTGTACGCTCTCAACCAATCATTTGATTAGGATCCACGTCATCATCTTATAATATTTGCTAATGACCGGTAATTAGTAAAATTACGTGTTAGACAAAATAAATGCCTGGTCACGTGTACGCTCTCAACCAATCATTTGATTAGGATCCGCTTCATCATCTTATAAAATATGCTAAGGTCACAACCCGTCCTACGTATTTTTGCACGTCCGCAGCTGTGGTCGGGTGTTTATACATAATATATATAGACCAGCTTCTAAAATTCGCACGTCCTTCTTACGATCCTTTGTTGGCACTTTGCACCCTCCTCCCCCCCTTTACGTGCAATCATCCTTGAGCTGAAGTCGCAACCTCCGTGCCGGTGCCTCGCAACTGCCGTGCGATGTCTTATTACGGCTCCGTATATAATTATGTACTGCACCATGCGGCTCCATAGACCACCGCAAGTAGCCCGTGCGATGCTCGCAAGAAGCCCTTGCGAGATTGGCAAAGAAGTACAGTAACTGTACGTGCCGCGTGCGTTCATCAGCCACACGCAAAGATCATTGGACATGTCGGAAAACCTCCTGCAGGCGACTGCGTGCTCTGGGTGCCTTCAAAATAACCTGCAGACCCATGCATGACTCAAGGATTTTCTTCGAAATCCGTCGTAGCGTCCGTCGTAGAGCAGACGCAGAGAGGTGCACGGCCGGTTGTCACAATATAGCTTAAACCATTACCTACATTGAAAATGAGAAAAAAATTCCCTGAGACAAAAAGACGAATGGCACACATAATTTTGTAAACCTAAACTTTATTCTTTAGCCATACAGATTGAATGCACTTTTTGAATGTTATATTCCCCCTTCACAGTGATGTATTTGTTTCAAGCAATTTCAAATAATGAGACTATCATTCTATCCAATTGACTTCACACACTCATCAAATTTTTAAATTGAAGATGACTTTGGCGGATTACAGTTTCAAAATGTCATCTAATCAACAAAATAAGTTTTGGCATATTTCGACAAAAATTGTGGTGATTCCTTGGATCAAAAGCTCAATGCAGTTGAAAATAGGTATTGCAGATTAGGTTTATCAATGAATTTCTAATTTATCCAGAGGGAATTTTCAACTTTATTTTGTATTATAAAGTTTCAATGTCTCGTGAGTCAATAAAAAGGCCATCGACCTTCAACCCCATTAGTCACGACCCAATAAAAATGGCTGAAATCCAACTATATGTTATATCAGTATATTCTCGTCCCTCATTCCATACAATCATATCATTTCCACACCTTTACCGTATTACCAAATTTCATCTGCTAATAAATCACAAATTAAATTGATTTATTTTCTTCTGCAACATATAAATCAAATTACATTTCAGCAATACAACATAATTTATACAAAATATTACAATTTTTTGAACGTGTACACAATATAATAGTAAGGCCTAACAAAAAAAGATGTTGTATTGCCCTTTGCGACCGACCCAAAATCTGAAAATCCACGGTCGGCTTTAAAAAAAAAAAAATCACCGTTTTTTTACTTTTTTTTTAAATGAAGAAAAAAGTATGTATTTTGGTTGTTTAAATGGGATATAATTGCATAAAATCATCAAATTATTCCTAAATTCTCACTCGTCTTCTGCCCTAGTTTCAAAATCGTGCTAGAGTAAACATGCAGACCCCAGCCTCGTGTACGTGTATATACCAATAAATCAAATCAAATCAAATCAAACTACGGAAAGGCTCACAACACTTTATTCATGACACATTTTGAAGGCACTAAAAAAAAAAAGTTAAAAGAAAAAAAAAAGATTTCCGACCGACCGACCCATATTTTGGCACCTAAAGGGCAATACAACATCTTTTTTGTTTAGGCCTAATAAAATGACATTAAAACAAAATGTAACTGATAACACACTACAAAGGATTCATATTCATATCAATATTCTGATGATAGCCTGCCAGACGTTCCTAGAACCAATCACAATGGTTATAACCCAACTACATGTATATGCTGGTATGTATTATAATCAGGATAGAATTGATATTACATCTTTGAATATGATTTTCTTTTTCCTTGGGGGGGGGGAGGGGGGTATTGGGAGCCTCCTTGAAGATGGAAAGGTCGAAGTCGACTCCTAATCGTACTGATGACTGGCCTGTATTGCGATTTAATGTGGATTAATTCAATAAGAAGGCTTATAATGAGCGGAAATTTCAATTGGTGCATTTATATCATTATCAAGAATTTTTTAAAGGAAGATTATACACCTGTATATGTTTGAATTTCTATGCACATATTATGTAATTTCGAGTTTTTCGAAAATTCGAAAGTATGCATTGCACTAGGATTCATTTTCAATGAGTCTAACATAAATGACCGTGTACGAATATCACTAGGATCATATTTATCATCATAACTTCACGTAGCGTAATTTCAAAGACAATTTACACAATATCATTGTTTTCATCGTCATTTTTCGAAAGATTAATTGCATTATATTACATTAACCTATATATACACATTTCCGGAATACATGGATGTATGAACGAAGAAATCAATAAGTCAACCACTAAACCAACCAAATTAATATAGTGTTTCCCATAAAGTTGGAATGGTTTTTTTTTCTTACCTCTCTTCATAAAATGGTTGTGACAATATGATTTATTCTTGATAGATAAAGTTTATATCTTCTCAGAACTTTATTGTTGAATCTCTATGACTCTCAACTGATAGATTAATCAATAAAGTCCTGAGAAGGCTATAAACCTTATCTATCAATATAATATAATATTATAGTAATAATGGCTGCTATGAGAGGCATAGTTGTTTTTTATTGCTCAAGGGGAGGTTACATCGTGCTATCACCCCGAGGCGTGCCGAGGGGTGATAGCACGATGTATGTAACCTCCCCGAGAGCCAAAACTATGCCTCGAATATTAAAGCAGTCATTATAACTTTTATATACTGAAAACAGGGTCATTGAACAAAAGATTTTGCGACTTACTGGTCAATCATGCATGGTAATCAAGTTTGTTTACGCTATCGAAGCCTGTATTGATAAACTTTAGTCTTAGCTCCCTGCTTAGTTGGCCATTTGAGATTGCACGCATAATTATATCCCTATGCAGTCTACGTCTAGTACGTGCATTGCGCGATCATGCCAAATTGGTGAAAGTAATAAATTAAAAATCCAGATTCAAACCTTCATTGCTTGTGATCCTGAAGGTGATACTCAAAAAATGAGGCGTCATATGAAAGAGCAGGTCTATCTCTAAATTTCCAAAGGGGCGTCATCTCGTCATTACAATTGTAGATCTAGGCCTAGCTACAATCGAGATCGGTGGTCGTCTGCGCTGTGTTTGTAGAAACCAAATTGATCGCACAACAAATGTATGGAATGCCGCGCGCGCTCCGCACAAACTAAGTAAACCAATGGGGATCGCAGGAGGATGAGGATGAGGGTACAAACTTTTAACTATGCATGTATGCCCTGTGGGCTATTGCTATGCCCTGTGAGTGGGGCATGGCTTGAAATCACGAATCCAATTTCGACCAATCAGATGGCTAGATTTCTAAAGTGAGGTATATAAACAGTAATATTGTTACAGCAATGTCATGAAAAGAGATAAGAAGAAATTATTCCAACATTAAGGGTAATATGGTAGTTTATAATTTAAAAACCAAACAACAGCAATGAACCCATAATTCATTTAGGATAGTAACAAGTATTACAGTCAATATATTCACAATTTCGATGATTGGTTCATCATCTTTGATCATTAACATTATTATTTCCCGTATATTTTGTATTAATTTAATACAAAAATAAATATCCAGTTGTTCATTAGTTTCTACTGAAATCTATCAACTTGGTTTTAGGTTGATTGAAGATGGGCTAGCTAAGGTGACGGGTATCGTTATCGTGACTCTTTTATAAAACAAATCTGTCTCATTGTGACACGATTTTGTCGGTTCCAGGCAATCGGACGACCGTTCTTATTGAAACCGACATACCACGGTTTTCCGCCATCGGGAGAGGTCACGTGGTATGTCAATAGTGTAATATCGCTGAGAGGAGGGAGTGGAAACGTTGCTAGCCGTTCGAACCACACAGATTTCCAATCGCTACAATTAGGATCACTCGCGGATTCCTAATAAAGAGAAAGATCGGGAACAAAGACAGAGAGAGAGACACAAAATTAAGAGGGGGATTGGGAGAAAGTAAAAGGAGAGAGAGAGAGAGAGAAATCCAACTGTTATCATTTGTAATTTATACACCTCCTTCCCACACTGAAGCCTACTGAATATCAAAAGTCACTAAAAAATTCACAATCTTTGTGTTTGTTATTTGCCGAACTAATTCCATTTATCCTCGTTGAATATTAATGAGTTTCAGATTACGAATGCAATTTCTTCGGGGCGTTTTCCACCGACTTCTCTATAAATTATATATTAGCGCGGTCTTTAAAGCACCATGCGAGAGTGACATCCTCAAAAAGGCTTATCGCCACACTCGACCCAGGTGAGGTAAATGGGTACCTGGCAGGAATTAATTCCTTGAAATGCTAGAGCGCTGTAATGGCAGCTAGGCTAAAGCCGGGGTAATAATTAATAATAATAATAATATTCAGCTTTTATATAGTGCTTAATACATCTCGGACGTTTCTAAGCGCTTTACAGATATATTATTACCCCGGTCATTGGATTCAGTGCTTGCCCGCACACATTGTGTGCACAATCTCGCCTCGGAATAGAATTTCTAGATATACGGCGTTATATAAATGCCTATAATTATCATTTATTATTATCGAACCTTTAAAGGTAATGGGTGGTATTCCGATAGCGCGAACTAAGTTAAGCTTGGCTTAACTAGTTCACACTTTTATGGAGTGCCTGTTGCCAACTCATTTTCCTTGTACAGATTTTTTTAATCCTGCAATGAAAAGTGTCCGAAAAATTAATTTTGCAATGAAATGGGAAGAAAAAGATAATATGAGTATGAACTGAATTTCAATAAAGTCTTTGGTAGATTATCTTTGTCATGAATATTGAAGGAGGAAGATGAAACCTAGCATTCCATAGAAGTGTGAACTAAAATTCTTGTTTAGTCTGGACTTAGTCCCGGCTTAACTTAAAAGAATACCCCCCCCCCAATAACCCCAATCGACAGTCATCAAAATATTTTTAGTACACGTCATGTTGGTGTTAATTCGAGTTGTTGCCATGGCGTACATGTAATGCAAATCTATTTCACATTATTTTATAAATGTGAAATCTTTACAAGCGAGCTTTCACTTTTCTTGTATATCAGTCTTTTCAAATAATATACTGCATGGAAACAAATTTATATGAGGTACTCAGCTTCTGGTTTAGTCTCTGACAATAGAATTCATGTTAATTATTTTTTCTAAATGTAAGCATGTGATAATTATATGGAACAATGGACTGAAACTATAACTGAAACTGTTTGTATGATATCATTCTCACACATAGTGCATCAAAGACCGCACTGGTCTCTGACGCAGGACGCATCCCTAGGTCAAGCAACTGACGCCTCAAGTGTAACGGACATAAGTCAGGCTCGTTCAGATATAACGTGGCAAACCTTGGTGGGTTTTTTATGACGATGTAAAGTGTATTACTTTTCACATTTCTGTTTTCAGTGAATACTCGCAATAAGTCCTTTGTTAATTTGTTGCGCGCAGTTTACCATGCCATATCTGAAGAAGCCTCAAAATGTTTCTTACCGGTACGCCTATCAGCATTGCTGCGTCATTCATCGAGAGGAATCGTTGACTTCTAACCCCTTTGATTCGAAAAGCCGAAGGTCCAAGACACTGATAAAAATACAGATATGCTGTGAAAATTAGACACAAATAAAAGAAGTGAAAGTGGTTTAATAGAGTTAATTTCTACACGGTTTTTACAATTTTCTAAATGAAATTCTCTTATTAACAAACTGTGGAGTTGATATGGCTATCATTATAGGCATTTGAATATTGGCCTACGTTTGTTTAAAATGTGTATTTCTTTCGGTTTGACGTATATAGTTTTAAAGGATAATCAAAACCTCGTCAAAAAAACACGCCCTAAATAATGATGTACACATGCGTTCCCGCAATAATATTGTAAAAACACCCTTTGATATGTATTTAGTGAGTAGGCAGGAGAAACAAAGAAACACATCTGTAATGCCAGGTGCACACGTGGAGTCATTATCTGACGTAACACTGCGTCAGAGAATGGCGCGGTATAATTATGGCGTACCATGCGAGGGTAATATCGTATACCCAAAGTGAATGCAATATGAACAGTGCAAACATTGTGTCGATTCACTAGCGCATGCAATAATTTTCTTCATTGTTTTTTTTTTTGGGGGGGGGAGCATGGCCGTAAAAAAGCATCGAAAATGACGCCTTGTGTGCAACGGGAATAACAATTATTGAATGTATAAAGTCTGGAGAAGTTTTTTCTATCCTAAATTTTTCTTCAGGAAGGCGGCAATGGGATAACTCTTACTGAAACAACTTACATATAATTATGTATAGTATATTGTTCTAAGGCGTGTCCGACACATTCAGCCTATGCTTTCAGAATTTATGCCGTTTTCCTTTTGTAAAAACTGTTAATGCTGTGTTAGATTGTTAATGTTATTATGTTTATAATTATGTATGTACAAATTTATTACTTGAGTATTTTGTTGATAAGAAGAAAAAAAGGAAATAAAAGAAAATGAATGTTAGTTTGAATCAAATTTGAATTGGATATGACGGATTGAGTCCACCTGTTTGAATAGATTATTGCAAGCATAACGTTTTTTTTTCTTGTAATGTGTAAACATGAAATGCTAACTTACTATTGAGATCGAATCTACTCCCGACGCTTGAGACAATACCATCATTCCCAATCCGAAGATAATCACCACTACACATCTTCAATTGGTAAACCCGACCGCTATTTACAGCGCTTGCTACATTCCTTCTCTCCATTTGAGTTGGTGAAAAGGGGTATTTGGACACGGGTAGGTGCTCGTATACACTGGTATCCTGATGAAATGAAGAATCATCTGTTTGGATACAAGAGATGGGGAAAAAAGAAAATATTAACATGTAATGAGACGGACAACTGGAAAAGACATTTGTCTGTCTCAATGATAACGAGGTACAATTAATCCTGATATAAAAGTACTATAGAAATGTTTTCTTTATTTCTGTACTTGGAAGGTCGTCTAAGGCAGTGGCGGATCCTGGATGGGGTGGTGGGATGGAGGTGGGGGAGCAAGGGGCACGTGCTCTTCATAAAATCCAATCTGGCGCACAACAACAACAATAACAGTATACAATGTGTCTAATGTTTTCCTGTGCCCAAACATAAAAAAATCATCATCTTTTGAGATTCGCTGACAGCCTATATAAAATCCAATTTGCCGACAGAAAATGTTTAATGTGCGTATCACACCCCTTCATCTACCACCAGCAGTGGCGGATTCAGGGTGGGGGCATGGTGGCACGGGCCCCCACCCCTGGCCAAAAAAAGAAGTAAAAAACAAAGATGGTAACCACAATTTTACTCTCTTTTTTTGCTCAAGGGGGGGAGGGTGTTGAGTTTTAAAAATAGTGCTCACTACCCCCGTTGAGCAAAAAATAATAAATTAGTGCTCATTAACCCCCCCCCCCCGCTTATTTGTCGGCTGATTCGTCGCTAAATATTTTCTCACGAATTAGGCACCCCCCCCCCTCCCCTCGCTGCCGTCTGGATCCGCCCCTGACCACCAGTGTCGCCACTGCCTAGACACACCCAAAGATGATTGTCACCATACCAATTCAATTCAATTTTTGTACTTTATTTCCTTTTTGTTAACCAATACTAGTTTAATACCTAATGTCAAAAGAATTGAGGGGACCGGTAAGAGTTTGAGTTCATGAATGGAGACAATTTTAAAATTCTTTTATAAATACAAACAATCAAAGACAATTAACTGTAAATATCTGTCTGAGTACAGATCAGCTGGGCTTACTTCGTTCCATCGGATTGTCGGATAACACGACCTTTCGTGAAAACATACCTCATACTCACGAACGATCTCGTTGTTTGTGATGGAACGAAGTAAACCGGTCAGCTGTAACTTAATTAAAACACAAAGAATGCAAGGGAAATCATTTAAAGAAATGTACACGAACTGCAGACATCTATACGTCGAATCAGTGCCAGTATTACAAAGTCGCCAGAGGAGCATTTGTCTGTTGCAAACAAGAGCGTGACTTTCAAGGTAATGAGGGCGAAAGAACGTGCCCCCTTACACTTTCACAAAATGTAGCAATTGAAATATTTATAATTATGAAAGGGGTAATTTTATCCAAAATTGGTTGCCTTTTTATAGAAATGTCTCATTACTGGATGGCAACGATATGTTTATCAAATGTCTTATTACTGAATTTGATTAAAATGTGTATCCAATATCCGGTAACCATGGTAACGTATCAGTGATCAAGTTGTACTCAATCGACAAAGGCTTCTTGACAACAATAGCCTATTTGAATGGAGAAAGAGGGAAGTTCTCCTACCCATGCATACCCCCCCCCGACATATTTCCGACAAAAACATGAAATAAACAGAAAATATAAATACCTGACTTTTCAGTGAAGTGTAATTGTTTTGTTTGGATAGTGTTTTTTTGTTGTTGTTTGTTTGTTTGTTTGTTTGTTTGTTTGTTTTTCATTTTTCATATCTCTTTCTCTCTCTTTTTTTTTTTTTGGGGTGTAATATTTTCATCTTTTAGATCTGTGCCCCCTCCCCTCGGTCAAAGAATCTTGGATACGCGAGTTATTCCGGTTCTCAAGACGACTTCAAATAGTTTTCTCTCTACCAGTTTGTTTGAAGCAGATTGTGTACCAGCAGTGAGCCGCTGCAGGCGTCAGAACGAGCAGAGGTGGTGGTTTCCCATGGGCGAATCGGCAGATTTACCGACTGTTTATATATGAGCAGAGTTAAATAATCATTTCGTAGTATGTACACTCTAGAAAACAAAACCTAGTGTTACAATGATCCATGCTACGCCACTAAAAAGACTATGAAGAGCAGTTTGTTGTGAACACGACCCCATTTTTCAAGAAATCACTCAAATTTTAAAGGACAATTTCACTACTCTATTTTATTGCCTATAGTAAACATGTTTGGATTATGTAACATGTTATTGACATTGTAATAATCACACATTTCATGGCTATAAGTATTGACATTGTTGAATGTCGATTTCTTAAACGTCCTTGCGATCTTGTTTGGGGAGAATATCCCAGACAGCTCTTTGGTAATATTCACTATCGATTTCGCCTAAATTACAACACGATAAAATGACAGCACCGTTCTTTCTCATGCAGTTAAAGCAAAGGGGAACCAGTGTCACAAAGGGCAAGTGTGTGAAAACGATATGAAAATGGTTTACTATCTCGTCTAAGGTACAACAGGGAAACCCAAGTAACACCAGAGTTCATTGAACAAAACAGCATATTAGTTCAATATTAGGTACAGCAATCTCATGAGCCACAAGTCATTCAGGATAGGGCGCAATATCTTTGGACGTGAGCACTGAATTCTTCTGGCTAACTTCCATGCAGATACTACGGTAGATCGTCAGGAGGCAGGCGGCACAACTCATCAACCCAAACGCTTTCCCCATGCTTAAAGTAGAATTTCTTTCTTTATTTGTTAGGCAGGACAATAACAATTCTGAATTCACGTTGTTGTACCAATTACCAACGTAGAGGCGGTTAAGCATTTTCAAAATACCCCTCCGCCCTCCCGTTCTGCTTGATATAGCAGTGGCGGATCCAGGGGGCCAAAATTTTTGCCCTCACTACCCCACTGAGCGAAAATCGACCGGCACGATTTTCAAATTTTCGCACGAAGTGGGCCCCTTTTTAGGCCCCCTCCCTTGCCGCCGGCTGGATCCGCCCCTGTGATATAGTATCATTTAATAATTTTGTAACTGGTAGCATAATTATGGAAATTTGAGAGAGCGAAGCGAGCAAACAAATATTTTGACTCTTATTCATATTAGTTGTCAGTGATGTTATATTATGAATCCACTTTTATAGCGTAGAAAAAAACAGAACTAAATAACTGTTTCTGCTTGTTTTTTCCTTTCTTTTATTTATTTAATTATTTATTTATTTATATATTATTTTACACATATTATAGCCGAGTGTCCAAGAATGTCGCATAGGGATTTAATAAAAAAAGGCCTCGTGTGCAGCGGGCAACACGATATGTCAGCTTTAAATGTCCTATATACCAAGTCGATTAGATTAGTCGTGGAATACTCCTTTGTATGATTGGTTGTTCAAAACATAATCGTCATCCCATATTCTTGCAGCTACAGATGCCCGAATATTGGCGGGCAGGTAGGTGCCGGAATATGCAGCTAATAATTTATTAAAGTAGCAAAATATAGAATCTTTACATCTTATAAGGTGTATTTTGATGACGAAATAATTTTTTTTTCTCTCTAAAGGACATTTTCCCTGGAATATATTGTCATTTTTATCTTTTTATATTTTGTTGTGTACAGACATACTCCTTCCTACTGACAAAATATGATCGCTGCATTGGGCTTTAGATTATTTCGAATTTGGTTGGCGTCTTACAACCTATTCCCTAACGGTTTTTTTTTGGGGGAGGGGGGTCATTTATCAATATATTTTTTTATTTTTATTTGTGTGTACATTGTACTTTGTAATGTGCAGTCACTTCCCCGTGACGTCGTAGGCGTACGATGGGGAGGGGGAGGGCTATAGGGGGTTGCAGGAGTGCCTGCATATATAATGTCTGTAATTTGCTTTACACAAAAAAAGTGCTATGAAGGGTTGATATGCTGACAAAGGGCGTCAACCCCGCTTGCGAAAATGTGCCTATATGCCTATATGCTTGACGTAGTTTGGTGCATGAGGGTGAAATCGACATGAATTGGGTTCCCTTCGGGGGCTCGGGGCTACATTCACCATTGTATTCGATAGTCTAATTAATTTTAAAGGTTCAAATCTTATGGGCTTGATTACTATATTTGGACAGTTTTCCAGACTAAGCAGTAATAGTAGTAGTATACCTTAGATCCTTAGTCATGGCCCTTACTGCTTCGAGGACCTCATTGTCCAGGGATGATGATCGTCCTTTTATCGAAGACAGATGTGCTGCGCTATATAATCTCCTGATCTTGGTCGTGCTTCCTCTTTGCGCTCGCGTTTTATTGCGAGCTCTCATGAAGGTTATCTCGTCTTGCACCTCATACACATCTCTTAACGTGTTGCGCAAGAATGTGTCCTCAAGGCCCTGAATGCATTGTTCTGTAAGCAAAGCGTCAGGTTTTGCATACAGGTAGGGGCTTCTCGATGTCAAACTAAGGAACTTCCTTTCTAGGTCGACAGCATACTCTCGGACAGATTCTCTTGTCCCCTGCCTTCATTCAAGAAATCGGCGTTGCAGTTCATCTACCACTTCTGCGTATGATGACTTGAGAGAGTCGACTATCTTCTCGATATTGCCACCTCCTTTTATAATGGCCTTGGCCTCGTCCTTCGGCCCTCCTCTTAGGTAATCTAGGAGAAAGGTGGCTTGTCGAGGGCCTGGGACGTTGGAGTGCTTGAAGGCATCCTATGGCAGTCACAAAGTCCTGTACATCACCTGCCACATCAAAGGTAGCCGTAGGTAGTCTCTTTTCTGGTGCCAACAGAAGTTGAGGTGGGGGCCTCAATAAGAGCTTTGTCAAGTTTTGAATTGTCTCGCTTTCATGACCATCAGCTTTCTCCTCTGGGAAGAGAGGGTGATAATTTGTCGCTTTCCATTGTCCAAGGGGCCGGACGACCCCACCAACCGCGGGCAGTATCACCTCTTCTCCTCCAACATCTGTACAAACCAAACCTTTGGCAGAGGGATATCTTGCCTGTAATGCTTCAAGTGATAGGGGGCCCCCTCTTCTACAAATGAGTAGGGCAAAAACTAATCAATAGCTAGAAAGTACAGTTATTTATCTAGAAACATGACTTTAAGGTTTCCTTCATTTACATTGTTCAGTCTTACATTGAATCCTGTTGTTCTTCAGAATAATAGATATACTGATTCGTTTATACCAGGATATGAACAAAACATAGCAGCAATTTTATCAAATATAACAATTTAAACACAAATAAAAACTAAGCCTTGCTTACCTATAAGCGGGGTGAAAGCGGGGTGAAGGTCACGGTCAGAGCCATCTATACACAGAGTTTGGCCAACTTGGTTTCACTGGGTCACAACATGGCGTATATTATTTTGTTTTGTGCTTGCCCAACAAAGCAGTAGTCGCCATATTGTGTCCAACTCGAACCGGGTTGGCCAAACTCTCCTTATCAATGGCACTGGTTACGGTTCATAAAGCCTGCCACCAACGACCTTCTTACATCCTTCCCCGCTTTAAAGGCATCGATTAACAATGTTAAATCTGAGATGCATGGCCCTACGTGTATCGCAGTGTCTGTGATATGGTGTAATATTGAAGCCCTAAAAAAAAATTGCGCTTCAAAATGATCATGAAGTGCTTCAAAAAAGTAAAAAAATCTTTGAGTGACCGGTTTTACCATACTCATTTTACCCAATAGACTGTAGTGTTTTAAAAACCGTTAGGAAAACGAAAAATTAAATTTCGATTTCCAATCATAAATATCTTGATAATCAGACAGGCGATCGGCTTGTAAAAGTCATGGGATTCCTGACTGATCTAAAGGTTTATAATTATGATTGCAGCATGAGCTAAATCCAGGATTTTGTTTCAGCCTGTTTCAGAATTACCGAGTCACTTTAAGAGTCATCGTCCCTTGATGACTCTTAATGCTACAAAAATCATTTCTCAACACCAAATACATGTATTATTAACAATAGTCAACCTGTTCGAAACGTCGAGCCACTCCCGCCACTCATCCTCTCCAAGCGCTATAGTTCTCCTTAGAACTATAAGCTAAGAAAGATAACCAACAGTCTTTTTCAAGACTACACCAACAGTCCTTTTCAGGACTACACACCCTCAAGAAAGATTACCGAGAGTTATTTTCAGAATTCCTCAATCCTCCCTCTCTCTCTCACATGATGCACCGTAAGCCTACTGTACATATCAATATAATCAATTCATATGTATATAATCTCCGTATAAAATAAATCCATAAACTCATCCATCAATCTTGGAGGTAATTTATAAAATAGATATCGTCCTAATTCGCATGTTTGCTTGTCTTGTTTCGTTTCGTTTCCTTATCACCAACCTGCTTTTCTTTTCTTTTTTTTTTCCTTCTAATCAAAGCAAGGAAATGATACATTATTAGCATTCGACTTATTCTAGGTGACAACAATAACAAAGAAAGACAAAGAAGTAATGCAGACGTAAAATATATGCCTCCCCTAGCTGTCATAATGCAACTTCACATTGTTTAGCAGCTTGCATTAGATGGATATCATATGATTGTGTATACGACACCTGAATGATACACCAGTCGTTAAAGAGCTCCTCCTGTCAAAATCACTACAGTCTGGCAAAAGTTACTTCTAAGATAATAAAGGATAAATTAGCAATATTTAAATTAGGCCTACCTCTTTTTCCTCGCCCTTTTTTCGGGGGTTCAAATAATGATGTAAACAATCTTTATAGTACAGTGTATGTGGAAACAAATTATCACATTACCTTTCGAAAGATACATACATGTATATATATATATATTATAAAGTCACAATTTAAGGTCTTTTCCATACTCTGGACTAATGTCTTACAGACGGATTTCACTCATGTCTTATACAAAATTAACGTGTACAGGCAAACTCTGACAGAACGCTAACATAATCACCAAATATAAATTATATGAATAATCTAGACATTAATTAGCTCATTCAATGATAAATGGTAAGGCAAATTTAGACATGTTATTAGTTAGCTCATTTTCCTCCTTATTATATGGATGAATTGAATGCGATGCCTGGCCAAACTAATCTTCCCTAAGTGTAAATGGAGTTTGTATACCTCTGGGGTGGTACACCACGGGTAGCTCGTCTAGGGTGCCTCCTTTGTTCCAGCCGTTATTCCTTTGGAGACAAAGGATGGGTGGTCTGTGCCACCACTGGAACATTCTCCATTTCACTCCCAGCGTTACTGGGACAAGGACTAGCGACAGGAGAGACTCTGACTTCAGAGCCACAAGTGCCTTCAACTTCATTACCCGGGGGTCCAGGGAAGGAATCCCCAGAGCTACTAGTGCCTCCTGAAAGGCTTCTGGGAGATTCAGTGAGAACTGGACGCTGTCGGTAGCGTAGGACATAACCAACAGGTGTTTGGCTTATTGATTCAGTTTCATCTTCTGTTAATTGTTTGCTCTGGTCTACACCCCCCTCTGGTAACCAGGGGCAGTGTTTCAACTGGGTCCTATGTAAGACCCTCTCCTTGCCCCAAATGGCTACTTACTACGTAGACTGGGCGATCTGGAAAGGGCTGCTTTACCACCATGTAAGGTTCTTCCACCCAGTAATCAGCTATCTTTGATCGGCCTCTGAATCCATGTCGTCGGACTAGAACATAGTGGCCTACTCCAAGAGGCTTCTCAAAAACCTTCCGGGCCTGGAATGCCTTACGTGCCTCCACCGCAGCCTTAGTGTTCCTCGTTGCAGTGTCTATAGGTTAGAACTTCTGTTGACGTGTCCAAAGGACAAATGTATTCTATGTGTATGCAAATTAATAATCCATCTATTTCTTCTACTTTCGCCCGCCTCAATGAGCTGTACAGCCTTCATGATTCCACCGTTGTTGAACTTTTTAAGTTGCCATTTATGCTCACGATAGCTACACAATTACGAATGTTTCAGTTTGAAAATCATCCATAATCTAATACTAACTAAAGTCTGGTTGGTTCGTATTAAGAGAATTGAAAATGCAGCTTGCTACTTTTGTAGTAATGAAGATGAAAATCTCGAACACCTTTTTGTTTCATGTAAAGTTATAGAACAGTTTTGGTTACGCCTAAGCAGAGCTTTTTCGGAACTCTCTCTCCCCTCGATTTTGTCCACTAAAAATATCCTGTTTGGGCTGACCAAGCTTGTCAAAGTAAAACACGTTTTCACCATTAATTTCCTGCTTTTGTAAGGAAAACAATATATCTTTAGGTGTAGGATTACAGAAAACATGCCCGACGTTCATCATTTTGTACATTATGTTAAATATTTTCAGACGGTAGAAAGGTTTATTGCTGAAAGACGCAACAAAATAGATAGGCACAATGAAAAATGGCGCTTAATTTCAGAAATTTTAGACAATAATCCTGTTTAAGCAGTTTAGCAGATGATAGAACGCTGACTGAAATCCTTTTTTTTCTGGGGGGGGGTATTTTGACGATCGCTGATGTTTTCTATTCTATATACTATAGATCCATTCGATTGGATCTATTGTTGTTACATGGATATAAATGTCTGTATATTTGTATTATGTTTATGTTGAATGTAAACATATTATTGGATCAATAAAAAAACTTATCAAATAAAAAAAATAAAAAAATTTGCACAAGGCTAAGCTGCTACGAGGTCAAAATTAGGTTCCACCTGATTTGTACGATTTACTCTCCTTTGGGCAATTCACCGATTCACCAAAGACTCTATATCGATATATATAGATTGTTACTGAATGGCAATTATATTCCAGTTATAACCTGACATTTACAGGGTCAATTAAGTAGATGGTAAAATAGTCGTTTGAAAAGTAGAAAATAATCACTGATTGGCAAAGGATAAAAAAAAATCATCACCCAATCTTTTCTCGCACGGAGCCAAGCACCGGTTGTAATTCATAAATAGACTGTTTTTGTTACACATCAGACCTATAAAGCATTGGCATGGTTAAACAAAAATGTCACAAATTACTTTAAAAATTCAATTTATCGGTAAAATCTTGTCACCAGTTATTTGTTGTCATAGGTTAAATTGCTTTCCAAATGAATTGTATTTTGCTTCGAAACCGCAAAATGCTGGAACCCACCTGTAAAGAAAATGCGACATAATTGCTGCTGAATACACAAAGCAGTTGACCCCTCCCCCAAAAAAAAAAAAAAATACAGTAAGAAAATAATAATAACCCGTCATATTAAACAACTAAAAGATGTTGGGTAAAAACTTCCAAAAATGATATGTGTTACACCAAGTTTGGGCCAATTTCATGCATAATTTGGATAATGTTGCCCAAACACGATCAAATGATACTACAAATGAATAAACACCGCCAGTGTTGAGCTTATAATTGCCCCAAAGTTGGTCGAACGCACAATTATCCTTAATGTTAGGCAATATACCCTTTATCGTGAAGGTTAATTAACACAAAGGAAATCTTACCTTGTGAATTACGGAACGAGATGCTTACCTCCGGACCAAAACTCACTTCGGATTCTGCTTTAGAACCAACATCCAAAAACTCCAGAACGCCAGTTTTCCAGATAGGTCTGGATGCCGGTGTTTCGCCATCCTTTACGGCTTCGGAGGTACTGATGAGAGCTAAATCTTTGAGATTCATATGGAACCCGTCGTTGCGAAGAAATATTCGATGCGGGTGAACTACAGATAGAAACAGACAAAAGACGCTCAAAATGGCTACGCCGATTTGATTGATAGGCGCCATTGTCATTACAAGACAGACTTCGAATGAAGAATTGAGACTTGAGACGTAAAAACTCCTAAATATATACGCCCTAATGAGATTCAAAGCGGATATCCGATAAGGTGATTTTCCTTTCACTCCTGGACTTTTTTCTCTCTGTGCTAATCAAGAAAGATTAAGAGATGCGCACGGTGACTTGAATCCCTGTTCCATTTGAGCAGACCTTGCAGTTCATTTGTCACGCGTTCAATATTTCCCGTACTTTATTAAGAGAACAGTTAGGGGTCCGTGTTGCCGCCCACATGCGAGGGGTAAAACTCGAGAGCAAGGAACGTGAGAACATGAAGCCCTGATGATATGAAGATCAGCCAATAAAGGAGGGATTATCACTTGATCCAAATCAGCCCTCGAACTAAAACCCAATCTCGAGCACAAGTTGCACAACCAGATTTTCTCCCCCGATAGAACTTAGAGCAAAAGAAGTGCTATTTATATATAGATTATTACAGTCGTCCCATCAAATTGGAACTTTGCGCTTTTAAAATTTTGATGAGGTAAAAGAAACGATCAGGCGCGGATCCAGGATTACTTAGACGGGGGCACAATTTTTTTCTCCCGCAAATTTGAAAATCGCGCCAGCCGAAAATTCGCTCAGTGGGGGCGGTAGTGAGCACATTTTTTTTTTTTTTTGCACATCTTCACTAATTTACAACCCTTTCCAGATGCTGACATCATAATTTCTGATCTGTCTGACCATTTTCCTATATATGCCAAGATTCCACTGAGCAAACCCTCTTTCATTACTATGCGAAATAAACGAATCCATGACACATGCTCCTCCGACAGCTACTCCGCCGACAGTTGCTCCGTCGACAGTTGATCCGACGACAATTGCTCCGCCGATATTTGCTCCTACGACACTTGCTCTGCCGACAATTGCTCCACCGACAATTGCTCTACCGACAATAATATTGTTCCGCATGAAGCGATAAATGCTCCGCTGACAAATGCTCCTCGAACGACACTTGCTCCTCCGACAGTTGCTCCTCCGACAATTGCTCCGACGATAGTTGGTCCTCAAATAAAGAAAATTGCCCCGTGAAAGACAAATGCTCCTACGACAAAATAATGCTTCGCCGACAATATTTTTTTTTCATGGGTTATTTTCTTAGTTTGTTTCGTTTTCTGAATGTCGGAGCAAATATCGGCGGAGCAAGTGTCGTAGGAGCAAATATCGGCGGAGTAACTGTCGTTCGAGGAGCATTTGTCACCGGAGCATTTATGGCTTCATGCGGATCAATTGTCGACGAAGCAACTGTCGGCAGAATAACTGTCGGCGGAGCATTTGACGTCGGAGCAAATGTCGCGGAGCAATTGTCGCTTTTTGAAAAGCATTTGTCACCGGAGCAATCGTCGCCGGAGCATGTGTTGGGTTACCAAATAAACACGTTCGTAGGAGCAATCCCGAAAATATTGCAAAGCTTAATAAGGAAGCCCCAATTGCAACTGACTGGAGTAATGTTTTACTTGATCAAAATGTTGATAGCTCTTTTGATAAATTTGTATTGTTATATGATGGGAATAATAATAATAATAATAATAATCAGGGGTGTCGATTTGTATCCGTGGTTGGGGGGGATGATAGGTGCCAAAATATTTTCAGCAATGGATCAAAGCAACCAAGAGGTAGAAGCGTGTGGCAGGTTGCACCCCTCCCTTCCAAGTTATTACGTTTTCAAGTCACCCTCAATAAAGATAACATTTCAGAGAATATAAGAGTGGTAATAAAATTAATAACATGCTAAATGTTAGTCTTGACTATTTTTAAACGAAATTTAGACATTACCAAAAAAATCCAATGGTGAGGGATATCAACTTGTGAAAGTATTATGTTACCAGTGGGCAAATGCATTAATAAGCAACCAGGAAAGGTTCATGTAGACATAAAATTCTTTATTTCCTGGTGATAGAAACATACATTTTATGAATATTGATGTCTCCAAACAACATTCATCGTGAAAAACCCATTCCAATATTCTGTGTAAGTAAGATCTCAAAAGTAAATGAAAAACATATTGCTTTTGGTTCTTCATTTGACTCTCTTTCTTCTTTAATTAAACCAACTGAATCCTCTCTGGGGGAAACTCAATTCAATGAAACAGAATATCACTGATGCAAAATTTGGTTCTCAAAATGACAGAAAATTTCCACTCCTGATCTCATACAAACTGTCTGTTTCTTAAAAACATAATATAAAACTTACGTTCCAACTACCAAACAACAAACTTCCATTATCTCCTTCTTCACCCAGATATACTTATCATACCAGATACGCTCTAAAATATAAGCATAATATTCCCTAAGGCCCTGACCAGAGCACTATTTTTTTCCAAAAACTATAACCAGTCTTAGAAGGTGCATTATTATTGGAAGGGTGTTATAAACAAAACTTCAAACTTAATAACATTCTAACCTTCAAAAACACCTCATCTATCTTATGCCTGTTACGTTTGAATACAATACATAGGCCTACATCAGCTTTTCAATAAAACAAAAATAAGTTGTGACATAATAATCTTTCTCCAAAATATCGAACTGGAGTATTCTGTTGTATTACTTGTTTTAGAACATGTTGGGCCTGTCTCACATTGCCTTCCATCATTCCATGGCAATTTTCCATGTTTCTTTCAGCTTATTTCTCACTTCTTTTCCATCCACTCAACTAATTCCTGATCATGCATTAACCTCATACCTACCATCACCCATGCCTAAGCTTTTTAGGGAGGGGGATCCCGTAAAGTAATGTTGACATTGTAAGAAATAAACATGAGCAATATTTCATTGTAGGTTACTTTAAAGTCAACCTCTGTTTTCATCGCCCATTCACATCAGTTCCCTGAAGGAAATGCTGGAATATATATGTCTCTCTTTCTCTTGTCTTTCTTCCTTTTCTCTTTCCCCTTCCTTTTTCTTCTGCCCGTTTCTTCCCCTTTCCCCTTTTTCCCAGGTAGCAAGCCCATATGGGGATGATCTGGGTCACTTGTGCCATCTAGGCTATTAAATGGAACCCATATATATGTATCCCATATGGGGCCAATATTTAGTAACCCATATGGGATCTATCTGGGCCAGCCCTTATGGGTCCCAGATGGGAATGAGCTGGGCGTACACATATGGGTAGAATATGAATATGCCCATATGGGTAACACATGGGGAATATCTGGGTTAACCCACATGGGATACATGTATATCTGGGTTAACCAATATGGGTACCAGATGGGATTAAGCTGGGCATACCCATTTGGGCCCAGTTTGGTATGGGTCCCATCTGGGTCCCATCTGTCTTATATGGGTTTACCCATATGGGTCCCAGACTCGCATATGCTTCTTGGGTGCAGATGCCTTAGGGCCCATGTTTCAGAGAATATGGGACCCATGTGGGTTCCACATGGGCTTGCTACCTGGGTTATTATCCTCTCTCTCTCTCATTATATCTCTCTTAACATTTAGCTCGTTGCTTTTTAACGCTGTGGCTTTGCATTTGGCGCGTTGCATTTCTATGACACTGTTGATTGAATACATTGAATAAATTCATCAATCCTGATGAAGCCGTATGAGCGAGAATTCAATTTATTCTTGTCTCATATACGGTTGTCTCATTTACTTCGTTTTCTATTTATATATATATATATGTATTATGAAAATGAGATAGCAAAATGTGTATATTGATGGTCATCTTGCGAGTAATAACCATTACCTACTCTCATCGGGCTTTCATCATTAATTTTTTTCTTCGTTTTTTTTTTTTTTTTTTTGATGGTGAATTATTGGGGGATGATTGTACAGGCCATCCCCCACCTGAAATATTGGGGGGGATATATCCCCCCCCCCCATCCCCCCCGTGATCGACACCCATGATAATAATAATAATAGTATTGGATTCTTATATAGCGCACGTATCGACCTTGCAAGGTGCTCAAGGCGCTCCAACATTATACCCGGCTATGCTAGGCTGCCGATTTCGGCGCTCACAGCATTCGAGGAATTCCTTCCTACCGGTACCCATTTAACACCTGGGTGGACAGTGGCAAGTGTAGATTAATGTCTTAATGTCTTAATACCTCTATATGTAAAAGGGATAGCGGAAATCGCAGGAAACTTCCCCCGAATGCCATGGATTACAAGATCGCTATTGAAATCATTCAATAATAAAAATAAGTTATATTATAAATAAAAGACAACTAAATCAGAACAGTCACGTATGAATTACACTAGATATCGGAACACCCTTAACTACAATATTACGTGTTTCAAAGAAAAATTACTACTCCATTCAGTTTCAGGCAACCTTGAACGATATAAAAGGAACATAGAAGGTAATCAAAATTATTTAAAAAAGCAACAGTAAAACATCCAGCGTAAGATCTTTGGAAATTGATGTTGAAAAATTCAAAAATTATTTTTGTAGTATTGGTCTGAATCTGTCGAAGGGCATACCAAATTTTGATAAATCATCCCATGACTTCTTAAAAGATACCTAATCAGCAAAGTTTGTTTTTATTGCCAACAAATGAAGGAGAAGTACTTAGTATGGTAAGAAAAATTAAGATTGGAAAAAGCCGTGGTTGTGATAATATCTCCAACAGTCTAGTAAAAAAATGTAGCAGCAGGAATTGTATAGCCATTAGTGCATATTTTCAATCTGTCAATGACAAATGGCGTTGTACCCAGGAAAATGAAAGTTGCAAAGGTTGTCCCTATTTTTAAGAAGGGTGACCCAAAATTGTTGACAAACTACCGACCCATTTCCCTATTAACATCTTTCTCTAAAATTCATGAAAGTAGTTAGTAGTAGTTATTTTACCTGACATGCTAAGAAAGCATAAATGCTAGTTAGTAAGCAACCAGAGGACCGAAGGCTTAAGGTCCTCTCCGAGGGAAAAACTTATTTACTTGATAACTGTAAAGTTTCTCAATACGAATAAAAAAAAATTCCAACCTTCAATTTGGCTTCCGTGAGAAACATACTACCACCCATGCTATATTGCACTTTATCAGTAAAGTTTATAATGCTCTGGACAACCATATGCACACAATTGGAATATTCTTGGATTACTCTAAGGCATTTGATACAGTAGATCATAAAATTTTGTTATGTAAATTATCCCATTACGGGATCAGGGGTGTAGCCCTGGATTGGTTCAGGAGCTATTTAGCTGACAGACAGCAATTCGTATCCATTAATGGTTTTGTTTCAGAGTTACACAATGTCAGCTGTGGAGTCCCACAAGGATCACTTCTTGGTCCTCTTTTATTTATTATAATTATATCTAAATGATTTTCAATATTCTTCTGATGTATTATCCTTTATTTTGTTTGCAGATGATTCCAGCATATTTTTTTCACACAAAAATGCACAAGTCCTTTTGCAAACAGTTAACTCAGAGTTACGCAATATTACTGCATGTACTGCATGGATTCATGCGAATAAACTGTCCCTAAATAATAAAACAAAACAATTATATGATATATAGCAATTCGCTCAAGTTGTTGCCCGGTGACATTATTTTCAATGGCGTTTTGATAGACAGGGTAGTATCAACTAAATTCCCAGGTCTCCATATTGATGAACAATTGAAATGGAAAACTCATATAAATAATCTATGAAAAATATTGTCAAGGAATACTGGTGTAAATTCGGAGGTTAAAATCTGCTCTTCCTCAAAGCATTTTACTTATTTTGTATTCAACTTTAATTTTACCTTATATCAATTATGGTGTGCTTGCTTGGGGCAAATCTCTTAAAACGCAGTTATATAAACTATTCTTGGTTCAAAAGAGGGTAATAAGAACAATCTGTAATGCTGACTTTCGTGCTCATACAAATCCTCTTTTTTATCATCATAGAATTTTAAAGGTAGAAGATATTTATTATATGCCATTGGGTTCCTTAAAGGTACTATGTCCCATTCGCAGCCAACATCAAATTCTGTAAGAACTTAGCAGGAATTATGAATATGTCACGTATGTCATATCTGTGAAATTTAAACGTTAGCGGTGTCCTATAATTCAAATTATGCAAGGAAACCGTTTACTTTCTAGACTTCAATGTCAGACACTATTGAGTGACTGACTGACTTTTTTTTTTCTTTCTTTGGTAATAACATACATAAAATGAGCTGTAAAGGTACATGAGCATTTGTCTACATCAATAACTCACTTCTTGTAATGGCCATCTTGTAATGGCCAAAATTAAACTGATTGAATCTTTGCGCAGCACAAAACGTACGACCATTCGGTACAAGGGTCTGAAAATCAGACTATTACTAAAATGATTGCAATCATGAAAGTCGATTCGACAACTAATGCTCGTTATTTTCCCACTAAAAGAAATTTTCAAGCCCTTTCGTTTTGAGGGAAGTTCTAAATTATATTATCTTTCAAATGCCGTTGAAATTTAACCGTTTCATTTTGTTGGCCTGCAAATGGGCCATAGTACCTTTAATGTATGATCTCAACTCAGGTGTACTACCACTGGCATTATCCAAGATTTTCAAGAAAAACAATCAAATTCACAATTATGCCACAAGACGTGCCTCTGCATTCCACTTACCCCATGAAGGACAAAGTTTACTCTCAACACTTTAGTTTGCATTGGACCAAGGTTTTGGAACTCTCTTGATTCAAGCATTAGTCATTCTGTCAGTAAATCTGTCTTCAAACGTAAACTGAAGTTATACTTATTGAGTAATTATTTAGTTGATTCTTAAACTATGCTCCAAATTGTGATGCTGCCATAATTTATATTTCAACATGATCCATTCCTCAATTTACTATGTATAGCAACTGCCGACTTACCTTTTCTTCTTTCTTTCCCTTTCTCGCCTGTAGCCAGCTTTTCTAATTTTATCGTTGTTTTTCTTTTCTTTTTTTCTGAAACCGTCAGAGAGGAGAGAGAGAAGGGACATACTTTCAGTGAAAATATGTCCTTTTTCTTTCTCCCCCCCCCCCTCTCTCTCTCTTCCCCTCCCACCCCTCTTTCCATTTCTATATCCCATGATTTTATCACTCTTATCGCCTCCTTTTGTATATATATTCTCTTCTCCCCACCCTGTTTTATGATTCAGTTAAACCATGTTTATAGTTATTTGTTTTAGTACTCAAGCGCTTTTGACGAACATTTCTTGTATTAATTTTCTAATATATGGAATTTTATCGCACGTAGGGCGATATAAATGATTTACATTCATCAGTGACAGCACGTGTCAGCGGCGGCGTTTCTTTTGTGATGAGTTTTGGCGGCATCTTGATAGGAGACAATAACATACCAGCCCCCTTTGTTGTCAGCCGCGCGGTATCTTTCATGTGCGCGTAGCTATATCGGAATTTGCGCGAGGTATGTTTTGAATGTATGTATGGAATTCAATTGGCCGGGATGGATTGGGTTCCCACGGTGTTGGCGAGAGAATTCTCATTCACCTTGTGGATTTTGTAGAGGATGGATGTAGACATTAATCGGTGGCAAATTAATTTAATTTAGTTGGGCTTTTTGAGCCTGAGGGAACTTCGTACTGGAAAATTATTATACGTGGATTTCACATCGGATTTTAATAGAGGAAAAGTTTCAATTTAATTGGACTTGGTTCTACAGAGTATACGGCGTAGCGGATAGTTCATACTGGGACGTCTTCTCGGAATCTACAAAGGTACCTCCGAGAGGAAAGTTAAGTATGACGATGGTTTATCCATATTCACTTCTTTACGTTCGTATAACCAGTCAATTAATTGGTACATGTTTCATAAGGCGGACGAAGATCAACGATGTTAGATATCATTTTAATTTTGAACGAATAAATTGCATGGCAGTGATTAGACCGAAAGCTTCAGTCTCTGATATCGACGGTTGTTCCGCTGAGATTGCATCTGGCTCCTCTGACCGCCTCTATACATAGACTGAAGTACGGCGTATGGGGTAGTGTGCGGAACGAATGGTTCGGTTCGGCCGGACCGCGATGAATGAGATATGCAACGAGTTTTTCACTCTTTACGTCTTCATATATCCACTTTGGCTGCAATATTACACTGAATCTAAATAGCCATAATAAATAACCCGGAAATATATACTTTGACTTACGATAGCTTGCTCATTTAGATCCTATATTAATGATTAATCCGAGAAAGTCTTGTAGTCAACAAGATTTGTTGTCAGCCATCTTGGTTTAAGTTGATGAATATTCATTTTTTCTTTTCGAACGTCCAATAGCTACGTATGAGTCAGCCCGGCTTGAGCCGGTGATGTTTGAATATTCATAAGCCCAATATCAAACACGTGCTCTGATTGGCCATTGGGCTTGTTTTGGTCGGTTGACCCGGAAATATATCGGGCGGGTCATGTCATAGATTACCAGTTCGAATGCATGAACGTACCGTTTCCTTGGTTCTGAGAAAAAAAATGGATAACTCATATACGTAAGTCCGTAAATTTCGCATTTTGAAATAGGTAATAAAACTTTGAGAACTGTACATAGGAGAACAAAAATACATAGTATTTTTGTATCTGATTTATAAATCAGAAAATTAGATCTAAATAAACAAAATCGTGGGAGAAAGTTTCGGGGTAAAAAGTGTGTCACAATCGGCTCAATCTCTCCCCGTGATGCGAGCCGTATGGGGTACCGTCTGTGTATGGGGAATGTCAACAAATGTCAGTTTTATTAAAGAATAACCCATACCAGACGGTTATTTCTGTCTAGGCAGTGATTTGACTTAAGCCCTATTAAAGCGACTATTCAATTCAATTCAATTCAATTCGTTTTATTCATTTCCATTTTCAATAAAAACAATACAAAGATAAATATACAATATAAATAAGCATATGCAATATATAAGAAAATGAAAATAGGGAACTAAAAAAAAAAAAAAAAGGCCAAATGGCCTTGTGGAGGTATAGTTCCCCAAACAGTAATTAAGAGATTTACATATACAGACAAAACTATTATTACAGTTATAGGTAATGTTGTAAAATATAATTACTGGTACAAGAATCATTGATATTTAGATATAAGATGCTGCTTCAAGTTTCTTTTAAATAGTGTTAAAGACTTGCATGAGGATATTTCAGGAGGAATAGAGTTCCAAATAATAGGAAAATTGTTTCTTACAGATTTTAGATATATATTTGTCTTTACTTGCCAAAAATGGATTGATTTACAGGTTTAGGGAATTTTGTAATTTTAATGTTAGCTTTAAGGATCTAAGACAAAGTTACCAGATCCCTCTACAGCCGATAGGGTTTGAATAAGTTTGAATAAGCGGGCGCTTATGGACAATAGTGAGTGGGAAGGGTTTTAGATGTGACACAAGTCGAATGGTGGTGAACAATAAGCTGCCGGAAATTTTTCTTTTTATTCCTGTCGTAGGTTGATATGATACACTGGTAGCCGCCTTCGCGCTCCTCCCCGATGCCCGCAGCATTTGGTCCAGTGTGTTGCCACGAAGGACTTACACAGGTTTTGACAATGACGAACAGCCACATAATTCTAGAACGCGGCTAGTATTTAACAAGCATGCCAGGAATATATGCCGCAGAATCGGGGTCGTTCATTGGATTATTCGGGCTTCGCGCACGAGCGACACGAGCTGTTTCCTAGTGATGCCGATGGAATACATCTTTTGGCAGGAAATGACTTGTTCCTTCAAAGCCTTATTCGCGAGTCGACGAACGTTGGAAAGACTGCATTCCAGTTCTTTGTTGTGGTTCACTCTAATTTGTTATTAAATTATTTGTAGACTGTTTTCATGAGCTTGGTCTCATCCGTGTTCATAACGGCGTCTGTCACTTAATACTGTTTTCGGTTTTAAAATTTATTCATGTTATTGTTAAAACGAAAGATAATTGTTCACGATTAATTTTGTTAATGGGCCTATTTGCTCAAGCCTCAAATCGCTAAAAGGTATATAGTTAAATGAAATTAGCCAATTAGGTGATGGGTTGAGATTAATATGTTAAGCTCATCTACCTGGTGGGGTTGTTATATTATGGCACAATATAAAAACTTAATTAGTGAAGTTAGATTAAATGTTGATTGGACTGTAGAAATTGAATTTAAAATTGATGATATGAAATTCGGTTATTATTAATATTTACACCCCCTTTTTAAAGTATCGATAATGAAAGCAATCTTTTCAGCGTATTACGTTTTGGTTGCATTATTGCATTAGTACAGTAGATGCTCACGCTTATAAATATTTTGAATTGAATACGTGATAATAATAATAATATATGCGAATACTTAGGCACTTTAGTGCAAGTAAAAGGTTTGCAGACGTGAATATACCTGCATGTTAAGTTGTTGGAAGAAATTTCATGTTGAAGTTAATTCAGATAATTGACGCTGATGAAAGTCTTGAATTGCATGAATACGTAATGTACGTGCAAATAATATATACGCTCAGTGGCGGCGGGCGGTGCCCGTGTGGCGGAAATTGTCATTTTTTGCCTCTTCGCATATATATATGTGTATGCGTATATATGTTGATATATACATATAAAGGTTATTATGTGTATTACACACTGCTCCAAAATACCTCATGGGAGGGTTGTGTTTTTGAGAATATGAATTGGATTATTTTAGTTGGCCATTGTATCTTGCAGAGCTCAATATTTATTGGTTTCCGGTTGGGGCCCCGATGATAACAGGCATTCCGTCCTGTCGTTTATTTATAACATGTACCCGCCTGTAAAGTGGGCATCTGTTCGCCTGTTTTATGCAGTGGAACTGTTTGCCTTCTTTGATGCAGTGGGGTGTTATACGTACATCCTGTCTCACAGTTCAAATTAGAAGGTAAACTCTGTTCGCCTGTTTAATGCAGGGAACATTGTCGCCTTTTTACGGGCGGTGGGGGTGTACACAAGTTCTCGTCTGTTGGTGGCCCCTATGCAGAGAGTACTTTGGGTTGTTTTTAGGTGCAGATACTTGTATAAATTGATTAAAAGATTCGAAAGTAATACCCGGGTCCTTCCCGGGGTGGATTGGAGCAGTGTAACATTTCAAGTAAAAGTATCCTATATTCAGTTGGGAAAGTTTGTGTCGTAGTTGTTGCTATTGTCATGATGTTGATATTCAGGGTAACAAGATTCCATCCTCTATTAAATCTCAAGTACCCGCAAAAACGCATTCCGTTTAATTTTGTTGCTGTGAATGTAAGGAATTTTATCGCACGTAGGGCGATATAAATGATTTACATTCATCAGTGACAGCACGTGTCAGCGGCGGCGTTTCTTTTGTGATGAGTTTTGGCGGCATCTTGAGAGGAGACAATAACATACCAGCCCCTTTGTTGTCAGCCGCGCGGTATCTTTCATGTGCGCGTAGCTATATCGGAATTTGCGCGAGGTATGTTTTGAATGTATGTATGGAATTCAATTGGCCGGGATGGATTGGGTTCCCACGGTGTTGGCGAGAGAATTCTCATTCACCTTGTGGATTTTGTAGAGGATGGATGTAGACATGTATCGGTGGCAAATTAATTTACCCTCCACCACCCCCAATTTGAGTTTCCACCTCCTTACGTTTTTCAAGTGTATTCGATAGTAGGTTTTACTAATATTAAGTGGTCAGGAAGTGTGTGATTAACATAACGGTTTAATAATGATCGTTTTCCACCTCAGTCAAGTAAATCTTGATGTCGAAGCAATGTTTGGCAGGTTGGGGCTTTCCTGCGAGATTTTAATTTTTCCGCTTTGCGGTTTTAGCAGGTTTTCACCCAATCCTGGGGTAGGGTCGGGGCCTCCTTCGTCTCCGCACTGACGCCGGGTCGGCCTTATCGTCGCACTTAGGATGGCAAGTTCGAAAGAGGGCGCGCGAATTTTTATGTTGGCCGATCTTGTCCATGGCGGGCGACGATGGGCCGTTGGTGGTCCCGATCATGGGGTTGTCATAGATTAACTATGACAACTCTGTGTCCAAGTTCTTTTTCCCCCTATTTTTGCCTCTTCGCATATATATATGTGTATGCGTATATATTATGTTGATATATACATATAAAGGTTATTATGTGTATTACACACTGCTCCAAAATACCTCATGGGAGGGTTGTGTTTTTGAGAATATGAATTGGATTATTTTAGTTGGCCATTGTATCTTGCAGAGCTCAATATTTATTGGTTTCCGGTTGGGGCCCCGATGATAACAGGCATTCCGTCCTGTCGTTTATTTATAACATGTACCCGCCTGTAAAGTGGGCATCTGTTCGCCTGTTTTATGCAGTGGAACTGTTTGCCTTCTTTGATGCAGTGGGGTGTTATACGTACATCCTGTCTCACAGTTCAAATTAGAAGGTAAACTCTGTTCGCCTGTTTAATGCAGGGAACATTGTCGCCTTTTTACGGGCGGTGGGGGTGTACACAAGTTCTCGTCTGTTGGTGGCCCCTATGCAGAGAGTACTTTGGGTTGTTTTTAGGTGCAGATACTTGTATAAATTGATTAAAAGATTCGAAAGTAATACCCGGGTCCTTCCCCGGGGTGGATTGGAGCAGTGTAACATTTCAAGTAAAAGTATCCTATATTCAGTTGGGAAAGTTTGTGTCGTAGTTGTTGCTATTGTCATGATGTTGATATTCAGGGTAACAAGATTCCATCCTCTATTAAATCTCAAGTACCCGCAAAAACGCATTCCGTTTAAGTTTGTTGCTGTGAATGTAAATATTTTAAAATATATGATATTGTTTTTCTTAAGGTCTCCTCGTCTTTCTATTTCACTTAAATGCATTATATGAACTTGTTCCTTATAACTGTTCCTTTTATATACTCTACATGTTATAAATATGTTAAATTGAATTACATTCCTGTTGGAAGAAAGACAAATAAACTTGAACTTGAACTTGAACTTGAACTTGTTTTTAAAAAATGCGGCGAACAGCAGAGGCAGTAAAATCAACAACTGTTTAAAATCTACGCTAAAATACGCAAGAAATATCACCGAGACGACTGAAAGCCCATGGGAACAACAAACGTGATTTTATGAACCCCCTGATTATCTGTCGGTTCCTGATTTTGAATTGTCCCCGATTCCATCCTGAAAATCTGCAGGAACGAAGGCAACCGTCAACAATTCAGACCACTCCTCTTCTGAGGGCCAAATTAGAGCGAATAGTTAACAAGGAATCCAACCCTTGTAATGATTTCATATGTATGTAAGCAGAAAAATAATATAAACAGAATGGCGAAAGTTTGAAATAAATCAGACCGATAATAAGAAAGTTATGAATGATTAAAATATGAGATCACTAAGTCTATGAGAATCTCAAATTGGTAGTCTGGTCAGTCGATTGGATAACTCTTCCGTTTGTTGAGTACAAAAATATAATTAATTTCTGTTTTTTTTCTAAGTGCCTTTTCCCTTTGGGGTATAATAAAATTATTTATAATGGATTGCATATTATTATAGGACTTCTACAGAGAATAGACCCTCCTGAGTCATACATTTTTGGAAAATTGAAATTTTAGTCATTTTTTGTGTTGGAGCAAATAGAAAAGTTGTCCGCCACAACATCATAGAGGCATTACCGATTCAGCCAATTTGGAGAGCCCATACCTATAGTGTTTACAACTTTCAACAATAATTCATAAATTTCTCATTTTGTGTTCGATTTCACCAGTATGCTTGCCTGATTTTTCTGCTTTGCTCTAGAGTAGTTTGCTATCCAGGTTTGCTTTCCCTTTGTCCCGAGTAACAAAAACATTTATCATGTGATTTCTAAAATATACCGGCATCTTCGGAATCTACAAGGAAAAGAAGCACTTAAAAGGGACATGCACGAAAATCTACGACAGGAGAAATCAATATTCGAAGACACACACAATGCATACAAAATACCAACCAATGCTGGTTAAGAAAGTTTATTCAATATTTCACAACTTGCAAAGAGTTATATGGCAGTAGATTTCATAAAAACTATCAAACATTTTGTTAAGTGTATTCATTAAAATTCGATACAAAATATTTTTTTCGTGTACCGTACTCAATATAAAATGTGACCCTGGATAAGAATGAAGTTAGTCTCGTACGCAGAAATTTAAAAAAAGACTACAGGTTGGCAAACTTGAAAATGTGTACACTAAATAATGGGCCATGAAAGAAAGGCATTTTTTTCGATTGATTACTATTTAAATAAATGTATTTCAGTAAACCACACAATATAATGAATTTGGTGAAATATATACTTCAATTCTCAAGGCAACGTGAGATTTTTGTATTTTTCCAATTTGTTTTCAAATTGTTCTAATTTTCATTCGAAAGTCAAATATTCTTATAAAACCACTTATGCATACTAATATTAAAAATTAAAAACCAAATGTGGTCACCTTAACATTGATATGTTGTATGAGGGAAGCTACAAAAATAAACTGCACAATGAATGAACTGTATTACTTATTGAATGAACTGGATTATCTTTAAATGATAACTATAAATTTAAAAGCATATGGGCATGATAAAAAAAATTACATTCAGATTAAAAATTGATATTGTGTCTTAAAAGCTGGCAAACACACACTGTTAGCCGATATAGAGCTTATAAGAACAAAAACCGACTCTAATAATTCGAATACTCAGCGATGGATCATTATAACAATATAAGTACTTTACATACGATTAGATACTGTTTTATGTTCATAAATAAATAGCATAAATATGAAGAAATAAATAATACATCCAATACAATATACTGTCTCTTTCACAAACTCATTTTTTGCTCCGGGTGTGTCAAAACTGTGCCACCAAAGCCAATTTCTCATCGTAGCTTTACACCTATTTCAAAACTCCTCCACGTGGATATAATGTCTCCTGACAAGGATAATGTACCTTTTAAGGCTTTATCTTCTTACTCCTGTAACGAGTAATACCACAGCGAAATTTCAGCCATTAATTCGTTTCAGCCCCCGTGTCATGCATAAACGCCAACCGTTTCCACGATTTAATAATAATAATATTCATGATAATAGTGGGTTCTTGTATAGCGCTCATGTCTGTCAAACATGTCAATCGATCCTGGCGCTCCACAATTTGTACAATTTGTAGAATTAATAACCAAAAACGACATAGAAATCAGACAAGACAAAAATGATGAAAACTCTGCGTTTTGTAATTAAGTGTACGTCATATTTTGCCATTCACAGTGTTTCATATATTTTTTAACGTTAGAAAGGTATGACCAGCTGCGTATTCAACGTTGAGTTTTGGGGGTGTTTCACAAAGACTAAGATCGACTTTAAGTTGGACTTAACTATGGCAGGCCGTTCATACCACTGTTTTCTCTCACCATTTACTGGCATTGGTCTCTCAAGGGACGTAAAAATCATGGTCACAAATCTACAGAATTTCTATTTTTTTTTATAATTCATTATTGAAGGAAAAAATATTATCTAAAGATCATAATGGTGAGAGCAACCAATGGCATTAATGGCCTGCCATAGTTTAGTCCAACTTACAGTCGATCATAATCTTTGTGAAACACCACCTAGTCATGCGATTGCATTGTGAAAGAAACTGTGTGGTAACGATTGGAAAGGGCTTCTCAGGTAGCATGTGAATAGTGGTGTATACTGTGACGTTTTGGAATCTAACAAAATAAGAAATTGGCCCAGTTTTGCTTTTAAAAAAATACCCTCACATGCATAGAAATGCGTAAATGGGACTACACAAGCATAAGGCATGAAAGCTGGGTATAATACCACAACGTTTACCTGTTACTTGTCATATTTCGAATATGATGATATTCAATGGAGAGCCATCCTTTTGAGGGGGACAATTTTTGTACGATACTCTTCCACACTAACAATACACATAGCAGATGAACAAAAATTACACATAATTTGTTTTCAACTTTTCCAAAACTCAACCTTCTCTTTAAATTTGTTCTTGTCAACAATGTGTTAAGGTAAGAGCAGACAATATTTCCAAAAATATATTTACCGTACGTTATTTTAGCAAATAATTGTGAGAATGACCTTACAATTCGACTATATACCTCAGTCACACAAACGAGACCAAAACGTGACCGAGATAAATATTACTTTAACTCGAACGGCCAAGAGCGGGTCGGTTTGGCGTCGGTTTGCCTGTGGTAAAAGTCACGAGTGTTCAGAGTTAATTTTTTTTAAAAGATATTGGCTATGTGTTTTTTTTTAGTAACAGTTTGTGTGTGTGGGGGGGGGGGAATTGGAAACCTGACCCTCTCACAATTCGCTTAGTGCTTTAAATAAACATCGTGTCCACATATCTTTCGCCAGCAAGTTATGTTAAGAGTGGTGTTACTCTGAGCAAATTACTGATGACGGGTCAGATTATGTCCTGTGCCAAATATGGGTTAAAAAATTACACTCTTTGCCAAAACATGTAGAAGGATTTAGATGATAAAGGTCTACCTTTTCAAACTTCATATTCCCAGTACCTTTAATAGTAAGAATGCCACCAGACCCCCTCCCCTCCCCGCCCTATACCTCTCATCCAATTCCCATTTGGGAACCTTGTAATTTGGCCTCCTCGTTTTCAAACTCGTAACTTATATCAATCATCATCTTAGCAAAGTTATTGTTCTTCCTTGATGGCATGTCGTTGAACCAAATTGAAAGCACTGTCTCTGCAGTATCTATAATCATCTTTCTCTTCGACGTAATCGACATTAGCGATATCGTTATGGTTGCTAGCTTTCCTCTCTCTTGGATGAGCGCAATGGATTCCTCGTTCAAATTGTCTCAAGTCTAACAAGCATACTCCTCTAGATTTTGGAAACGTTTTCCTCCGCTCCATCCTCGTCCTCCTCCTAATCATCATCATCGATCATCATCGTCATCGTCATCGGCGTCCTCGTCAGTTATTTGTGTAACCGCCGTCATTAGGATTACATGACGTGCCCGTTGACATGGTTTTCATGAAGCTTGCGTTACACATGTTCGCGTGTGTGCGTTGTGTACGCATCACCCGCCCTTGCCGATTAAACGCGAGGTACCATTTCAACTCTTTTCGCGCGCCTCCTTTCCGATACCATTGGATCCACGTTGACCCTTGACACAAGCCCGGAGCCTCGTACCAAGCACCCAAGCTGTTTGATACATTGTACTAAAAGGGGAAAAGGGGAGAAGAAATAAAAAGAAAAAGTCATGAATTATTTATTTATTTATTCATTTAATATTTATTTATTTACTTTTTAACCTTTGGGAGGAGATCCAAACGAAAGTTGTTTTTTCAAAGGGCTTTTCATAAATCAATGAAAATCTATAATCTACATTACTTTTCCGTACAAAATTTTAATAATAGCACATTGATTATTCAGAAAATCGACATAACAGCTCCAATGATGAATTGCTAATTTTTGAAAATATTTTCAATGAACACGATTACACACACTTTTGACAATCAAATTTGGTGCAATTTCAATTCCTAATTGTACATCCCATATAGAAATCATGTTCTGATTACGTAGTAGTTACGTCATCGTAATATTCGCACATTTCGATTGGATCGAGGTGGACAAGGCTCTACCCCAGATTGATTTTTCGAAAGCATATGCAACAGTGTTCATGACAATATGATACATTCTTGTCAATGTTTGCATATTAGACTTAAAAGATACCGAAATATTAAGACATTTAGGACACTTATATTATAATATTGAACAATCAGATAAAAATGGGAAATAAATCAAATAATGGTCCCCAATAGCATTCATGTTTAATTAAGATACATCTGTCAAAACACAGCTCCACTGACAAACACACTCATCAAACTTCATTTCAAAAAAGTATAATGCTCCTTATATATCGACTGAATCAAGTGACCGGGGGAATAAAACTCCAACGTTTTGGTGTTACATTATAACTAGGAATGCGCCAAATGACTATTATTATTATAATAATTATTATTAGTATTGTTATTATTATTGTTATTATTATCATCATCACTATTATCATTATCCTCGTTATCATCATTATCACCATGTTACAGTCATTTCTCAAACTGTTAGTAATAGCATAGGAGATTTAGGATGTAACCATACATTTCAGCAAAAATGTATTTTAAATCACCTACCGGCTCCGGAACTTGTGAGGACGGGATTCCATGAACGGAGCCAGCTTCGTCCATATGTATATATCTGTCGGCTGCTATGCCTTTTATCCTTGAGTACCCCGGTCCTATCGAAAAGATGTATAACCTAGCTGAAAGGAAGACAAGGCAATAATGTACTATATCATTAGTTATATGAACTATATACATTTTATAGGGATTATATATCGTTTTATTGTTTATCAACATAGATAGTGGTACAAATAGATAACATACAAATATATATCACAATATAGCATGCATGGCCCAGGACAATGAATTTGCAAAAAAAGGGTGTTACATACAAACATAATACTCTTGTATAGATAAATATATCACATTGGCGTTTTCAACAAATGGAGTAAAAAGAAATAAATACATTTGGACACTTGAAGTTGACAAACACCTACATCATTCAGACATCCGAGAAAAATCCTTTCAAGGTATTTAATTTTAAGAATTCAATTGTTTAACCATAGGTTATAATTATAATGAAGGAAACATGCAAAACATAGTAACGCAACAAAAAGTGATATTATGAATTTAATAGATCAATGATCGTATATCGTCCTTACAACTAAGCATTGTAAATTAATACTCTGAGCACTCATGAAAGTACTATGTAGGAGTATAAAGTGTATGGATTGCGTTTGTTTAAGTCCCCTACAATTCAATTTGACAATCAAATTGTCAAATGAATAACACGGAAATATTGCTCAAACAAATTTAGCATCTCAAAAATAAATTGTTAGAGTTATTTCCGACTCGACCCGAGACGTCACAATGCACACAATTTGTCCACACGACACAATTCTACAAACAATTTCGAATCCTGACGCTTTTTACGGTTTTTTAGTGAATATTATTGTATTCATATTCTGTTTGAGTCCAGTGACTGAGGCGATCCTACGATTGCTCCAGTCACAAGTACTTCGGGCTTTATTTCATCTAAGGTAGAGGCTTAGGATTATGGTTACAATCGGGTTTTAACTTTAAGTTAGGTTTAGGGATGGAATTATAGGGTTAGTCAAAAGTAGGTTTAGTATTGGGTCCAGGATTGAAGTTAGTGTGAAATTTACGTGAATCAAAGGTCGCAAGAGTACATGTCCTACAGTAGTCCAGAATCTGGCCTATTTAATTTTGATCTCCACCACACCAACGCAAAATGCGTCCTCCCCCTACTTACTTGCTGCCAGCCGAAGATATGGCGTGATCATTAAATTAGGACGCCCGGCGAAAAAGGGCTGGTGGGCGTATTATATGAGTTCGTTGATAACGCCATCTTCGGCGGCTTGAATCAATTGTAGGGAATATAATATAAAGAACCGGCCAGATTCTGGACTAGTCGTACAGCCGACTCTGATTCTCAAATATATTAAGTCAAGCAAAAGTACAAGTCGAAATGCAGCAATATAATGAGTTAAAAAGAAGACTTTCCTGCCTTGACTATTTTGCCAGCCAATTTAACTTATGAATTGAGGTGTCGCATAAACCCCTCCGGAGTTGTAATGTATATCCGTTACTATGACCAGCTGTCGTTGACTTTAATAAATTTGAGAATTTTCACATCATATAAGTTACATAAAACTCATCATGGTGCTTTCTACGAATCTTATGGAGTCTACATCGACCAGACAATGAAGTCGGGATGAAAAACATGTTTCGAATCTTTTAAGTTCAACTTCCTAACACGATTGTCATATCTCTATCCGTTTGTGGAGAAGAATGAGTTCGGGTAAAGAAGAAAAGGTAATTTTCGAGATTTCTCACAATTTTCATTCCTATGTGTAATGATATTATAGAGAAGCATGGAGTTTTTCTGGATTCCACGACGCTAGCAATCTAATTTATTTGTTAGGTATACATAGTTTATATGTTTTCACTGCTGTTACTTAAAGACGTGTTAGTGTGTTTTGCACTTCAAGATAATTGTGTCTCAAAAAGTTATTGAGATTATGTTCTGGACTGCTTCTCATTCTCCAGATGTACTATTCCACCATGTTCGTAGAATCCATTTTTTAAAGGGTACAAAATGTCTGATGAAAATCATTGCTTCAGGTGGATCGGCTTTCCTATTGTCAAATATAGATGTACAATTTGATTTCGATTCAGGTTTTAAGGGGAAAATACTTAAAGTTCGTCTGGTTTTATACCTTTAAGAAAGGCAGATATAAAATATGATATAATATATAATGAATAAATCAGACTAAATGTAATTTGGAGGATTTGTGATCTAACGATGTATTCCGTTTGAAACATATTCAACTTTCTGTTCTCTTATTCTCTTTTTATATTCCTCTTGAGATTCACATTTCTCTCCATAGAACCACTGACAGTGATGACGTCATAATCTATCCAGGGTAGTAGGCCGTGGCGTATACAGATGGTTACTTCAGAAGGGGGAGACATCTCAGTCTACTATCATCAATGTAGTCCATGGTAAGAAAAGGCTATTTTAAGGACGCTAGTTTTCGTACGGAGGGAGTATCGTCCAAAATGACTTATTTTGTAAAGAGAAAGCAAATATTCTGAACAGGTATATAACCCCCCCCCCCCGTATGCAATCGGATCCTTATAACTACCAGTAATATAAAAGGTGGCTATATTGTGTTTTTCTTGATCATAAATCTGCCAGGAGGGGCAAATTGCCCCCCTTGCCCCTCCATCAAATACGCTACTATATGGTAGTAGGGAGCAACACACACTGGCAGGTGCATTCTTTGCTTCAGAGGGGCGCTGTTTCATATTCTCTCATACTCAAAAGTGATCCTTGACTCATTCACGCTGTTCTGCTCTGCTCAATGTTTACTTGTGATTAACAATGGCGTATTGTCCCGTTGTGCCTCTCGTAATGCCTTTTGTTTTCGCTGGCATGCTGGGACGGATGAGAAATATGAAGATGATCTCTACACATTCTTGCCTTTCCTTCAGTTGTTATGCTATTTGGGGATTTCTGTGAAAGTTGGTTAGAACCTAAAAATGGTTTTGATAAAGGGATGTGGGAGACAATAGATCGGAGCGGTAACACCTGCTCTGATGGTAGACAACAGCTTATTAACAATGATATAATAATTGTAAGAGAATATAGATATACACACACAAAGGGACAGTATTGGCAATGCTCCTGAAATAACTACGTTGTGAAATGAAATGATAGAATTTAAAAATAATGAGAGACCTAGAAAACTAATCACCACACACACACGATATATATATATATATATATATATATATATATATATATATATATGTGTGTGTGTGTGTGGTTCAGTCAGTAGAGCGTCCGCCTCACAACCGGGAGGTCGTGGTTTCGAACCCCGGCCGCGTCATACCAAAAGACGTTAAAAGATGGGAGTCGCTGCTACCTTGTTTGGCGTTCAACAATAAGGGGATAGAGCAATGTCGATCTGGCGCTGCTCAGTGGCTGCCGGGCTCACGATCAATTGGGCTTTCGGGAGTGGACTTAAAAAAAAAAGATTATTATATTATATGTACGTATGTATATATAGTTATTTATTATTTATTATTTATTTATTTATTATTTATTCAAATTTATATATATACATTGTTGAAATTTCTTCCTATGCCATTTTTCTCCAACATAACGTTTCAAAAATTTGTTCGGTACATCTCCGCCGTACAGCACGGTACAGTGCATGTTGCAAAACTCCTCGTCAAAACATTGCTTAACAAAACTTTTCTCTCACCTTTGACCTTTGAGGTCATAATCATCTCATAGCCTTTTGTATGCTCTCATTGTAAAGAAAGACGATAGGCTGGCAGCAGCATTTTCATTCTTATTTATATATAGCGATCAACCCCTATTTCTTATACCCAGACATTTTCAACGAACACAAATATTTTACCTGGAAAAAACAACTCTTAACTATAAAAAAGCACAGGCCCTTCCCAAATTTTCCTGGAAAACTAAGATGATATTTTGCACTCGTCTGGAATTAGTCTGCCATTCCTTGATGTTAATTTGATAATTTTTTAAAACTAGAAAGTACATGTACATTTAACAACTAAATTATTTATACCAGTTGTAAATTTGATATTTGTTTGTGTTTTTCGTAACTCAAGAATGTAAGGTGGACTGGTTGAATTACGGCGTTTGTTGAATACATTCAGATGTAAACTTGAATATGTCACATTCTCAAGAAACGTAAATCAGAACAAATCAATTTCTCACATACTTACAAAATGACAAAACTAAGGGTATGAATAATTGTGTTGTTAACTATATACATGGTATAGATATAGGTGATAAACATGAAAATAAAAAGAAATGGAGAAACAATATACAGTATAAAAGAAACAAGGACGAGGAATTTTTGGGAATAAGAAAAATAAAAAAGGAAATACGAGGCTCTATAAAGTACAATACAGAGGATGTCATTTCGTATATTACTTAAAATTGTTGTTTATTCTTGGAATAAAAAAAGCACACATTCCAGAACCTTTATGAAAATACATACAAGGTGCGGCGTGTGATTTGTCTGATGGTGCAATGTTTATCTTATGTTTTTGCCGGAACTTTCATTTTTAGATGTCAATCAACTCCCATTCTTTTTTCAACCCCACACGCACACGCACACCAAACCACCCCACATTTAAATTTTCCTGGCCCTGTTTTAAATTAATAAGAATAAGAATATTCCGCTTCGCTTTTTGTTTTCCTTCATTTTTTTAGCGTGTAACAAAGTGTGATATACGGTACCTATGCGTTACCAAATTAGCATATTTGCTTCAGATTCATAATCTAATTTTACTTATTCGTTTTCTTTTCGGCGTTCAAGGGTTCATTTTGTATGTATCTTATATCAATAAGAAACCACCAAACTCTTGGCAAATCACAAATGTTTCATATGACCCCTCTTGTGTTACAAAAATATCATCCACCAATTCCGGAAGAAAAAATGTATTTATGCAACTAGTACTTGGCTCTGCCCCAAAACTGATACAGCCAGATTCTACAAATTTAATGAAAAAGCATGACATGTTTTTATATCATTACAAAGTTTATCGGCTTGCATGGATTTCCAATCACATAATGTAGCCCAAACATTAATTAGTAAAATACAATAACATAGTGTGTTCCAAATAGAAATTTGGATAAATTGTGTTCGCAATTCTTGGATAATAATAAGAATATTTCAAGTTGGTCAATATGCCAGGATGTTTCTAGAAGCTCTTGAGGCTTTTGCCTATCTGACTTGTATTTGAAGGAATTTTGTGCGATCACTTTACCGAAATCAAGGGTATTGATATCACTTTCTATTCTTGTTGGGTGATTAATATAATTTGATATTTGATCCGAAGAGTACCACCAGCAATAGGTTGCGTATGCAGAATCACATAAATCAATTATTTTCAATTCATGAAATAAACCAAACGATGGTACAAATCTATTCAATATTACATAAACAATATATTTTGAGAATCGGTATAGATTATCAAATTCGGTAACTTCGTAAACTTCAAAAGCACTTCTTAAACGCCTCGTGCGCTTCAGAGCATTCAAAAAATTACCACATGACTTAAGTCGTCCTAACGCTGTCAGAGTATAATTATTTGGATGCATGCAATTATCCAAATTAATCAATGAAATAAATATAAATCGCTTTGTGTATTTCCATGAAGGCATCTAATTGTTGGAGGCAATCCTATATAGACAATCTGGACCAAGTAGATATATTTCATTTGCCATATGTCTCTTTACTAGTAGGTTATCAACAGATACACAATATTGATGAATATCCTTGTTGCTAAAAAGAGGTCATACAAATATAGAACAGCTTGCATTTTCAATAATGAGTGTACTTTTTTCCATTCCGAACGCGCCCTTAAATCATGGTCAAACGATAAAGAGAGACTGTCGCAGTTGTGCTAAACATTTAAACGTACAATGCCACCTCGTTTGTTTAAATAAATACAAACCTGTGAAACATCATTGTTCTACTGTTTACTTTCTCTCCCACCAATCTATATTATTATTCTTCCTGTATACAGGGCGTGTGCGCCTATATGGGCGGACACCAAATTAATTAGCTAATGACAATGTCACGTCCATCAAGCGCGGTTTGGCGAAATATTTCATATTCTATTGTTGGCAGACTGGTGTGTAGAGAGTGGCAAATTTCTAAGTGATTTCTTCATTGTTTCCATATATCCGTCCAGGTTTCTACTACAAGGTGTCTCAACAATGGCATAATGCAATTTCACTTTCAAACAAATGGCGTTCCATGGTGTTATTACAAAGAGGTTGTCGATAAGAGAAGAGATGGTAGTACTCTATGTACATGATGGAAGTGTTATCAATTGTGATTCTGTTAATCATCCTATCTTGGAAAATTGTAACCACTCCCTTCATCTCAGAAGAACAGAAGCCAATTGGTTTTAATTGATTAGTTTGTATGGTTTATAGTACAGGTGACTGTCTGTACCTAGTCTGTTTTGCAAATTGTTGCCTTATGTACCCGTTGTGGTTGCAACAATATCCAGCTTCCTTAGGATTCTCTTTAAAGGGGAACTGTTCATTTATTTGGCTTGGAATGTTAAGAAAAACATTCCCGAAAGTTTTATGAAGAATGGACATAGTTTATTAAGAATAGGGAAATAATAAAATGAGAGCAATGGGAATTCCATTCATAAAACGGTATATAAAGCCTAAAAATCATACATATCACCTCAACTAGAGGTGCAATTTCAAAGACATTCCAAATTATTGTACACCATCGACATAACCTTGCTTCATTGTGCCTTTGAGACTGATTTCACATTATTTATACACGTTGAATAGGGCCTTTAAAACAACGGCTCCACAGTTTGCCAATTGCGCGACAGGTGAAATGAACAAACGTCATGCATGGTCATGTATCACGCGATGATTCCAGACAATTGTCAAAATTTCCACCAAGAATGAAATTTCGCTTGTCCATGTAGGTTCGAGGGTTGTAGTATGAGAGAGAGAGAGAGAGAGAGAACAAAATCAACCCCGTGAGAGCCTGTAGATAATAGATGGATCTTTTTGAATTAATGAATTACAATCATTTTATCCGGCCTTATCCGTGACTGATGCAAATATAATTTATTGATTCATTTGCTCTTAAGCCCAGCCCACCGACAAATCTAGTTATAATACGAATGTCGTGCGACCAAGTTGACATCGGCCCTATTCGAATTCAAATCGGAAGCAAATCGGAGAGAGTCGTCGACTTCGAGACCAGTGTAAAATCGGCTTGATGAGGTGGCCGATGAGGTCACCGGAAGCCGCGCAGTGCCTCACTATTCTGATTTCAAAATTGGCCAAACTTAATCTTACTATTCTTACAAACTTCATCACCAAATTTCGTAATAATAAAATCAAGCATACATATTGCAGTTGTCTTAAATATAGAACATAATACAACATTTCAAAACCACAAATCATGTGCTTCCAAATGGGATGAACAGTTTCTTCAATAAGGCGAACTATCTAATAAACGAATTCTTATTTCTTCGTACCCTGAGCGAGGCAAGTATTTTACCATATATACATTTAGTAACTAAATAATTCATACCCTTACCAAGTTTTGTAATTTTTTAAGCCTGTGAAAAATTAAATTGTCCTGATTTTTGTTTCTTGGCAATATTAAAGCTTACATCTGCAAGTATTCAACAAAGGCCATAGCTCAACCAGTCTACCTTTCATTTTTGAGGTACGAAATACACAAAGAGATAAAATTGACGAGGGTTTAATGAATAATTCAGTTGCTAACTATACGTCAATACAGCACATTAATATAAATCATCCGTTTGCCTCGCTTGGCCGGCGAAACAATCATGTTAACCCGTTATCATGCCCTTTAGAGGGAAGAGAATACAAGCCATTCTCATGGTCATTAATCGGTGCATTAACCCAAACAGCTTGCGGTTTGGGATGAATATGAAAGGGAAAAAATGAAATGTTACGAGTGACTGAATGTCAATATGACACGAGCGCGTTTCTACAGAGGTTCATGGACATCTCTAAAGAGACGTTTCCATTCTGGTAAAGATGAAAAAATTGTAAGCTTTTTGCTTTCGTTTTAATCCTATGTATACAAATATAGTAGGAATAGGCACATGGATGTAATCGCTCTTGAAATGCCCTCATAATCCCAAATATGATTAGAAATACTTCAACAAAGTTTGACCAACTTTTGATGCCACATGTTTGTACACACTTGTATATCTGTAGTGCTCTCTTTGAGCCAGTACAGTACACAATTATTCTTATCATAAGCCCCTACATACTAATCGAACATTCCCAATAACGTCTAGTTGTTTTTCCCTATGCAATCGCTTGGCAAGCTTTAGAGGTTTTTAAACACAATTATTAGATCAACTTTATTTGCATATACTTACCATTATTTTTAACGGATGTTTTTGTTTCCATTGCAATTGTGTTATGCAAATAAAGTTTATCTAATATTTGTGCTTAAAAACCTCTAAAATTGTTTTAATGATATGTTAATTTCTACGTGTGAAAAAACCTTTCTTGACTATTGAACCGGGATAATAATAATTGTGGAACGCCAGGAGTGTCAAGTCTGACAGACACGAGCGCTATAGAAAGACCAACTTTTATAATTACTATTTACATTATTATTATTACTATTATTACTATTATTATCATTATCAATATTAAGGTAATTTTAGAACGTTTCATTGACTTCATAACGAAGTTTTCAGTTATTGTTTTAGTAAACTTAAGCGTATGTATATGACTAGTGTGCAAATCTTTACAATTACAAACAATAAAGACAATGTTGTTTCATGTCAACATCAAAATTTAATCACAAGGTGTAGATTTGAATAAAATAATTTGGTAGGAACAAAATTTGATGAATTAACTATGAGAGGGTGATATTTAATTTCATAATCAGACAATCTTTTCTGTTTTTATCATCATGGTCATGGTAGCATAGGTACGGGCGCCGTTCAAAAATGAATAAAAAAATCAAACAAACTCCGCGTTATAGTGGAAATAATATGTGTAAGATTTTGACCTTAAATTGTTGTTGTTATATTTCGTTTTTGTAATGAAAAGGAGATCACTTACATGTCATACTGACAATTTATACCGGATGGCTGCTGGGAAATCAATACAGCAGACAGAATGAGATTTCATTCAAACATTGTCACTGATTAAAATACTATCGTATATACCATATATGTCCTTCATAAGCCATTACACTTTTATATTAATAATGAAATACGTCCTCGCTGATGACAGCAATTATTCCCTCATTTTCGATGCTAGCCTACCACTAATGCGTATTCGCCATTGATCTCTGTCACGTGATCAATACACAAGTGGCCAATCAAGGGCAAGCGTGGATCGAATGGAAAGTGTTTATTGATCAATGTCACATCGCGTGTGTCAATGAATCTTTTTATTAATACACTAACATAAAAATATCAAAATTATGGACGGGTGCCTGTATAAGATTTTAGACTGGAAGAATAGATTGAATCCACAGGATGACGATAGGGTACAGGAAGTAAGGATTCATTCCAAATACCTGCCACTACCGTGACTACTCAAGCTTTGACAAGAAAATGAATAAAAACAACGCGAAAGAAAATGAGAGAATAGTGGTTACTCTAACCAGTAGGTCCATGCTCTAACTGTAAGACATATCATGCTAGTCAAGTGTCATAATCAATGCCCAGTTTAAGACCACCAATGTAAATCGTCCTCAGGCACTTGAGCCCCAGGAAAGGATTCGAACCAGGGACCTTTCGTATAGGATAAGCAATAAGCATGCGTGCGAAACCAAAAGCTCTTCATTTCAGCTACAACCATGTGGGTATGTAATAATGTGTGTGTGTGTGTGGGGGTGTTGTTAATAACTTTCAAATGCTACTGGGCGTTTACAACATGAGTCGTGGGAAGCTATGACACACGCTGTTTTAATCCGTCTTAATAATCATGAAGCAACTGCATGACTTGGCAGAAGGACAACTCATTCCAAAGTGACTGTATGTTTACATCACCAGCCGAACACGCGCCAAAATCAATGAACAATTTTAACAGCCACGCGCAACCACCTGCCACTCTGCAAAGTTGGGAACTATGAACTATTCTCTTTTCGTCCTTTCTTTCTGTTTGATCAAAAGCGATTTAGTCATGCGGAAAGGCCCGAAATTGTGACGCAGCTCAGATCAAATAGAAAACACTGCCATGAGGTTTATAACTGTTGTTTATACACGTTCTCGGTATGATGTTGTATCATCTGATCATAGGGATAATTAAATAGCTCAGTCATTACCATGTCAATAATTGACAAAAGCATGTACAAAATCAATATCTGGTTAATTGAAAACCTACGGAAACTTTCTTTTAATACCATCTCATATTAACAAAGGTGACGTATACTATGTGCTGTCATGATATTTGAACGTAACTAGTTTGCTGAAGTATTTGAGAAATTAAGCGATTTCTTATGTGCCTAGAGCGTAAAACATACCAAAATTATTTAAAAGCATCGTGAATGATTGTCTTGATAGTATTCGTTTGCTGTTTTTGGAATGTTACAGCTATTTATGGGTAGAACAGTTTAATATTGAATAAATCTACGTCAATGTTAACCATAATCATCGATGCATTCATGATATAGACATCTGCTTCTGTAACATTTGACGTAATGTGTATGGAGGCAGCAGGTGTGTGGAGGAGCTGTCAACTCATTCATCAGTTTTAATCTATGACTCCGACTCTCTCTCTCTCTCTCTCTCTCATATTCTCTCTCTCTCTCTTCTCTTTCTCTCTCTTTTCCTCTTTTTCTCTGCCTCTCTGTGGAACTTATCGTAGTTTTAGATTCCAGATTGTTAAGGCATATTGATTTAGTGTCAAATTTCATTACCCGTTTGAGTAAATGTAAAAATTACATTATCGCAAAGACATTCGGAAACTCACGGGCGATTTTAAGGTCCTATCCGGTATTACATAGAAGTCATGTTCCGATTACGTAATATACGTCATTGCAATATTCACACATTTCATTATACGCGATTGATAAGACTATTGGAATTGTCTTAAGTCGATTTTCGAAAGTCTTCGGATCGTATTGAAACTTCAAAATTAAAAGCCTTTTTGGTTTGCTACGAAAGTCTTATGTGTCCTTAAATTACAACCGTAGGGTACACTTATGATTATGTTTTTGTATAATTATTTTAGCTAAAATACTAAGAAAGAAAGCATATTCTTACAGTCAGTTAACAAGGGTAACTAAAGCTTCAAAGGCCTATCCGATAGATCTGGTATTGATAATTAGCACTTTCACCAAATTGCACTAATACATCGACTTGGTTTCGAATTCGGGTCTCACGATTACAAGACCACTGCTCTACCACTGAACCATCATGCATCACTCGATCTGTAGTCCCAAAATACTCACAGTTCTGTCAAAAGATTGAATAGCGCATTTTTCAAAGATGCCAGAACATTATTTGGCTAAGCTCTTGAGCATCTCATTCATCAATTATTGTATTACCTGATTAGAGTTATCTTATTAGAGTTGAGGAGACCAAAAGGAATTGAATAATTTAACCATATTTCGCAAAAGATGTTCATGAACATTTCATTTTTTAGTAAATGCTTCAGTTGGTGCATTAAGAGTGGAGTAAATATGCCACATCGGAAAAACGTGAGAAAAAAAAAATACATAAAAATCTTCACCATTAACCAAGGCATTAATCCACACTATAGCCAGTCTCGAACCATGTGAACTTAAAGCCCGTCTGCACTAGTTTGGCCAGGAGGGATTAGACCTCCCAGCATGGTCACTGACAGGTGGTTATCTCATCAACTCAGCTCTCAATCAACATAAGAAAAAGAGGATCATGGGGGACCAACAGGCACCGCTTAGAGGGAGCAAGTAGCTACAAGTAGTGCAGTAGGGCTTTAATGGGTACCCAGTAAAGGAAATTCTTTGAATGCTTGAGTGTCTTATCGTCTTATCATTAAATTTTGGCTAAAGAGGATTTAATCATGCCCAATGTACTTTAGAAGGAATTAGGAAATGGACCGTAATATTTTATATAAGAAAAGGATACCATTATTACCCGCGATTACTGCAGTTCATGCAGATGAACTCGCTGTGATAACTCATTGCTCAAACTTTGAGTGACAGTAAACCCTTTCTCAAGAAATAATTGTGTCTATAATATATGGGCAAGTCCATGCTATCAATCTGTCCACTGCGTTACCTCATCTTTATCTGATTGCTGTATCAATCTGATAGCCGTACTAGAGCTTGGGTCAGACACATTATCTATTAAAATTACATTTTTGTTGTGGATTCATGTTCACACTTTCGTAATACCATTTCATTATACTTGGTAATACATGACACTTTCCTTGCACTTGCCCTTGTGTGGATATCAACTTTGTACCCAGGACTGAATTTCAAGTGATAATGTATGGGCAAGTCTAAGGAATTCGGTCATTTTTCTGTAACATACGTTACCAGGAATAATGAAAATTGAACAACAAATGACATCAAAGGTGTTACTTTCCTTGATATTTGGTCTGATCAGTAGCCCTAGTAGGGCTATCCACTTAGAAATACTAGTAACATTAATGTAGTCGGTGACGCATTGTCCATGCATCATCATCATCATTATTGGATTTCTGAAAGTGAAATCGATTTCAATCTCGTAAAAACTAAACAAAATCAAATAGATGTGCATGTCGTTGAAGAGAGACAGCTCATAGTTTGATTTGAGTGATTCTGTTCTAATGTGTCACCTCTATTTTTGTTGCGTGGCTTTATACTTTCGACATCTAACTACACTTTTACTGCGTGAATAAGCAACGCGTCATATATTAACCATCATCAAATCAATTTCACGAAGCAGAGATTGATGAATGACGGACTGACTCACATAGTGCCACCAAACCTTTTAAGTGGCAGCGTTCCCATGGCAACCATACACAAGGAAAATCACCTGGATTACGATTGATGGTAGGATGGGACCTGTACAGAGTGTCTCACAAAAGTATATTTGAGTCCTCTGTTCATCGTTGGTCGTATATCGCATCTTCTTCTTCTTCTTTTTTTTGGGGGGGGGGGTCATTTTTTTTTTCTTCTTAGTATCATGGAGGTGTCGTGGTATAGTGGTTCATTCACTCAACTCTCAATCTAAGGGTTGAGCGTTCGAATCCCAGCAAGGCACCAACGTCCTTTGGCAATTAGCATTAATCCACATTTTTCACTCTCCACCAAGGTGCAAACTGGTATCTGATAATTGTTGGGGTAATAACTGCAAGGAACTGAGGGGGAAAACCATTGAAGCTGCCGAGGCTTTCATTGTTATTGTTAGTGGTATAGTTCAGTATATTCTAGTAACTTCTGAACCGTCCCTCCATAACAAGAACAAAAGTATCAGACATGTTAGCCTCGAGTTTCCTGTGAGTTTTTGCTTTCTCCATATTTCAAGTATTGTATTTATTGTATCATGAAAGAAGAAGTAAAATATTATGTTGAATAATCAGCAGCTTAGAACCTTTGATTTTAAAGCATTAAGGTAGTATATATTTATTTTTAAAAACACCGACGATAAAAATCAGTTCAAAATGTTATGGACAAAATTATTATAGGCCTACTCATAGTGACATTTAGATAAAATTTCTTTAAAATTACACCTGTAGACAGTGGTATCGATGAAAATAAATAAAATCCTTGTTGAGCGTGAATAATGCAAAAGCGTTGTTCAGTATTCCTAGAAAAAAATTAAGGTGTGTATTTTATAAATAAAATATCATACAGATGGGTAAAAAATATTCAGCTACTTTCACGACTCTGTCCAAAGGTCAAATACCACCTTCAGTTCACCTAATTATTGCAATTATTATATGCCAGTACCAATTAACACATGTGTCAAGAGGGATTAGGAAGTGTGCAAAACATCTTGTCCAAGGATGTTAAGCATCAAGTGGGAATCGAATCCCTGACCTCTCGTATGAGAGTCAAGAGCCTTCAACGATATACCACAGTGCCCACCCAGATATAGGTTTGTCTCTCATCCCGTTGTGTTTATATTATTCACAGTGATTACTTACTATATATATCATCACCATCCCACGTTGTTGTAACCAGACCGGTAGGATCCACCATGATGTAGCCGTGAAAAACATGAAGGACTTGGCACCCTTCTGACTCCAATCCTCTCCTCCGCCGGCTCCTTATCGACGTCGTGTTGCCCCCCTGCGCCGAATCGGTAAGATTCTCATGGCATTTCCTGATGCGCAACAGGTTGCTGATATTAAAACCACGTAATCTGTTCCTATGTAACCTAGGATTGTCATAGTTGTTAGGCACATCGTTTGTTCTGTTAACATGGACATCGTCTTCCATATATGATGACGATGATGATGATGACCACGACGATGACCACAATGATTCTGATGACGAATTAACTTCGCCTGAACTGTTTGATTCATTGATGGTTAATGATAAAGGCGATGATACATTTAATCCCTGATAAGTTGTGATTGAATTATTTAAAATGTTAGCACTGATTTGTTCATCCTCCATCCGCCGTCTTGACCAGAGAGCGGCCCTTCTTCTTCTTCTTCTTTGAGGTAAAAATGTTTTAACGTTCGCAGTAGTTCTCAGTGTCATGAGTGCTTTAACTTGTGACGGTGAGTTTGATCCCGTGTTTATTAGAGAGAATAACGTCCTCCTTTGTCTCCTCATAAAATCATTTGTAGATCTTTTCAGAGATTGACTCCGTAATCCATGCGTTACAGAGCTCTCATCCTTGCCCACCGACCATGTCCTGGATTTAATCCCTTTAGAAAAATACCCTTCATTGACGTCGCGATTCGCCATCGATTTCTCCAAGTCTCTCGAAACTGTTCCATCGTGCATTGTAAAGTTCTTTCCCAAAGTATCGACGACTGTGGATACATGCCCATCGTTCCTTCTTCCTGTTGTATGGGTTGATTTACTAAAAGTTTTGGAGTTGCTAGGGTTTAGCGGCAACCCATTGGCAAGGTTTGGGACCACCATGAGGGTGAAGAAAGCCCGGAACACACCTCCCCACCCGAACGTATGTTTCACCTCACGCATACTCTCTCGTCTCCGAGTACACACCTGTCCTTGTGTTTCAGAGGAAGGAAAAAGGGAGAAGAGCTTTAATGCTTGGTTGGTCGGCTGACTTCAAACGCTTCCAAATAACACCTCACGTGTGATATGGTGTGCAGGCTAGCCAACAGGACTCAAGGCCAATATCACTTCTGATATTCACACAATGACAGCACCACAACAGAGTCAAACAGTGAGTAGACTAATGCACGGATTGAGAGGCAAAGTGCATCCAAAATTCAGGAAAAATTAACCCGCTATCTTTCTCTCTCTCCAATTTTGCTATCAGCACCTGCCACCAGACGTGATTGTCGTGGAATGATGAAGTGAAGCGAACGAGTGACATGACTTTATAGTAACTATGCTCAGCGTAGGCGACCACGATATTGATTGATTACCAAAGATTGGTAATGAACGAAGCTCTTGAAGATTTCGAGGGTGTTTTCCAAGTCGGTGCCATGTGAGACAAGGGAGTAGCGTGATAATAGACATGTTTTATATCGCGTGCATTCGATGCGCCACACCAGTCGACCAGTGTCCGTTCGAATCCTCCCCACCGGCCTACGCATATCAAGCCATGCCTCAAACCCCCGCGTTGACGGCGGCCAGTCTCCGTTTGCGTACACCAGTCCAAGCCACATAAAATATTATGATAGAGAGAGAGAGGCAGAGAGACAGAAATGGTTGAGTTTCCTAATAGATATAGCCGACCTTCATACCAGGCCTTGCAGCCTTTCGACGATTCGTACCATAACCCACCCGCGACGGCAACTATCTACCAATTGTCATCTCCAATTTAGATGTTTTTTTTCTCCGTGACAACTAGACCGAGTCAGGATTGCCGATGGAATGCTGTCTATTGTTCACGTCAATGTTGAGTCGTACGCCTATTCTACCCACCAGCTCTCCGCAGGCTCGCAATATGAATAGCAATGGATCATAAAAACATTTATTTCCCAAAACATGTATTATTTTGCTTAAATCGTACCAAAATAATTTACACACTACTGTATGTATTGCCTGCGGACATCATTAATACAGATCAATATCTATGGTGTGCTGTCATCGAACATTCCTCCGGATTTACGACAAGAGTGCAACGTGCTCCTTGCAAATATTGTGGCAAATATCCAAAATCATTCCAAAGAAAAGGAAAAAACAACTATGTAAAGTTATTCTCAATTACGCTGGAGCTGGTTATTATATTGAAAGTGACGCTAATATTCATTGCCATGTTTTTTTTTGGAATGCAAGTTCTATTACTGTGATTGACTTGACATTTATTTGTATTTACATAAACAATTTCTCTTATCCTTTATTGCTCGTTCCCTCCATTTTTAGAGATTATTATTGAATGAACTACCCTTTGGGCCCTAAACTCACAAGCGTTGCTATCACAATAGGCCCCTCCATATTTCACTCTTCTTTCTAGTTCGGTCTTTTTTTTAAAATGACTGCATGCAAACACATTGATATGATGTTTTAGTCTCTGTTAACAGAATTCATGTTTGCTTGTACCATTTATTTTGTGACATCATTGCAAAATGGGAAAATGGGAAATATGAAACAATAAACTAACATCGAAACTGTTTCGAATACTAAGGGAACGGGTTTGATCTAGTATAGATTTGTCATAAATTAGGTCATATTTTACAACTGCATCAACATGACTTTCTATACTACATAATATCATTCTATAGAATCGGAGTGAAATTCAAAAAAATTGCGACTGGAAATCCCATTTATTTGCCCCCTCTCCCTCTCTTGTATTACTATCATTCTAATAATCCCTTTGAAATGAGGTATTTAAATAATAAGTTCATCGAGCTAACTTTCTCTCTTCCGATTATTTACAGCAGACCCAATTTCTGTGTGATGATGACCTACATTAGTTTGTCTGTTTGTTTGTTTATCGAAATATTTCCCAAAGAGACGGGTAACACCATTACTTCTGAAACTCCCTTTGAACAAGTTGAAAGGTATAGGCCAAAATGAACCAAATAAGATTAAAAACAATCATTAATAGGGTAGAAAACAGTGGCGTATCCATTAATCGGCAAAATGATATTGGTAACAGAAAAGTGTAATCTGGTGGGATCGGGGGTCGTAATGTATCACAAACATAATTACATTAAAATTACATTCTCAACTGTTGGATGAACAAAACAGTCATCTTAGTTTAACTTTTTTTCCAAATGAAATATCACTCAAAGTAAAGTGTCCTTAGCTTAAGTTTGAAAATGTTGTACTGTCCTAATTTTTGAACAGTTCTTGAGACAATTAGTATAAGCGTAAAGTTTGCAAAAAGTTGTGGCCAAAGATTATTTAAACATACACACGCATGCACGTGCGTGCGCACACACACACATACACCCTCTCATAATATACACAGACAATGCTATCTCTTTCTTTCCCTTTTTTCTCACTCTTTGCCTTTTTCGCCTCTTCACTTCAATTTACCTCTCCATCATAACCGCCAACGACAATAATGGAAGATATATTCAACTGCACCATTTTTATTTTTGAATTGACCCACTTTTTAAATAGCCAAATATTAGTTAGAAAAGGTTCATTTCTAATAAAAGGATTGTAGTGGCAGTTGGTTCGTGGGCGCGGGAGAGACACATTTGTTTAAATGTCATCTTTACAAATAGCATGTTCCCCCACCCCCACTCCCCATGTCATCCTAACACATTATAACAGACTGCAGAACATTCAACAAGAATGTTCTGTCGAAATGAATTAAAAGTCAAATGTTATTATTGTTGACTTGGAATTGGAGGAAACAATAAAACTGAAACTGTTTATAATACAAGAGGGGAGCAGTTAGATTCAAAAATTGATTTCTCAAAAATCAGGTCGTACATGTATTTTACAACTGCATCAACATGATTACCTATATACTACATAATATCATATTGTATGATCGGAGTGAAATTCAAGAATTTTGCGACTGGAAATCCTATTAATACCCCCTCTCTCTCTCTCTCTCTCTGTCTCTCTCTGTCTCCCTCTGTCTCTCTATCTCTCTTCTTGATTTGTCCTCTCCCCCTCTTAATACCCCCTCTCTGTCTCTCTCTCTCTCTCTCTCTGTCTCTCTATCTCCCTTCCTGATTTGCCCCCTCTCTCTCTCCCTTTCTTTCTCACCAATATAAATAATCTTACATTTAGCATTCCATATTCTCTCTCTCTCTCTCTCTACCTTTCTAACACATTTCTAGCAAATGACTTCCTACCATAATATGATATTACACTGTACGATCGGAGTATTCAAGAATATTGCGACTAGAAATCCAGCTAATACCCCCTCTCTCTCTCTCTCTCTATCTATCTATCTTTCTCTCTCTCCAATAGAAATAACCTTACATGTAGCATTCCAAATTCTCTCTCTCTCTCTCTTTCTCTCTCTCTCCCTTTCTCTCTCTCTCTCCCTTTCTCTCTCTGCTTTTCTCACCTTCTCTCTGAACTCGTAATTTTGTTTGCCGTATTCATTTGATTTTTGTATTTCCCACAAATACCTTTGTTTATAACTATCCAGGTATATCAGTATAGAGACAGTAAACTACATATACACCAAAAATGATACGAAATTGTATAATTATGACACAAGCATGTGGCAATATGCTTCATGTATATTCAACATTACATATTGATTGTTGTTAGTACATTGACCCCATGATGTAAAAGAAAATCGGGGAGCTAATAGGATTGAAATAATCGTCTTAGCTCTAAGCTTTTGTTTTACCTGATTTTTGAATAATTGGAGTATGCACAACCAAGGAATGTTTCGATTATTGTAGGGGCGTAGCTAAGGGAGCCTGGGATACGGGGAAGATAGAAACTAGAAGGAAAGGGAAAGGGGAGATGAGGAAAGCAACATGAAGAGAAGATGATAGTCTCCTCCCACATTCTCTCCTCAATAGATGTTTCTCTTAGACCAGTGCACCATAAGTACATCAGCCTTCCCCCCACACCCTCATAAAATGCCAACGAGAAGAAGAAGGGTATTAAACCGCCCTGATCGTACGTGCAGCTTACCATCCATGATTCACTGCATTCTAATTGATCCCGGCTTTCTTCGCCATGGTCCAAATGATTTATTTCATTTGTTTTTTATATTAAAAAAAATAACGCAGATATCCTCGAATAGACATTAGTCAATGTGTATGTAGTGTATAAGCAAAGTCGATTTGACATACACACGCTTTCTAACTGGCTTGTGTGTAACATAAATAGTGCATCGAAAACGATTTGAAATGACGGGGACAGAGTCACCGTCTTAATGATTGTGAAATTCACGTGACTAGCCATTTATCATTTTAAACCACAACTAATTCCAATAGTAACTTATCATTATATTTGTAAACAAACGGTGAAGTAAATCACCATTGCAAGGACTCTCTAGAAATCTAGCCCAGTACACGTTTAATACTATATTGTATGTCCCAAAGAAATCATGTTCGAAATACTAAAAATGTACGTAATATGTCATTTTCATGATAGCACATTTCAAGATGTGGCGCACAAGGTTATTGAGATTGATTCTTCGAAAATCTTTGCGATCGTGTAACGAACTGATCAAGAGCTTTAAAAAAATGGCATTTTCCTAAATAGGTCTTAGGTTATATTTGTATTTATTATGATATCTATGTTATTAATCAATATCTTGATTTCGATTCTCATTTTCGAAATAACAAGATGCTAAAACTCGATAATAAGTTTCTCAAATCAGAGAAAGTGATTAGTTATAATTATGAACATAATATTGGCACGAAACTCTCAAACTCGAAATCGTCAATCAATTATACGAATCTCAAATTTATAAATTAAGGATTTGTGACGTAATTAGTGACTTATAAGTATACAATTTGCTTTAAAAATGCTCGCAAGAAAGGCTTACCTTCATAGACTCATTGTTCATCTTGTGTTCTTGCATTAATTTATGAGCATTTAATCTTTTAATAAAAAGGAAGTTACGACGTGTTTTGGTTTATACATTTACTTATTTCTTGAGAGAGATATTTCTACATTTCACTTTTTTTCTATAAATAGATGATTGAATAATCATATTTATGATGTAATGAAATATACACACATACAAATCGTTGAATGACGCAGACAATCGCTATCCAACCTTCTCGCATTAATTGAAAGACCAATTGGCTCAAATGAAATTGTAGATTTTATTGATTACTGTATATAATCAACGATCATGGGCCGTGAAAACCAGTAAATCATTTTAGATGCCAAGGCCACATTTGCCCCGAATGGAAAATATCAATTAGGCGACGAAACACAAAACAAATGAGTGTCCTTATCGTCTATGATCCCAATCAATTTGAGTGTTGACGCCAATGTTGTGGTCGGGAAATACAGCCTGTATCCGCTGAACCCACGCGACTTTTCCGAGTCCACCCGCCCGCGAAAAATACACCAATTGTGATGCTGTTTGCTTGGTTGTTGCAATTATTGTTCTAATAATCGCTTTAAAATGAGGCATTAAAAAAAATCAGTTCACCGCGTTAGCTTTCTCTCTCCCCAGTAGTTACAGTAGACCCACTTTGGGTTGATGATGACCTATATTTTTTGTTTGTTTATTTATCGAAATGTTCGTAACGAAACGGGCAACGCCCTTTACTGTTGAAACTTTTTGAATCTTTGAACATGTTGAAAGATATTAGCAAAAATTAACCCAATAAGTGTTCATGCCCATAAACTTCCAGTTATGCTTCTTTCTTATATCTAATTTCAAACTTAGTCTCTACTTATAATTATTGTAATATGTTATAATCTTTGGATAATTATTATGTAATCTAAACTCATTTCCAATGTCATCAGCCGAAAAGATATACTAGCTTTATTTCTTCCTCAAGATTTCTCTCATTATTAGGTTTTAGTATTATAAGAGAGATATGATACCATAGCTGTATGTGTTAACTTCCAGAATATTGTTGGTCATACATATTTTTGTCATAATATTATACATGTATCATATTAAATTTATCTCTCAATGTGTTCTCGCAAGCGTTATGTAATAATTGTTTTAACTTCGCTATGTGTTCAATGAGGCTTTATTGTAAACTGAATGCCATTTTCAGTGTTCTCAAAACAAACATCAAAAGGGTATAACACAGTGGCGTATCCAGAAATCGGGAACATTATATTAGTACCAGAAAAGTGTAATCTGGTGGGATCGGCGGGAGGGGGGAGGGGGTGTAATTTATCACAAAAAAGTAATTACATTAAAATTAAAGTCTTAACAGTTGGACGAGCACAGATATGAAGAAAAAAAGGTTATCTTAGTTTAAGGTTTTCACAAATGAAAAATCACTTAAAATAAAGTGTTCTTATATAGTTTAAGTTTTAATATGGTGTAGGCCTACTAGTATAATGTTTGAAGAGGTTTTGAGACAATTTGTATTACGTAAAGCTTGCAGGACGTTGTGGCCAAAGTGTATTAAAACATACACCCCTCCCACACATACACAACACACACACACATCACCCACACTCACCCTCTCAAAATATACACAAACAATGCCGTTCTCTTTTTTTCCTTTTCCTCACTCTCTTTACCTGTCTCTCTTCCGGTATCTCTTTCTCTCTTCCCCATTTTCATTGCCTTTAAACTCCATTTCCCTCTCCATTCTAACCGCCAACAACAATAATGGAAGTTATATGGAAACGCACCATTTTTTGTATGAATTTACCCACTTTTTAGTTAGCCAAGGATTACATGTAGTTAAAAAAAAGTTCATTGCTAATAAGAGGATTGCGGTTGCAGTTGGTTCGTGGGCGTGGGAGAGACTCACTTGTTTAAAGCCCCTCTGTACTAGTTTGGCCAGGAGGGATTAGAGGGATTAGCGTGGTCACTGACATGAGGTTATCTCATCAACTCAGCTCTCAATTAACATAAGAAAAAGAGGATCATGGGGGACCAACAGGCACCGCTTAGGCATTGTTTTCTATATAGAGGGAGCAAGTAGCTACAAGTAGTACAGTAGGGCTTTAAATGTCATCTTTACAAACAGCCTGTATCCCCCTCCCCACCATCCCCATTTCCCGTAAACAAAATATACCCAACTGCAGAACATTCAATATGAATGTTCAGTTGAAATGAATTAAAAGTCAAGTGTTATTATTGATGACTTGGAGGAATCATATACGAAACTCATGATTGTTTACGTCATTTTAAATTGAGAGTAACTTTAAAGACAAGCATTTTCCATTTGAAAGTTTGAAATATTACTTTCATATTAATGCGCTTTTTTGGACCATAAAAGCAGTAGTGATTGTGTGTATCATTCACACACAGCACAAAGACCCGGAATGTGTTCATGGGCCCATTTACTCAACACCCCGAGCCCTAAGAGGTGAGAATGTTTACAAACAATAAAGACAAGTAATAGAAATGTATTCACCACTGTCTTGGAAACCCCAAATTTGTAGACGCTGGAGAAACTGCTTCTGCGACTGAGCTCTAACGGTTCCCTTGTCCTGATGCATCCTAGGTAATAATAATAATGGTGTTCGATTCATGACCTAACAAACTTTCACATGTTTCAGCCGCCTACAAAACTGTGTTCTTGCTTGCATTTTTACATAAATAAGAAATGTAGCAAAAGCTACTCCTATGCATTCAATCGATTGTTTGTCCCCTCGATGAATCGATGTAGGTTTAGATGTTCTCATGCGATTAGTCACATCAAGATTAGCTGAAGGATATTGAAAGCATATCTGTAGACTAGACAAAGTGATCCGGTTTCCTAAGAAAATCTAGCTCATCACAGATGAGACACTTTGATTTGCAACCTTTTTAGTACTTCAAGGATGTAGTCTCTTTATGTCTAGGGAGCGCTAAGATGAAGATAATAACGATGACATCGAGTACAGGTGTATACAGTTATTTTGTCTGTAAAAGTGTTGGTCATTCTCCAATGAAATGTGTGATACTTTTTGATTCAATTCTTCCAGATGATAACATTTGTTGTATTGTCTCAATTACACAATACAAAGTGGTGCGGGTAATTCATTTAGTTAGAAGCCAAATTGTCCATGAATTTCAGAAAAAGCACATTATAGCTTTGAACGTGAATTGTAAGTTTTGTTTTAGGTATATTTTACAGGAATTCTCATTACCTTGGACTGGCTGGGGATCATGCTCAACAGCTCAAGAAACCAAGGTTTATTTGAGTAATGATACCTGATGGATTTCACCTTTCACGGAATCATCTTATTGTGAATTTGGAGAATCATTTCCATATAACTACATGTACTTTCAAATGGGGAAACTAGGTAGAATATAAAAAGAAGGATATTCTTACCAATTTGGTAGGCCTAATCCTATTTTTAGAATTATTTGTTAAATCTCCTCACTTTCATGGAATTCATTTTTATTGAATGTATAAAAGAATCTCAAATCAGTTTATAGTTGCGATAAACCATACCAAAAATAAACCAGGTAATGTCAAATCATATGAGATCAAATTCAAGACAATTAATAGCATCCCAATGCCTTTTCTTCTTGAATGACATCAGGAATTTGAACACGTCATGAAGTTTACGAATATGTATACCTTGGTTACTAAGTAATGCAGTTTGCTTTAATTATGTCAACTATTAATCACAAACAATCGGAAAGAGATTTTTGAAGAGTGTCGAATAACGTGGGCGGGTGTGAGAGATCGTATTGTGGAAGATTTGGGGCGTTTTTTATTAAAATTTCTCTCTTAAAGAGACCTGGACAACTCCCTTGAAACTAAACTTACGGGGGCGGTAAGAGCGAAGAAGAATGAGAATGAAAAGAGATGAAAGCAATAGAGAAGCCGAAAAGAATGTCAATGACACTATAAGTACATAACAGTAATCGTAAATACAAATGATTATTCGGCCCTTCTCGTTTTTACCAGAAGATACAGTTTGATATCTCTTCAGGCGTCGCCATTTGCAGAGTGTCCAGTGTAAATTTGCTTTTTTGCGTGGTTAGTTTGGATTCAACAAGAGAAATAAAAGGGGTCGGGAAAAGAGAGAGATAGAGATGAGTGTGTGAGAGATAGACGCTGTGTAAATCTGGTCCTGATTCAACTGATGATATAGTAAGTAATTATTTACAATGCCACCAAATTTATCATTTAGCTAACAATACAGACACGTTGAATTGTTGGTTTGGTCTCTAAAAAGAATCACCCCCAGCGCCAGGTATGTGGGGCATGTGTGGTATTTCTATTTCAACAAAGGTACAATACCGGTATAGATATTTAATAGGATAATTCCATATTGGTAATTAGACGTTTATTGGGGAGATAAAGTCTCGGCATATAAGTCACAAACTTCTCATTCTCTCGCACAAATATTGTGAATAAAAGGCATTAAAAAGCCACACATTATTGATTATGAAGGTTGGATTAGATTTGGTAAATAGCTTAGCTATTTCTACCCTTTTTAAATGGCTATCAAAAGCAATTAGGAATGTTGTACAGTAACTATTAACTTAATGAATTTGCGACTCAAGATCTTTGAACTAAATTGATATCAATTTAGTTCAAAGATCTTGAGACGCAATTTCATTCAATGATAGAAACAAGACCAACAGGACAATGGTAATGAATTAATTAGTGAGTAATAAATGAAACTATCGCAACTAGTACCGGGAAAAGTAACATATGTAACTTGATTCAAACGTGCTCTCAATCATATCCAGGAAACCTATTCAAATTATTCAACCACATACAAAACAACTTGATTATAAAACTCAACAATCACTAAAGAAGCGGCCAATGCATTATCGGCTATCTATCAATAATATCAAATTAGATTTTCACCAAATTTTACAGAAGGGAATTCCTTTGTGGTTGTTGAGAACATGTTGATAGCATGCTTTCATCAAAGAAATCGAACAAAATTAGATTTAAAGCCTTAGTTATCATAACCTTGCACGTCATTGAGGAAAATCATTGGATTTTCCATTTTTTAAATAGTATTTTTTATTGAGACCTGGAAATGCTACGTGCTCAGACCCATAGGAATGATTGTCTAAATCTCTTTGTGATTGAAGAAGAACAGAACAAAATAATTGTTGTCATTTTTTCACAAGCTTTAAGAAAAGCAATTCAGAAAAATATCCTGCATATTCACAGGATTTAGAATTCTCCTATATCTGACCTCTCAGAGTTAACAGGGCTTGTATACCTGTCCTCGCCCTGCTCTCTCTCTCTCTCGCTCTCTCTCTCCATCTCTCTCTCTCTCTCTCTCTCTCTCTCTCTCTCTCTCTCTCTCTCTCTCTCTCTATCTCTGTCTGTTCTTCTGTCTCTATCACTACCTTTCTCTCGCTCTCTTTCGGTCTCTTTCTCTGTCTTTCTTTTGTGCGTTTTGTGCCATTAAAGAAAACTGTAGATATCCAAAAGAACAATTAACTTTTTTTTAAATACATTTCAAATTTTAAAAAAAGTTAAATTTTCGTAAGCTGATGTGAAATACAATGTAGTAAAATATGTGGGTAGGCATAGATTAAGTATTATACAGGCATAATACTAGGCTTCCGTTTTCCTTCTTCGTCAAAACGTGCGGGGGGCATACCTCCTTTTTTGTTTAAAAAGTCGAAGACAAGCATACTCAAAGTAACTAACTTTTATAAACTTTAATAAAGGAACCATGCGGAAGGGTAAATATATTGAAAACAAGTTTAAGACACAGACAAAAGATTAAGACAAAAATACGATATGATAACAAAAAAGAAGCAAGGAATATGATTGATGATGATGAAAATTTAGTAATTCGGTGGTAAATTAACCAGGAAGTACATCCTCAACTCAATTGTTATACCGTGATGATAAATGGCAGGAAAGTGTATCATTTACAATATATTAACCACAATTTGTTGCAAAGGGTTCATTAGGCTTGTTAGATCAATGACCCATTGATTTCTTTAAGTCATATTATTTCCCTTAAATCATGAAATCATATAATTATTTGGTTGTTACATGTACATGTAGTACCACAAAGTAGTGTCATTGTTAAAATGTTCTGATTTGAAATAGAACACTTGTCTTCGTTTGTTGGACATGTACTCATTAATGGAGGTATAAATTGAATATAATAAGAGAAAGCTTATGTTATATTTGAACATTTCAGACAAAAATCCTGCGTTAATTCTAATGATTGACGTTTTATCCTGACATACTCTGAAATCATAAGTTTTCTGATGTGACTGAGTCTCGAATCCAGAACCTTGATCTTGGAACCAATGCTGTATCCACTGGTCCTTTACACCATGTCCCCCACACCAATTTTGATTCTAGACGGCGTATTTTCTGTATTTCCCTGGTTAGTCAATTTTCAATATAATTTATATATACTGTACCATAAAATTGTCAAAATTTAGACTTGGAATAATCAGCAATAGGCCTATGTTATTTCGTTTCGAGTGAGGGCAAACCGACACTCGCTGTTTTTCATCAATCTTAAAACAATCTGTCAATGATTTCGGAGAAACACCTAAATGTTTTTGTAGGATTGCTATTTTTCTTATTTCAACTTTCCTTAAACATTTTCCTAGGTCGTGACTCATCATAATATACCCTTGCTCTATTTCATCATTAAATGTTACTATCCCCCTCTCTCTCTCTCTCTTTCTCTCTGTCTCTTTTCGGAGTCGATGGTGATTTTTAATCGAGAATATTCTTTTCAGAAGAAAGAGTCGTTTCTCTTCTTGGAATTTTGTCCGCCTGGTCTAGGCATTGTCGGATCTATTTCTGACCCCAAAGGCTTTGGGTACTTTTCCTTCCGGGAAATGGTACCAAATTTAGCTGCTCTCTTCGGAAACAAGACTATATCACTTACCTTTATTTTTGCAAAGTATGGAATAATAACCCATGACCGAAATATGACAAGAAAATTGAAGTTTCTTTTATCCTCGACTTCGAAATCATGAAAACTGACAATAAAAACAAAGATGTGTTTCAGATATTCACGATCAAGTAAACAGAATTTCGGAAATGTTTCTAAGATTTCAAGATTTCCTGAATTCCACATGTTTTCCAGTAATACGGTTAAATCCAAGCAAGAATTCAAAATCCAATAAATTAACAATTTATATCTTTCATTTTGTGTCTAAACAACAGCAAGCACTAAATGGCCTCTGGCAAAAATACAATTTTAGAATATCGATGAGGGTCTAACATTCTGATTGGAATAATAATTGATTTTGGATATTATCTATTCATATGAATAGTTGAAAATATTAATTGGCAAAATATGGAAGACGCTTTTATGCCATTGTGAAAAAAATGAATTGTTTCAATTTCAATTTTTGTCATAACAACTGTTGTATATCAATTTTTATTTTTGATTTTTACCATGACCGAGGTACATTTTCCCCCTTTTGTTTATCAACTTTGCATCTATTCAGGACCAAGATGTAAAACAAATTCTGTATTTATATCTGATTATTGTCATCCTGATTAAATATACTTTAATAAAAATGAATATTATGATAAATGAAAGTAAGAGAATGAGAAAACCTTTCATTTCGGAAGGTAAAAGTAAGTTGGAAACTCTATACTTGTTATGCGTAGCTTACATTGTTATTTTACGATGAAATAAGAGAGGGGGTTTTATTCGGTCAGTCGGTGTTAGTGAAGATAACAGTCAAGATCACAGATGACTGATTTTCAGTTCTGTAGTAAAGATTGGCTCCTCCTAATCGGATTTGGTTAAAGACCACTTACCTCTTTTTCCTATAGAATTGTGTTTCGAATATTGTGTTCAAAGTACGTCCGTCTGTCATAGATAATCGTATAGGGCTACCGAGAGAAGGACTTGAGCCTAGACATATCAATGTCAGTTACCATAAGTAGATTGTGTCTGCGGTTTTATTCCGTAGCATGCATGCTTCTAAATCCATCCGACCTGTATCAACCTACGCTACAAACATCCTAGTATTTCCAAACGGATTTCACCGAGGTTCAGGGGGAGGTTATCTGTTGGGAAAACTTTGTTTGCTTATTTTTGTGACATCATTTCCCTATTTGTATCCTCTTTGATTCAGTTTCATCCGATTTTAAATTCCGACGGAACCTGGGGAAACACCACCAACCGATTTAGAACTGTAAGTGGGTGTGGAATCTGTTTGATTCACTTTCCATTTAAAAGGGAGGGGGTTGTGATCCGAAGATCTCGACTAGACGTTTGTTTAATTAGGCATTAGATGTTGTTGGTGGCAAAAAAATAGTGCTCACTACCCCCCTCCCCCTCCCCCGTTGAGCAAAAATAAATAAAAATAGTGCTCCCCTCCCCGCTTATTCGCCGGCTGGCATTCACCGCTAAATATTTTCTCACGAATTGCCCCCTTGTCCCCTCCCTTGCCGCCGGCCGGATCCGCCCCTTGTTGGTGATGTACTTGTCATAACCGTGACATATACATACATTAAACTATAACAATAAGTAGGCCTACATAACGGTTAATTAGAACGTGAAAGGCATAGAATTTGATTTTGACCATGTTATACTGCCATTTTTTGAAGGTCAAGAAATATTTTAAATATTCTTGATACTGCTCTTATGGTCTAATCTTGACGCAAATTTCTTCTTATAATAATAAAATAAAATAAAAACAATAATTATGTAGTAATATGCCATTGTCATGCTCTCACATTTTAAAATGTGATGGTCTGATGAAGAAAGCTGCTGAAATTTCAGTTTGACCAAAGTCTTTGTCAGTTTGTGATCGTGTTAAAAGTATGTTGCCAGTTTTCATCTTTCACAAGTTTGTACACTCAAATCTGTCTATTCCGGTCACCCAAGGGAAACAGAAAAATGGCCGCTGTAGATAGGTGGCCTTTATAGAAAGGTGGTCACTAAGAAGTGTTTGACAGTATATATATTTTATATCAGTTTAGTTTTGTAGTATTGTATTTGTTTTATTTTATAAATGAACTTCATTCACTATAGTTACATGAGTATATTGTTTTACAAAAGATAAGTATAATAACATGAACAAAAATCAACTTTTGATTTGTTTGCAATCTTATGGTCGTCGATCCGTCTTCAAGATGGGCGGGGGGCAGTGGCGTATCATGCATCCAACATCCATTAAGGGGCACTTGCGTCGGGGAGGGGGGGGGGGAGGCAACGGAAATATTAGGTGGGTATAATGTATAATGTATAAAAACAGGGCCTTATATTGGGGAGGGTGTTGGAGGGGCGGATGACCTTCTTTCGTCGTTGACTTTCCCTTCTTCCTTTCTTTCTGAATATCCCAAACGCCATTTGAAGTGGGCACGTGCCCCTAGTGCCCCACGTTTCTGGCTGAGAAAAAGGAACTTATCGTAAAGTTAATTCTGAAAATATTGGGCGAAAGTTGACCCCGCCCCGCGATCTGTAATAATATGTCATCTCGTTATTTAACCTTTTATCGATTTCCGTGTTGAAAGAACTCTCATCTAACGTCTTTCTGTAGTACTTTGGATTTTGGGTGTACATTAAATAACTCATACTACAATTTTCTATGGAAAGATAGAGCGCCATCTCCGTCCAGACCAAATAGGGTGAACCACTTTTCCGCGAGATTATTGTGGTTAGCAACGACACCAGCTTCTGTTAGCAACGGGTCGATGGTAGGCGAACCGTGACCACGTATACAACAGCGATCATATGAGTGTATGTCCCATGTATAGGGAGGCGTGATGTGTTTGGGACACATGAGGATTAGTAATAGTACGTCTTTCATGCGAATTACATTATACCTCAAAAGGTCCGATTTAATCTTGAATCCGGATAATTCCACGTAAATGGCTCGAGCTGAGTAACTTACTAAAGTGAGAGGAGAACAGGTATCGGGTGCAATATTCAGATATCAAGCAGATTGTAGTTTAGATGATTATAGCGACTGCAATTTGATTATTCGAAGATTTGGAGTTGATCAATCATTGATCCAACATCGGCCATGGCGAATGATTTATCAAGATCATTTAATGGGAGCTGGCAGCCTACATCAACGCGAGCTGACAGCGTGACACCGACCAGGGAATATGTCACAGAGGTAAGATAATCATCTTCCTAATGTCCATGAGCCATATGGTCGAGGATACCCAAAGTATAAGGGTCGATATATTTTTAGCCCATGACATTGAAACTTTTAGATACCGCTAACCGCTGAGATATACCTTATACAGAAGGAAGTATGCATTATACAGATCTACATGATGTTGCTGTTGACATAAAATCAATCCCCCTATGATTGTACTGTTGTCTGTTGTGAAAATGTGGAAAGTATAGGCCAAGTGGAATTTGAGTAAACTCTATCTTCAAGTTACTCTTATTCCGAAACGTGCATTTAGTGTATTTAGTATTTAGTGTACTAGTATCTATTCCCTCCTCAGATTAAGTATATTATATTTGAGAGTAGAGCTTATATACAGCTTACATATGGCATTATGTGAATGTGTTTAATGTATTATCTCACTGTAAATATTTGCAGAGCATTAAAATATTCATACTTCTTTATCTTTTCATTGATAAGACAGACGTTCATGGAACATGATATGTTGCCCATTTTCGATGTCATGTTTATAGTCACCATCCAATTAAATTATTAAATTAAGAGATAGTGCTATTTCTCTATGTAGCTAATTGTTAACACTACTGCATGCCTTCTACTGTGTGGCAGTGACCTGGCGAGTCCAGTCATGAGGGAGGCGGGGGGACTGCATGGCCGTCATTTGAGTGGAAGGAAAGCGAAGCAACCAAGCGGCGATCTCTCTATCTCTCTCTCTCTGTCTGTCTCTCTGTCTCTTTGTTATTTACACAAAGACCATACACGCCATTTTCGTGCAATGTTATAGTTCTTTTTAACAATGAGCACAATACTAGTCATAACCCGTATCACAGTCATTCCCTGTAACATTTTGTTTTGGTTAAATCAATATTGGTTATCCCAAGGCCAACGACATTACCTACAGTAGCAGAACAATTTTCAAAACCACTTGCATTGACTTTAATTGATTGCCAAGATGTAGCGATATCACCCAGGTGACGTTTGTTGTTTAACTCATATCTGCGAGTCAGTGTAATAACTGATGATTGACGTTTTATCCTGACATACTCTGAAATCATAAGTTTTCTGATGTGACTGAGTCTGGAATCCAGAACCTTGGTCTTGGAACCAATGCTGTATCCACTGGTCCTTTACACCATGTCCCCCCCACACCAATTTTTATTCTAGATGGCGTGCTTTCTGTATTTCCCTTGTTATACATTTCACTGTCGAACTCCGAATAAATAAGGATTGATTGCAAACCAATGGCACCTATAAAATTATCAACTTCTGTCGTCCCACACGATTCATTTACTATCCAAAATCAACAAACTTGAGGTATTACAACAAAATAGTGTCACATCTGACAGAATGCTAGAAGATAATAACGTTCCACTTTGATCAAACATTGGAGCGATTTTATTTCTGAACAAAATGATAACCGATATCTACGTCTTTCTAAAATCCACGCGTTTCTAAATGTTATTTTGAGGGATATGGATAAATTACATCGGGATGAGGAACCGTTGATTAAAACAATGCAGTGCATCGTAAACCAATGGCCATGTCACACCAACGAGACCGTCACCCGACCGAACCCCTCAACCCAAAAAGAAAAGAAAAAAAAAGGAAACATTACCCAGAATGGCCAAGAATTGGTCAGTTAGGAAGCAGTGTGGAGTCGGTTTGGCGGTGTGACTGAGCTAAAGTCTTACGTTCGGATCGCTGCGTCCAAGCTCATGAAGGCAATAGTTTAGTGTGTGCAAACATTGACTGTCTGGGGTCAATATTGCCCTGTAATTAACTGCCATTTTTAGTGTTTGTGAATGCAATTAAGTAACCGCAAAACTATACTACAGTAGGATGGTATCACTTAGTCTAGACAGGCAATTCATCTTAGGATTAATGCGATTATCAGGTTCCCTTCAATGTTAAACTGATGTTATGCACAACCCCCTTTATTTCATTGATAACCAATGAGCTAAGGAAAAATAACGTAATTCCATGCCCTTTTTGTATCATTTTTTCACAACATTACAAAAAATGGCTTGAAGATGACGATTTTCCCCTCGCGTTCTTATTGCATGTGTCTGGAAAAGGAAATGTAATAGTTTTTAAAAGAAGATACCATAGGAACTGCAGGAACGTGTAAAGAACTGTAACTATACGACTGCAACCAATATCTTTGATAGTTTTTGATTTAAGTACATGTATATGTATTGGATTTCATAATACATTTTCAATGACTTGCAAACTAATTCGCGGTTTCAATTAGCGCAACCGATCCATGGTCACAATTAGTACACTTCGTGTCGCCTCTCATGCTATAACATGACATTGTTTCAGTCATAAAATGTCTTGTTACCAAACAACCACTATTGATCATCAATATTTTTCTCCTCGCAGATCAATGAAGAGATGCCTAACAGTGACTTTGTCTCCGACCTTGCTCAGTTCTACCCACACGCTAGTGACGCCGACAAACAGCGCTGCTTGGAGCTCCTGGCGTCCATGACCATCACCGATCGGATGACACACCGTGTTGCCAGGGAAACGGAGAAGAAGAAGATACTTCAGAGACCAAAAACGGCTATCGGATCGTACGGTAAGTCGAATATATTTATTAATCCATCGTCGTCTGCTCGGTAGAAAGGCGCGAACACAAAATGTTATCAAAGTTTATGAACATTAATTTGGAACCCCCAGTCGCACCCTCAAAACGTCAACAGAACTAACCGACTCCAAACTGATCGACTCTTGATCGTTTGGGGGAAATGTAATATTTCACTCGGTCTATCGTCAGTTTGATGTTGGTCACGTTGGTGTGACTGGGTTATGATTTCTGGAGTTATGATATAACTTTTGATAAATTTGGACGAAGTGCGGACTGAAGTGTGAGGCTGTCGTCAAAGAACGGTCAAAACTTATTTTCTTCTTGAAATCCGCCCATCCGTCCCACCCCCCCCCCCGCCTCTGCTGCCGAGTCGACGCCAACATTTTCGAGGGGTAGATGGCAGCATTTTTTCTTATTTTTTCTTATTATCTTCTCTGATAATTGGAAGTGTCGTTCGCGATTTTGAAAGTCTTAATGGTGTTCCAACATTTTGTCAATTCGTCAAAAAATATAAAATTAAAGTTTGAATTGCGATCGGGTTTCAGATTAGACAGGAGCAAAATGTTGTACAATCTTGAACTAATCATAGCGGTTGAATCATGTGTTACTGCTGGAAAACATGCATGAAGAAACTGTCATTTAGATGATTGTTTCGTGTGCTGAAACAAGATTATAATTTCTGATTTCCTCACAGACATTCTCAATGACATAATTATATAAAACACATCTTACTATAAATACTTACAATCTACACTTTACAGATTTATCTTATTTTCTTGATAGTAATTGACACTATTCTCTCATATTCTCTCATTACTATTGTCCTGTGCGCACACCTTACTCACAAGCACAATTTATTATTTCCTCTTCCTCAAAAGATATTATTGACATAAGGATATATATACCAATTAACCATTTAAAAATATTATTTGCTAATCGTGCTTGTAGTACATGTAGTTCATTACAAAACGATCACCTGATACAGATCACCTGATACATGCAGAATGCCATGTTAAATACCCTTAGCAACAGTGAAAACATTGGTATTTGCAGTCTTCGCGTGCTAAAGGTCAAAATAAGTGTTTGCTATATAAAAATACCAACACGTTACAAAATGTTGAAATAGAATATAGGGAAATGATGGAGATATAGAGAGGGGTAGATTGAGAGAGAGAGAGAGAGAGAGAGAGAGATGAAGAGAGATAAGACACGGTATAGAGACAGTGAGAGAGAGAGGGTGATAGAGAAAAGAGAGAAACATAGAAACGGGAAAGAGATAAAGAGAGATATGCTGTATAATTTTTTCTGACTCACTCTGTATATATATATAATTATGAATAATATTAATGGCCATTTGTAACGCGCCATATCTATATAATTCTTATTGACCATATTGCGCCTAATGATTCTCTTCTGCTCTGTCAAACATAATGTAATATTGAAAATCTTTACAAACACATTCCAAATGTTTTGTAAATCATTAGGAACAAGAAAACCTGTAATGAAATATGATACTTTGTGAAAAAAGTTTATTCTAAAAATAAAATACAATATTCACATTCTTATCTTTAAAAGGTATCTTATCGCAAAAATTATTTACCAAATAATATAGACAGGGAGAAAAATAGAAGTGGAAAAAGATCACGCTGCGAGTAGGGTTCGAACCTACGCGGGAAGATCCCATTGGATTTCAAGTCCAACGCCTTAACCACTCGGCCATCGCAGCTCTACGTAAAAGTGCACAACCATATTTGAATAAAAAATTATTCTTTGAAGTATCATTCTTATTTACCATATTGCGCCAAATGATTCTCCGCTGCATTGTCAAACATGATCTAATATTGAAAATCTTTACAACCACAGACTGCATTACAAAGGCTTTGTAAATCATAAAACAACAAAACCATTAATGAAACCTGTAGTTAAAAAATGCATACGTCATGTACCAAACCACCCAATCTTTATCACAAAAGTGAATATTAATCTTGCGATAACAGTTATCATTAAAGAAAATACATTTACAAAATAATAATATTAAAAGGGGTAATGAGGGACAGGAGAAAAAGAGGGAAAAAACTGTCAACTTGACACTGCTGGCGCAGGTTATGAGAAAATGATGTTGTAACTACAGTACAGTCTTGGCATCAATATCTTTAAACAAAAATAAGAACAAGAGAGAGAGAGAGAGAGAGAGAGAGAGAGAGAGAGGGGGAGATGTGTTGTTATGGAACATGTTGTTGGACAGACACAGAGAAGAATAGTGAGATATATCGCGGTATAATGTGTGTGAAAACAGCGAAAAGGCAAGTAAGAGGCGAAACAGTTTTAAGGTAATCCCATTAACTAAAGACTCCCTTTTCAAGCCGAAAAGAGGAAGCTCTTCTGTAAGTTAACTCAGCTTGGCGTACAAGAGGTGGTGTAAATAAAAAGCTTTCAGATTTAATTCAGACACGGCTTTGGATCCTATTGTTTGGTGTTATAAGCCTAGGACAGCAGAGCCTCATCGATTCATTGACAAAATTGGGTCAAGACAATGAAGCAATACACTCAACCCCCCCCCCCCCCACCCCACCCTGGTCGTCCTGGCGTCTTAATAGGGACTTACGATGGACTGCACGTGACATTCTTTAAGGACGTCCTTTTAAGGCACTGGCAGTGCCCGACAGTGCCTTAAAAGGACGTCACATTGCCTTAAAAGAATGTCACATGTAGCAGTCCACGTTCTCGTCGTGCAAATCTAAAAGTCACTAGTATTTGTGTTTGAATATCAAGCACTACAATTCGCCATTAGTTATAATTCGCAATGAATTATAATCTTCAACCGTATTCTTAGCGGCACTTTTATGTACTTTACGTAAAGGCAAATGATGTTATTAAATACGAAACTGAAATGAATACTTAGTGTTGGCGATTGGTGTTAGAGCAGATGTATCGGTAACATAGCCGGCTCTGGGCAGACATTTAAAAAATGCTTGTCCTAACTTCCACTTCTTACGACAGTTAACAATGTTTTAATAACGTTATATTGAATTTTATTTCAGAATAACCGCTGTGGTATGATTCTCTACAGCTGAAAGAAATATCCTTACATTTTGATAAGTTCTAAAATAGCACTTACTCTGATTTTTGGGGGGTTAAATACCGAGTTACAGAATAACGATCACCTTTTCCAAATGCTTTTAATTTTTTATCTCTCATTTGATTGTAAGAAGAAACTGAGTTCCCTCTCCCTCACGTAGCCCCTATTAATGAGAAAACAAAGAGAATTAGTTACAAGGTTTCCTTAATTTGTATAACTTATTTCAGAACTATATGGAATGCGTTATGGAAATATTGTAGATATAGTAAAATTAGATGTAACGGTATACATAACTTTCTTTGTATCTCTTAGTTTGTGTAAAGTTTCCTTAATGAAAATTAATATGTTAAGTTTGGTATGAAATAAATTTGTTGGGTGGTATTCTCTTAAGTTAAGCCGGGACTAAGTCCAGACTAAACAAGAATTTTAGTTCACACTTCTATGGAATGCTAGGTTTCATCTTCCTCCTTCAATATTCATGACAAAAATAATCTACCAAAGACTTTATTGAAATTCAGTTCATACTCATATTATCTTTTCTTTCCATTTCATTGCAAAATTAATTTTTTGGACACTTTTCATTGCAGGATTAAAATAATCTGTACAGGGAAAATGAGTTGGCAACAGGCACTCCATAAAAATGTGAATTAGTTAAGCCGAGCTTAACTTAGTTCGCGCTATCGGAATACCACCCGTTTACTGTAAGTGCTCCATGAAGCTGCGATGGCCGAGTGGTTAAGGCGTTAGACTTGAAATCTAATGGGATCTTCCCGCGTAGGTTCGAACCCTACTCGCAGCGTGACTTTTTTCTTCTCCTTTTCCTTATTTACCCCTTTTTAATATTATTATTTGGTTAATGTATTTTCTTAATGATTACTGTTATCGCAAGATAAATATTGTGATTGGGTGGTTTGGTGCATGACGTATGCATTTTTTCACTACAGGTTTCATTAATGGTTTTGTTGTTTTATGATTTACAAAGCCTTTAGTGGTAGGTAGGTAGTGAGCACATTTTTTTTTTTCTTCTTTTTTGCACCCGAAAATTTGAAAATTGCGCCGGTCGAAAATTCGCTCGGGGGTGGGGGTAGTGATCACTAATTTTTTTTTCTTTTTTTTTTTTTGGCCGGGGGCACGTGCCCTGCCCCTCTGGATCCGCCAATGAAGAGCTGTTCACTCACAAGGATATCTCCGACCTTAATCAAGGACTCAGCAACACCAAAACTCCTTCTTCCCTAGAACAGTGAGGACATGGAACACCCTCCCAGCCAATGTCGTGACAGCCACATCTGTCGAAGCCTTTCGTCTCCAATTGACGAGAGGCTGCAGCAGCTAGATCCAATGCTGCTTTTACTTGCACCTTGTTAATTTTTGGCACATGCACCCTATCCTTGTGACACACACTATACCAAAGTTCTGCAAGAATCTTCAAGATTGAAGGAAGCAGACTACACCACAGAAGAGAAGAAGAAGAACAACAAAATCGAATATGTGTCGTCGCTGTTACATCGTAATTCGTACAGCTGTGATGGCCGAGTGGTTAAGGCGTTGGACTCGAAATCCAATGGGATTTTCCCGCGTAGGTTCGAACCCTACTCGCAGCGTTATCTTTTTCCATTTCTACTTTTCTCCCTGTCTATATCATTTGGTAAATAAGTTTTGCGATGACTGCTATGGTAAGATACACACTTTTAAAGATAAGAATGTGCTTATTGATCCCATTGGACTTGAAATCCAATGGGATCTTCCCGCGTAGGTATGAACTCTACTCGCAGCGTGACCTTTTTTCTCCTGTCTCTCATTTTACCCCTTTTTAATATTATTATTTGGTAAATGTATTTTCTGTTATCGCAAGATTAATATTAGGATACAGATTGGGTGGTTTGGTATTTCTTTATTTTTTTTTCACTACAGGTTTCATGAATGTTTTTTTTTAATGGTTGTAGTGATTTACATTGTCACAAGTTAACGGTGCAGTGCAGAATATCATGACAGGTTGCTTTCGGGAAGATTCAGAAAAGAATCGAATTTATCTCGTCTTTGTAATACCGTAATTCGTAGAGCTGTGATGGCCGTGCGGAGATTGACGGGCATCCCCTTTCCTAACCATTCCGGACGATTCCGAACCATTCCTAACCTTTCCTAACAATTCCTAACACTTTCCTAACACTTTCCTAACAATTTGCGGAGATTGGACGGTCATCCCCTTTCCTAACCATTCTTAACCATTCCGGACGATTCCGAACCATTCCTAACCTTTCCTAAAAATTCCTAACACTTTCCTGACACTTTCCTAACAATTCCTAACACTTTCCTAACTTCGCTATCAAGTGAGCATGTGCAGAAACTTTTAGCTCCCAAGATAATGGCAGAGCAAAAACTTATGGGGTCCAGTTTCCTTTAAGGCGTTGGACTTGAAATCCAATGGGATCTTCCCGCGTAGGTTCGAACCCTACTCGCAGCGTTACCACTTTTTCCACTTCTACTTTTCTCCCTGTCTATATTATTTGGTAATTTATTTTTGCGATGACTGCTATGCTAGGATACACATTTTTAAAGATAAGAATGTGATTATTGTATTGAATTTTGAAAATAAACCTTAAATAAAGTATCATAAATTTATTACAGGTTTTCTTATTCCTAATGATTTACAAAACATTTGGTATGTGTTTGTAAAGATTTTCAATATTACATCATGTTTGACAGTGCAAAGGAGAATCATTTAGCGCAATATGGTCAATAAGAATGATACTTTAAAGAATCAATTTTTATTCAAATATGGTTGTGCACTTTTACGTAGAGCTGCGATGGCCGAATGGTTAAGCTAGGCGTTGGCCCTGAAATCCGAAGGATGACTTTTTTCTTTCCCTCAACATTAAAAAAAAAAAAAAAAATAGATATTTGTTTTTATTTTTAAATATATTTTCATGATGACTGCCATTGTGAAAAGAAAAGTTTATGAATAAAGATTTGTAGTCTATATATTATTTTATATTTTAGAAATACATTTTGTTCACAAAGTATCATAGATTTACAAATTTGGAATGATATCAATTTTCACAAGGATAATTATGTTGACAGTGTGGAACTGAATTTTATGAAGGATTTTGTCCGGTAAGAATAATAGTTATAAGAATAAATTTTATTCAAAATGTTGTGCACTATTACGTAGAGCTGCGATGGCCGAGTGGTTAAGGCGTTGGACTTGAAATCCAATGGGATCTTCCCGCGTAGGTTCGAACCCTACTCGCAGCGTGATCTCCCCCTCTATCTCCATAAGATGAATGGGCTCAAAGTCCAACTATGTATATGATATGAAACACCCGTTTCGGGAAAGAAGTTTTAAATGACATCTTTTTTTTACGTATATCAGCAAATACCCCTCCCCCTTTTTGTTGTTGTTTGTTTCTCTCTCTCTTTCTATCTCTATCTCTCTTCTCCTCTCTTTTTATTTCTATTTCGCTTTGTCTTTCTATATCTCTCTCGTTCCCTCTCACCTCTTTCACCCGCCCCCACCACACACCTTTGCGTGTGTCTTTGGATATGTAGGTCTTTCGCAGACGGATCTCTCTTCTTTATTGTGCTGTTATGAAAAACAAATTGGCAACAAAGTGACATATCGATTTTTTTTAATTAACCTTTACTGTTCTTTTTCTATTTTTCAGGACGACCTGGTACACCGGGGGCAAGGGTGAAAAAGACGATGACGTCATACCGGAAAGACTATCCCGAGAAACCATTCACTCATCATCAAAATGCAAGGTGAGCATCATTCTCTTTCTCTCTTTCATAAACGTTTCAAAGTTGATAGATAATATATATTTTTTTAATTAGGGAAGAGAGTGATTACGGAGAGGGGGGAGAAAGGGATGAACTAAAATTGTATGCGGGAGAGATATAATGAAAAATTTGAAAAAGACATAGGAAAAAAAGGATGCACATGGTATATTGATTACAGAGACAAGTCAAGAGAAAGAGGGAGGGAGGCAGAAAGATCAAAGGGCTGAGGAAGGGAGGGAAAGATAGATATAGAGGAGTATAAGAGACAGACAGACAAATATAGACAGAGACAGAGAGGCCTGGGGAAAGATGTAGATCGGGCAGGGATATAATTATTTCAATGAAAATTTGTCATCATAGATAGTCGATATGCTACCTAAATTATTTAACGAACGGACGAAAGATATGATTTCTTTTTCCTTTCTTACTTTTGATAACAATACATTACAGAAAGATTTGTTGACAGAAGCAGTCCTCATAAAGTAAGACTAGACTTGCATTACAAGTATACTTTCTAGCTTACTAATTATATTTGTTCTAAATCAAGATGTTTAATGTACATTTCTCTTTCAAAGCCCCTCTAAAGTGTTGGGAGCCCCAAATTTGCCAAAAATTTTATGGCAAAATTTCACTTAAATTGTATCATACTGACTTGTGAAAGAGGATGTCATTCAAGACACATTTCTGAAAAGATTTCCCCCCAAAACTGTGTTTGAAGACAAATATTGATAAAGAATACATAATTTGGGTTTTCTGTTGTACGCAGAAAACCTATATTTTGTATAAACATGACATCCTCTTTCACATTATGACACAATTTAAGTGAAATTTTGCCATAAAATTGTTGGGGCTCCCAACACTTTAGAGGGGCTTTAAGCAAAATGGAATCAATGATACAGGCACTATAATATAACCTTCACGGCGCTTTTTAGAAGTGTCAACACAAGTCGCTAGGCACCGTTGCCATGCGTGCTATCGGATAATACTCATCCTGGAACAATGAAATTGAAGGTTGATTAGGTCTTTTTAGGATTAAAATATGTATGATATCGATGCCATACATCAATTTGAGAGAGAGGGAGAGAAAGAGAGCTGAATGTCCGTTGCCATTGAAACGCGTAGTCATGGCAACGCCCGAGGACGATATTATTGCTCTGTACTAGTACTCGAACAATAGCGTTATGTATGTTCATTTTCATTTTTGAAATGTATCAGGTAATACTTCCCAACGATTTTTAGCGATGGAAGGGACTCATAGCTGCATTTAACTGTCTTTCAATGACATTTGAATGTGAAAGCAAAAAACGAATTTAGGTCTTTATTTTACACTGATCTATTATACAGATTCATTCTGTTTAATTTATATCAGAAAAATATCCTCGACAATTATGTCCACTCTAGAATTGTTGATTAAACGACAATTCAGCTCTAAATTAAATTTATTAATCATTTCACAATAGTTCTGGTATAATGATGTCGTATAATAAAGAAGTTAAACAGAAGCGGATCTAGAGGGGGTTGGGGGTTGCAACCCCAAAAAAATCTGGGACCATTTTTTAAATCTTATCTTTTTTAAAACTTGTAATTTTATTTTATTCTATTTCTATGTATTTATTTCATTTATTATTATTATTATTATTATTATTATTATTATTATTATTATCATTATTATTATTATTTCTTTGGGGGAGGGGTTGGGCGAACAAATGTCACAGAGTCCCTTGCCCCCATCAGCTTTTTTGAGGACACGGGCCACCGCCGAAGTGACAAGCTAGGCCAGCGTTGCCGATTCTCATCCCCAAAATCCCCACATTAAAAAAAAAATTCTGTCAAAATTTGGCAACTTTGGGGATATTTTAAGTGTCGTTTGGGTGGGGATTTTGTGAAGATTTAACCTGGCAACGCACGCTGAGCTGGGCTGCTCATTTCCTGGATTACTTGTTCAAGTTGCTCACTTTTTATCAGTCTGGTCTGAGTATCAGTGACAAGCTGTTCATAATAAAAGTATTAGGCTAACAGTGCTTATTCCAAGGTCCCCAATTCTTTGTATCTGTGTTGTTAACTGGCCTTACATTGCAGGAAAATGCAACTTAATTTTACAAATTTTCATGGGGTTAATTTGGCAACGACCTCTATACCAAAAATAGTGGTGTTTTAGATGCAAGAAAACGCCATTTTCACACACAGATTTTCAAAAATTTTCCTACTGTGGGAGGGGACACCCCTCCCACACCCTCCCTCGCTCGCTCCGCTCGCTTGGACTCGGTCGCTACGCTCCTCGCATACCACCCCAACCCCCCCTTTATAAAAAGCTGGATCCGCCCCTGCAGTTTTAAACTGTGCAGTTCAGGCAAGAGAAAATGTTTATCCACTTTAATTATGTGTCGGTTGCCTGAGTATTATGCGCGAGAGAAACTTATGTAAGTTTTCCCTCTCTTCATTAGAATAAGTTTTATATTAATCGTATTTTTCCTCATCAGGTAATTACTATTTAACGATATTGTTAATAAAGGCATGATAAACCATGTACCGTGAATGGAATAATAATATTAACAGATGAGAAGTAGGAATGAATTGGGATTAACTACAAGTAACTATATATTTCATTCTGCCTATTCAACAGTAGGTATCTGATCCCCTTTTAATTTGTGTTATCTACCCTTTCAGATCAGCTATTAGACTAATTGGTTTCGTCCGTATGATATGTTGCCGTTGACAAGGTGCTATCAATCTTGTCTATCTCACTATCTATGTATACGTAACTATAATCTACATCGTTACCAAAATGAGATAGTAAGTCGGCTCGATGACAGTGTCTAATACTAGAGTTGTCTTTGAGGCTTTCAGTTATTCGCCAACTTGGTCCCAGTTCTAAATTGTTTCGTTTTTACGACACGCTACAGTTTTATGGAGTGGTTTTAGAGCCCCCCAAAGTAATTTGCAGTAGTCGCTCTTGTAGATAACGGAGGAAAATGTAAGTGTGTACTATCTATACATCCCTCGTGAAGTTTTTCTAAGGCCTATCCATATACAGTATCGTTCAACCTCGCGATATTTAAGATTTCAGTAAATCTTTGGAGTTCTGTAAACGGGCTTATATTGAATGGTTCTGTCAAACTTGGCGTTTGTAAAATGTTAATTTTGTTGTTGTTTTGGATAAACATAGCGCATAAGGTGAAGTATCAAGGACAGAAGGCATTTATACTACCACGACTACCATCCAAAATAACGATTTTACAAGCACGGTGATCACAAAGTATAATCGTGATGTATGGACCATGGTGTAAACAGGCCCTTTATTGAATGTGTCTGTGATCCGTTTGTGAAATGTTATTGTTGTTGTTGTTTTGATAGACCGAGCACAACAAACACCGCGTACCGGAAGTCATTCGACCCCCGAGGACCAGTAGGAATGACCCACTATAACGATGTCCATAACGACAAGGGGTACAACAAGGCGGAACCCTACCACAGGACCGGATCGTCATCGGGAGCGAGGAAGAACAATCCTCATCCATTCGAGGTAAGGGGCTTGAAGGGGTGTATGCAATATGAGGGAGAGATATAGAGAGGGGAGGGAAAGAGAGAGAGAGGGAGAGAGGGAGAGGGAGAGAAATAGTCGATATAAAATATATAGAGAAAGAGAGAGCATTAAGATAGTAAAAAAGAGAAAGAAATCCTTATCCATTCGAGGTACGGAGTTTGTAGGGATGAATGGAGGAGTGTGAAAGAGGAGAGATGGATGGGGGAGTGAAGATAAATAATAGAGACAAGAAGAGGAGTAGAGGAAGCATTGGGTAGAAAGAAAAGAAAAATCCTCATTCAATCGAGGTAAGAGGATCGTAGTGATGTTTGGAATATATGATTCGGAGATAGAGGAGATAGGGAGAGAAAACGTTAGAGAGAGAGAGAAAGAGACACAGACACAGACAAAAAGAGAGAGAGAGAGAGAGAGAGAGAGAGGGACATAACCATGGACCTACTTATAACACTGGAAAAAGAAATGGAGACGAAAATGAGCATTGAGGAGAAAGAGAGAGAGAGAGAGAGAGAGAGAGGGGGGCTCTAAGAGAGAAATCAGATAGATAGATAGATAGATAGATAGATAAATGATAAATAAACAAGATAGGTATATTCATTGTGTACATGAATACTATAAACACTGTAGAACATACTCGTAAGCTTGGTGGAACTCGATGCAAGCTATATTTCTGGTACTATAAAATAATTTAGCAGCATTATATTTTTGGTTTCATTTCTGTATAGCATTTCGTTTTAACACGTTTAAAGATACTATGTCCCTTTTGCAGCCAACATCAAATTCTGTAGAACTTTGCAGGAATTATGAATATGTCATGTATGTCCTATCTGTGAAATTTAAACGTTAGCAGTGTCCTAATATTCAAATTATGCAAGGAAACCTTACTTGCTAGACTTCACTGTCAGACACTATTGAGTGACTGACTGGCCTTTTCATCTTTGGTAATAACATACATAAAATGAGCTGTAAAGGGTACATGAGCATTTGTCTACATCAATAACCCACTTCTTGTAATGGCCAAAATTAAACTGATTGAATCTTTGCGCAGCATAAAACGTACGACCATTCGGTACAATGGTCTGAAAAATCAGACTATTACTTACTGGCTCTATAGCTCCTAAGTCGATTCGACAACTAATAGTCGTTATTTTCCCACTTAAAGACATTTTCAAGCCCCCCCCCCCCTTTTTTTAGGGAAGTTCTAAATAAGTATTGTCTTTCAAATGCCGTTGGAATTTATCCTTTTCATTTTTTGGGCCTGCAAATGGGACATAGTACCTTTAATATATAGGTTGCTAAATATATTACTCATTGCGGATGTAGTATCGAAAATAATATCGCTAGTGATATTCGTTTGTCTCGCAATGTGGTCAATAAGGAATCTAAAAGATCTCGACGTTTCGTGCGCCTCAACACTTCGTCAGGTGATAAAAACTAATGTAAGCAAGGGTGTTTTATACTCTACGGGAGGACCGGCGCGACGGTCAATAATTCGATCGATAATTGGAACAAATATCACTAGCGATATTATTTTCAATATATAGACTCTAGGTTGTTGGTGAATAATATCAGTCAAATTCGTATTGAAAGTTTAATGATCATTTTCAAAATAAACATGCCTTTTGTGTAAAATTTTTTTTTGTTCGAGTTTTGGTTTTAAAAAATAATCTAGAAATGCCCAGAGAAATGTCGAAATTGTAGTGTGAATAAGACTAAGATGCGAGAGTACCATAGAGTACGTTGTTAGTCTGCAGGCACAGACTCTTATTTCACATTAAAACATACATACAGCCTTGAACCGCGCCTGACTCTTTCAGTCTGTGTTACAGTAATAGTACAGAATTAGTTGAACATGGTAAAGGGTCTATGGAGTGCAGTAGACTATGTAGTCTGTATAGTCTCACAGTCAGCCGGACAGTCAGACACTCTGCTACGTGACTGAATAGGGTTTGTATCTAAAAACTAGTTTGTTGTGTGTACGTGGTATGACGTGGTCTGTGTATAGCGTTTTAGGGATGCGTAGGACTTTTTGATCAGAGAATTTATTGAATGCGAGCCACTCGAAGCCGGCGGGAGCTGTGATGGCCGAGTGGTTAAGGCGTTGGACTTGAAATCCAATGGGATCTTCCCGCGTAGGTTCGAACCCTACTCGCAGCGTTAATTTTTTTTTTTTTTTTTAAAGACATAAAGAAGTGTACATCTTTATCCGACGTCAATTATTTATCATTGTATTTACATGTTATACTGTGAAAATAATATTTGTTTAAATTACTTGGTCACATTCTCACTTGGACTTCGGATCTCAAGGGCTTTTATCTCCAATAAATAAATGAGCCCCCCTTATTTAAGTTCGATGATAATACTTTAATACATTCTACAGCATCAACACACTGTCTTTATACCGATGTTTTAGTTAGTGTACGTGCCACAGCCACACCTGGAAGAAAAAAAACGGGGGAAAAAAGTGAATAAAAAACAAATACGAGAACAAAATAGAGAGAAAGAGAGAGAGATCCTGTACGATGTCAATATATTTTGTTTGTTTCTTTCTTTTTTGTTAATGTATTTTTAATATGTTTTATTTGTTCTTGTTTGTACAATTACATGTAGGCCTACACCAAATTATAGACAAACTCATGTTTTTTTTTTGTTTTGTTTTTTGCAGTCTTTCATGGTATGGAAGTTGCCAAAGAATGCCCTCAACGATCATGACCAGCTCTATCCTCACCCTCTCACTGATCAAATGATGGAGGAGATCATGAGGGATAAGTGTCATTCTACCTATCAGACGGACTATCTCGGGATACCTCAGGGTAGGTTTACTTTAATGTCTCTCATGTATACTTCGTATACTATTACATACACATAAAACAAAACAAACGAAAATTGTTACAATGTATTACAAAATTCCTTCTTTTCATAGAAAATTAATAGCATTTAAGATATATTTTATCAAATATTATGTAATCACGGTGTAATTGACACAATTGCAAAAACTGTCGAATCATTTCAATAGCCTAGTGCGTCACCTAATGAATGGTGCGCACATGCATGGCTATGACATATTACGTAATCCGAACATGATACATGTACATATAGGATATACAACAGAGTATTGAAATTGCCATGAAGTTGATTTCGCGAAAGTCTTTGCAATCGTGACAATTCAGATACGGCTCATGATGAATTAATTTAGTCCATATAGGGAATGCATATTTAGTGTATATGCACAATGTGTATTCAAACAATTGAATATTTAAAGATAAAACACGAAATTTCAATTTTTACTATGAACAATAATTATGAATAGGCTAGCCGTTAACCGAATTATACAGTGAACAGTTGCTATACTGATTAGGGATTTGAGTGATATTTTAGAGTTGTTTGTTTATTATATTACGTTTTTTTTTTTTAGTATAGTAGTAAGTAATGTTTCTTCATGGTCACCAATAGTATGAAGGAAGGGATTGATGAAAAGAAGACTTCTCAAAAGTTAAATTGTCACTTCAAATTCACAACAAATTAATGTGTCATTATGTTTCTCCAACGCCAGGTTATCAGGTACGGACCGCTATGGAAGACTATGTAGACTGGAGAGAGAAGGTCCCATACAGCCATGAGTCTACTACCAGAGCCATCTACCAGGCACCTAGACAACACAAAGATCTCACTAATAATACATCCCGCTTCGGCTGCAATAGGAACATAAATAGACCATCGACAGGCATAGGTAAATAGTCATCATAGGAAAATTATAAATTTCGTTTTAGATTTTCACAATCGATTCAATTTTAGATCAATAATCGAACACATAACTTAGACACCAACATTTATTTATTTATTAGTTAATTTATTAATTTATTGTCTCGTCGATTAGATCGAGATTTCGTTAAAAGAAATGATAGCAAGGGTTCGCCTGAACAAGGTCCGTTTGTAGCCAGAAGGGCGTTAAATCATATCTAAATAGATCCCTTCTGGCTCCAAACAGACATTTAGCCTGAATCAGCCTAATATCTCATCGGACTGAAGAAACTTGTTACTTTGTGACATGTGTATATCCTTTCACATTTCCATTGCATTTGCTTGAATAGAATGATAGACTTATAGACCAATCTTCCTATTTTGGGGGAATTCGCAAAAACTGTGGTACTCGTTGATAATAAGGATCATTATGATAACCATCGAATAAAAAAATTATGAAGAATTTTACGTTGAATTATAATTCTAAGAGAGGTGTTGTGGTCGAGTGGATACGTCACCGGACTGTCGATCACAAGGTCCGCGGTTCGAGTCCCGCCGCGGCACTAATGTCCTTTGGCAAGACATTGATCTACATTTGCCACTCTCCACCCAGGTGTTAAATGGGTACCCGGTAGGATGCGAAAGCCAATGTGGTATGCTTAGTAATGTGAGCCTAGTAGCTCTTGTTGGATTGCTCCCCAGGGAGTGGAGAAAGTGCATACATTGTGTGCGGGCAAGCCAGAATCCCATGACCGGGGTAATACTGTAAAGCGCTTAGAAACTCGGACATCCCCGACGTATTAAGCGTTATTTTTATAAGCAAAAATATTATTATTATTATTATTATCTAATACAAAAATACTTGATGATGTATTTGTAGAGCTAAACTAGTGAATTAATTAAAACCTTTTATCTCCACCAGTTCCCAATACCACTCGTCACGAGACGCATCTACGTAAAGCAACGAGCTATGATCACTTCTACAATAAACCATTCAAACCAGGCACAGAACAACTCAGCAAAGCACTCGCTAAAGGAAAACTTGATGAGTTCCTACGACTTGCTGACGAAAAAGGTTTGATATATATCTCGTTAAATTCTCTTTTTTCCCCTCCATTTTCATTTGCAAAGGATGGCATAGCAAGCTGGAATACGTCATTTTAGTTCAGACTTTAATCCGAAAATAATGACTCAATGAGTACTCATATGTAAGCATACGAAATAACCTTTTTTCTCTCTTCTTTTAAAACATTTGTTTACATTTATGTTGACCATGGTCACATTGTATTTCTCCACAACTGCAACTTTTGTCATCCTAACCGATCTTTCATTCTATACCTATAATCAGATCGTGATGCTGTACAATCAATCGTTCGCAAGCTCAAAAAGCAACCGGAGCCAACCAAGGAATCTCAAGAAGCTGAAGCTCTCCGCCTATCCGGTCTGTCACCTACTCGACCAGTAACCGCGAAACCTATAACTAAATTTAGTTGGAGGTCATCTTGGACCGGGCCGCTGTAAATTCATATGAGAAAATGAATAGAAATCCCAGTCACTCTAACGAAACCGACTACAGACCGACAACAAACCGAATAAAAAAATGTATATTACAGGGAATGGCCAAGAATCAGTCGATATGGAGTTGTTTTGAGGTCAGGCTGTCGGTTTGACTGAGTTACGAAGAGAACAAAAAAAACCCGGCAGGTATCGTAGTGTCGGCCATTTGTAACCCATAAAAATAGACAAAAAGGCAAAAGCATCCAGACTGTTATGGGATGCCAGATTAGCCTGAAAAGTATCTCGCTGCAAAAATATTTGATGAAAACGTTTACTCTGTATGTGGGCATTTATAGGCTTAAGTATCTCAGAAACACTTAAATGCCTTAAATGCCTTATGCATTTTTGTTGGCTAATTATTATTTTATTAATAACTATAATTTAGAACCATGTTCTGTACTTTCTAAACATACAGGAATGGAAATCCACTCTTTGATGAGTCATGTTACGGATCACTCCGTTTGGAGTAGAATATTTATGCTCAATCTATGCTCCATCACTACTCAGTAGGAGTGGATTTTACTATGAATTGAAGTGGATTCAAGTCCAAAGAGAGTGATCCCTGATGTGACTCTTCAACATCTCTGTATCAAGAGAGGGAAGGTGTGAAATCACAGGGTATTGGTATTGTGTGACCCACTAGAAATGGCTGACACAATCGAACAAAACAATAGTTTTGTTTGTTATTAACACAAAATAATAGAGATGAGCGCGTGCATGGGTATTAAAGTGTTATCAATTAATAGTAAAATCTACGTTAAAAAGAGAGACATGGAGAAAGAGAGAGATAGAGAGAGAGAGAGAGAGAGAGAGAGAGAGAGAGAGAGGGGAGAGAGGGGGGAGACAAAAAAAAGAGATTCGTAATAAGTAAAACTATTTTATGAGGTGGAAATGCATCCGTTTCATTATTTTCAACGAGGGTGTTTCACTAATCAGATGCCATTCATCAACCGAATGCCTACATTTTATTAGAGATAATCAGTGTGTGCTAAATGTTTGACATGGTAATTAAAGATAAAATTCGTAGAAATCCATCTCAGTAATAGGTTTTATACACTATGATTATGAAGAAGAAAAAATTAGTAATCGCTGTCGTACTGGCTTAGATATTTTCAATTCGAAGCAAACGTTGCTGCATGTAGTGTAGTTACTTACAGTAATGATTACACCATACCGAGATACATTATTATATAGGCTTAATTTGAGGCAGTATTTTACTTGTGTGTGTGAAACTAATTCAATCGATCTATTATTTAACATCTTCAAAACAATTATATATATCCATCTTAGAAAACATGTATATTAATGTGAGGTTATGGTCATCTCATTTGAGATATTTCACACGTTTAAATTGCGAATCGTTGTGATTAAAGTTGATGTACAGTATGGTTCTTGTAATTGCAATAGAAGGTCTACTAATAACTAGGTGTGCAATTCAATTGGAGAAAATTTGACTTTCAGAATTTACACTCATGAAATGTTTTATTACGAGTAGAAATGTGAACCTTTTCAAGGATGTTATATTCTTATATTTTGTGTAAGGTGAGGACCACATTTGCATTCATAATCATAATTAAGTACAATTTTAATCTATTGTGAAGTTATTGTAAGTTTGCTCACTTATCGTAACTTCTACCTGTCAAGAGTCACCCGAGTTCAAAAAGTGGCAATTCTATGAAGTGAGCGCTGATCAATATATAGTTACCAATTGAAGTGAGTGCATCGTAGCATATATCTAAAACAGTTTGGACATTAGTACAGTGCAATGCTGGCAAGATGATTGTGATTTTAGGCAATGTGCAGGCGATTTTGAAGTGAGCTTGTGAACAATGATGTATCCAAATTTGATCAAAGTTATATAAAGCATTAAAAACTCTTTCTTCAAATTTCGCGATTTTGAACATTGTTTTTTATTTTGTCGATGCTATAAGGTTGAATGTAGGCGTAAATAGATATCAAATTATGAAACTTGGTGGAATTTATTAATTTAATACATATTCAACATTCTTATTTACGAGTTTTGCACCCTTTTGTTTTCCTCTCTCTCTCTCTCTCTCTCTCTCTCTCAAGTATGTTATTTTTCTCCTTTTTCTACAATGTCTATTTCTCCGTCTATCTATATCATACTATTCATACAAATATATTTGTGTTCTCCTTTCACATTCGTCTGACCATGGACCTATTACGGATGGACATTTAACGTGATTCTTTCTTTGATCCGATGAGAGTCACCGCCTTCTGATTAGCGGTATGTGCATCTTAATGAGAACATTCAGCGAAAAATTACAATCTTTAGACAATGTATATAATATATCATTACATTGTAATTAATACATCATCAGGGATGATGATCAAGATTTTCTCTTTACATGGTCCAAGAAACTGCTTCAGCACCATACTTTGCTGTTGTGTGTGATGGTCTGAATATTCATTTACGAGCAAGCGAAGGGGCCTTACCATTAAATTTCAAGGGCAACTATATTCACGATATGGATATGCTATGCAAACTTGAAATTCTGATGTAAAATAAAGCAATGTCATGCAATTGCTGCCCAGGTGGAATTACTGTATTGATACACTGTCCTGTATCGCTCAGGCAAACTCCTCATTCTGAAAGCAAACAATAACATCTGCACAAATATACTTCTGACTCTATATCATTGCATTACTTTATCTCATCACCATTCCTAGCATCTGCCATTCAGTGTATCATATTCTTACTTGTACACACAAACTCCATTAATCTCAACAGAGAAATTCTGAAACTATTACGGCAACAACTAAGCATATAGCTGCATAGTGTGTATGTTGATAATCATGTATAAATGTGTTTACCACTAATAAAAGATACTCAGATGACACTATGAGGTCCCATGCCTCAACTCTCAGCGTGCAAACACTAACTACAGTAGAAAAAAAGTCCAGAGATGAAAAAGTACACACATCACAAACCGTTTTCACTTGGAGGCAATTTTCATTACCTCCGTGTAATTCGAGATGATACAATAAGATTATAATATATAAAAAATATGTCATAAATTGTATGTGCATATAAATAAGTTTGTACTGGATAACATAAATGGCATCAATGGAACCAAGAGATCAGTTCATCCATACAAGTGCAGTAAATAAGCAAATGCTGGGAAGCAAAGTAATTAAAATCCCAATTATCTTGTTACAGTGCAAAGTCAGTGTTCCACACTTCTACATACCTGTACATTGCCTTTGGATGCAATGTTTCATCTTTAGGTCACTGTGCACTGAATACATAGTAGTGCAGGGCCTGTCCATGTACTGTTTCGCGTATGGCATAAGACATTCATCCACGTTTTGTCCATAAATGTAAAAAATCTCTTGATATGACAATTACAAATGGCAGATTTGAGAAAGCACCATTATTCAATGGTCGTATCAGGAGATTCTTCATGATTTAATGAGACATGTGAAAAAAGATATATATACGAGACACATTGACAGAATCGCCCTAAATATACTGTGATATTATTTTCAATGATAACTCGTCTGCTTTACTAACATAAATAATAGATATTTTATCTGTTCATGTAATGCCTGTTTAGATATAATTTAAGAATGACTATTGGAATATGTTACCATTTACACTGCATGTACATGTACTGTTTACTGATTAGTACACATTTCTTGTCAAGTACTTTCCTCAGAACAATGTAATAAATATAAATTCAGCATACTTCTACCTTTCATTGTTTCATTGTATAGTAATCTAATAATATATATATTTGTCTCTTTAGAGTGCACATGTACTACAATGTTCAAGTGTGACAAGGACAACATATGGTTTGCAAGGCAGTGCCTTCTGGAGTCTAGGACCCTCATTACACTAAGCAAAATAGCGCCTCCGCACAAGCTTCAAGACACAATTGCATCAGGAAGCTGTCCAGCGAATGTAGGATACATGCTCCGGCATTAAGTTCACAGTTGACTTCACAGTCATATTCTAACACTCACAAAATTCTTAACTTCAACCCAGGTCATCATTGAACATAAACCATCAGACATGTACATCAAAGTTTGTGGACATCCCATTGTTAATTTTTAATACAAACGTTTTAGTGAGACGTCAGAGAACTCGGTAGCTCTCCTGTAGCAATAGCAACGTCAAGGTGAAGAAAAACAAGGAACTTATTTCTTATTCTTTTCATTTTAGAGATTAAATAGGATCTACATGTACAGTATAAGAATTGCTTCAGTAGGACAGTCCAACAAGTCAGAAAATGTTGTTCCTTGCCAGAGTCAAGGCCCAGGTAAAATGATAGAGTTCCAGTTATGTGTATCAAAGCTCAAAGAAAAGTAGAATTACTCAAGTTTATCTTGCAAATATGATCGATACCAAATTGAATTATTAAGATAGTTCCATCGTTTGTAACTGAAAGTAGAAAAGTTACATTTGAAAATCATGCTAATGATATGTACTACAGGAAGATCATCATCATTTATTAAAGTCAGCATTTTCCTTCCCTCCACTTCTTCTTGTCTCATGCATCCTCCTTATTCAGACCAACCTTACTATATTCTATCTTCACCATATCTTTCAATTAAATCTGTGGTCTTCCTTTCCTGCTTATGCCGATATAACGCAATATATTCAAGAACCAAAAGGTATATAAGTATAAAAGTAAAATAGTAAGTAAAAGGAGAGCAAGAAAAAAAATGCTGGAACGTGATAGGCTGATCAGCAAATAAAATGAGATGTAGTCTCCAATGCTACTCAAGGCTGTCCTATCAATGTCAGAAAGACTTGCTATACTATACTCCATTATTCTGATAAAACTCACAGGTGTTACATATTTTAGAATCTGCAGTCAAGGTTTGAAGGTATTCAAGGACTTTATATCCAGCATCATATAAATACATGTTTCTGGCAGTAATCATCTAACATACTCAAAACTAATTATCTGAGTTGAGCTCATCAAGAACAATACATGCACCTGAATAGGCAAAGGAAGGGGGAGCTTCAGTGCACTGTAAGTATTTCCTGTAAACTTGCACCCCTTTTAATTTGTCCGATACGCACACTGATAAATGATAAAATATTCCTGGTAAACAGAACTGCACTGTTTTGAGTTAGTTGCATGTGGATCATACTTATCTTACATCATCTCTAGCCAACACCTTGGCCCTGTTTCATAAAACTTGTTATCAATAACAAATACTAAATTTCTATGGCAAATTTGCTCTCAGCCAATCAAATGCCATGATTTCCGTAACTTATAACAGTTATTATAACTTTATTAATAACAAGTTTTGTGAACCACGGTCCCTATCCCTCAATCAAAATCCAGTTTCTAATCAGAGTATCATTCCTCCTTGACTCAGTTTATTACTATTCTCACATTCTAACAAATTTATTAGTTGTTTCAAGCACCACACATAGCACCATATTGTAAGATTTTTAGTCATCAAAATCATTTGTTTGTTTGTGATTCATCATAAATCATGAAAAATTATAGTCAAGTTCACCACACATGACTTATTGCTTGTAGCAAATCTAATGAAATCCTCCAATGGCTTCCTAAAATTAACACACAGATCAGAAAACTGCAAAAGACTCTACATAAACGATCTTCGGCATAGTATCTTCAAAAACCTATTGTGCAAAACTTGCTTTACAGAAATTGGTGATTCAGATAGTGTTGAATCATTGTCATTCACAAGAAACTCACTAATCAACAAAACTTGAAGGAAAACTCTTTACTTCAAGTATTCACCAATCCAACCAGGATTTGATTGTTATCTCTCTAGTGATTTCATTCCCCTCTTATTATTAAGTAATTCTTGATAAGATATACCAGATACACGTATATATGACACAGCAAATAGATGATGTAATCTTGCCATAAAGCACAATGGCATATATCTTGCAACACCATACACTATAGTACTCCTCTGATAAAGCATTATGGTGTAATCCTGTTATACATGTACATTGTTATAAATCAATGTAGTGTCTGGGACATGAAACACCAGTGTACTTTTGGGATATTGGTGCTGGTACAATGCTGTGACACAGCCAACAGATGTAAGTGTGCACAAAAGTACATCAGAGTAATTCTGACCTTGTAAACCAGTGCAAGTCTGAGACAATATATCTTGGGAGTAATTTGTAATTCAATTATTCTTCGACACAGAACACCCATGTAATTCCAAAAAAATTGGAACACCATTGCAAGTCTGTAACACAATACACTGTGGTGACACAAAACACCAGTATTATTCTGTGACAAAGCACACTGTGTAATTCTAAGACACTGTACCGGTACACGAGTGCTTGTCTGTGACACCACATCTTGGTGCCAATTCTTTGGGCAGGCAACACTGTTGCAAGTCCGTGACATAACACAGTTTGGTGTAAATCTGTGGCATGGGATTCCTGCCATTCTTTGACATTGCACACTAGTTCAAATCTGTGACACACCACATCTAGGTGTAATTCTGTGACATGGAACACCAATATAATTATGTGATGGAGCTTATTGGTGTAATTCTGAGACCTGCACACCAATTTTGGTTTGTGACACAATACTTCTTGGTGTAATTATGTAATACTAAACACCAGTACGATTCTGTGACACTGAACAGCAGAATATTCCCAAACATTGAACACTGTTGGAATCTTGAGCCATGTCACAACATTGTAATTCTGCAAAGCAGCATCAAGGCCGCTACAGTGTCAACACCAAAACGATTTCACAGATTACACATCCTTCCTAAAGGCGTGCGAGACAACAGCATCTTCTGTCATCATCATGACAACCTCGCAAAGAGAAGAGTGCAGACGGATGTTCCATAGTATTTCATCATGAACCAACACCAAACACAAGTTTGAAGGCCAGCTCCAGAGTGTTCTGTGTGGTGCTGTCATGATAGCATACATAGCACTCCTTGGGTCCCCTTGGTCCTTTTATCAATCTCCTGCAAAAAACACACAAAGAGACAGAAAATGAAATCAATGTTCATCTCAACTTTACATTTCAATAACCATTATCTTGAAGCTTTGAACAAAATCGTTTGTGTACTCCAATTGTCTTGAAAATCATTGTAACTGACCAATATCCTTATCAGGGATCCATGCTACCTGTAACTTTTGTTCAGAGGGGGCCCAGATTGAAATTTTTAGAATCAGTTTGCATTGGCCCTTTATTCAAGCTTCCAAACGTAGGCGTCGACACTTCAAATGTGGGGACCCATGTGTACTGACCCCCTGTTTAGTGTCCAGACCTACATCTTATGTACATGATGGAAATTGTTCAGTGGATAACTTTTAAAAACAAAATCTAATGCACAAATTGCAATCAATGAGAAACATAGAATGGTGGCTACTCACCCAACAACCCAGTATTTCATTGAGGGTGGTTGCTTCTTCTCTGGCCAATTCTCAGGGTGACATCTGAAAGAGACTCCAAACTCTCGTAGGATGGTGAGAGCATCACATCTTAGAATTGTTTTTCCACTTAACTGATCTTTGGGCTGTCATGAAGTAAAATAAAATATTGGTTAACAGGAGGCTATATTATTTTCGGTAATGATGGCACTGAATCTCAACACTATAAACCTGAAAAGAAACAAAAGTCTTCAGGTTTTTCTTTGTTCTTTCGGTGTGTCCTGATCTATGGAGTAAGCTAGAGGTATATACTGGTAGTGATTTTTTTTTCTTTATGTTCATAATAGCTTCATTTTATACTCTGCTGTATTTTACAAAGGAAGAAGGATAAGCCACCAGCCTATGGATCATATGAAGTGTGGTTTGAGCCCTATCAGCAGCAAAAATGTCCTTTGACAAGAAATTACATTACATGTGTCACTCTCACCAAGGGGAGAATGGGCAACCGACAGGATTACTAAAGCCAACTTGAAGGAGATAGTCTTTGTCATTGGCCAGTATGCATGTGAACACTTATGTCAGGTTCAAAATCCAGTAGCCAGTGGTGGTAATAATAACACTGTCCAGCACTTTGACATATTCACATCTACAATTTGTTTTGTTATTGTTCTTGTTATCATGATGTTATTGTTGTTGTTGATGTTGTGATATATATATACATATATGAAGTACATGTCCTAGTATTAGTCGCTAGCAGAGCATGAGAGAGTCACAACTCACCCTAAGATGAGCATGGAGTGTGAGTTGTTGCCTGATGACCTTACAGCACTGCTGGAAGTTCTCCACCAGCTGACTGTGGATGACCCCTCCAAGGAAGGCTAGGTCTGACCTCGTAGGGGTGATGAGGATACCCGCTGCAGGGTCCAGGTGAACATAGTGGAACATGGTGTTGTCACGCCCACTTGTTAGTCTACATTCAAATAGAGGGGGTTGAAACAGAGTAAGATGAAGAAATGTAAAGGGTGTTTGGTTCAAAAGAATTCAATGCTTTGGAAATGGGAATGCATTTTGAGAAAAGTGTCTAAATTTTACTATGAATTGCTTTTCATGAGGTTCATACATGTATGTTTGGTCAAGTGAGGTGAAAACAAAACAAAAAATCAAATAATCACAAGCATTGAAAGGGAACAGTCAATATATACACATATAGAATTGTGCTTTCTAATGGTAAGTTAAACCAGCTTGACTCCACATATTTTTATGCTAGTGATGTATTATTACTCATGACTACTTTTGATATATACATTTCTTAAAAACTTGTGAGAACAGGGGTGTTTCACAAAGATCCTAAGTTGAACTTAACTCTAAGTTGAACTTAATACTGTACACATTATGGAGAGCCATTTGTAGCCTTAAAATAAAATATATTCAAAAGCAAAAATTCAAGTATTTTAGACCTTTCATAAATTCTACATCAAGAACATGAAATCTCCTTGATAATAGAAAATAAGAATGATTTTAATCAACATTTTATGCCTTTTAAAATAACTTTTACAAAATATTTTCAAAGATGCTAACGGCTTTCCATAATTGTTAAGTCCTACTTAGAGATAAGTTCAACTTATCTTTGTGAAACACCCCCCCCCCCAAGATACATGCATAAAATACTCTAGTAATTCCAAAATAATACAGTCTTTTCCTTCAAATTTGAAAAAAAATCAAATGCAGATGATCCTTAGAGCATCGCAATGTACATAATTTGACATTTGAAAAGCATGACCTTTGACCCATACTCACTTGGTTGCTGTGAAGTAATCCGGTGATGAAGTCTCTTCCCGAGCCCTTTGCATCACACCCATGGAGTAGGGATCAGGGATGAGACGTCCTCTACGTACAGCCTGCACAGTCAACAAGTTAATAATAATAATCTGGATTTATATAGCACTAAATACGAAAGACGGTCTCTAAGTGCTTTACAGATATTGTTACCCGGATCATCAGATTCATTCAAGCACAATGTGCACCATCTCCACTCCCTGGGGAGTATTCCTACAGTATGGTCACAGTGAGGGCATATGGCAATTACTATCACAAAGGCTTTCGTTATTCTACCGGTCCCTGGGTATAGAGTGGCAAATGTAGATTAATGCCTTGCCAAAGGGCATTAGTGCCGTGTTTGGGATCGAACCCACAACCTTTGCATTTCAAGTCGAGTGCTTAAACCGCTCGACTATGACACCTCTACATTATATCATTTTCGCATTAATAGCCTGAAGGGATGAATAAATCAAATTTCCTTATTCCAATTAGCAACATTGACATCTTACCTTTACAAAACGACAGTTTCATTCTTTAAACGAAAGAGCACATGTCACAAAATATGAATAGATTATTACACATAGATTACACATAAATTGACTGCTTTAGGACAAGACCAATGAGAATTGGTTGTGTCCTAAAGCAGTCAATTTATAAGAGAGCATAATAGAGAATTTCAGATCCTGGTCTTACCCTGTATATCTCACTGCTGCCAACCGAGCCAATGGAAGCATCCGATTCCTTACGTGACTCACTACGCCTGCTAGTGGAGGGGGAAGACTGAGTACTGTTCGTCCTGGAGTTATGAGGGCTGGTGGAGTCACTCTCGTTGTCTGACTCGGTCCGGCTGGAGGTGGAGGTGGGCTTCCGTGAGGGGTTGGGGCTGACAGAGAGGAAGGAGACCGGTGGGGTAGGGGAGCTGGATCGCTTGTGGGGCATGTGTGGACTCTCTGGTTTCTTACCTAGGGAAGACAATAGAGGGGATGATTAATGACAGCAGGGACATTAAGACTGATCGATGGTGTATATTATAATGAAGCAATAATGGGAAACAGAGTCTTCTTTTTCATCTCTTTGGGTGAATGTATCCTTAGACTTCTTTCAACCAATTGTAGCTGAAGCCAAATATAGCTATACCAAGTGCACGACATGCCTCGTACGCAGGACTAATTACCAGCTCTCCAACCACCAACTTTTTAGTAACCAACTTATCTGAGTCTTAGCAGTTTATATTCACCTTCCCGAGATTATTGATTCATTAAGAACATATTAGTTGACCTCTTGGATGGATTTTTCACAAATTTTGATATATTTAGGCAGGTTTTATTTTAGTCAACAACATGACCACTATGGGACTACGATTGCAGATGGGATTCGCCCTAGCTAAGAATGTGTGAGCCAAAAGTATCCTTTTTCAGCCATGGCTGCAGGATGAACCTGAACAACCTGAACCACCAAAGCAACCCACCCTGGCCGATATACAACATTCGATCATCTCTGACTTGGCCTCAATGTGTAAAACGTAAAATAATCTTGCTGCAAACAAGAAAATCTCTAGAAATCCATAACTGTTAATTCAGAGATTATAGTCTCACTGCAAAAGGGAAAACTGCCAGTCCTACAGCAACAAATATAAGGGGAAAAATCACCGAACCAGAAGGTAGGATCATAGAAATGGAGATCTACAGCAGACGCATAAACTTGCTTTTCTATGGTGTGAAAAATACACAGGATGAGAACGCATACGAGGTCTTGAAGAAAGTCTTCAGCCATTTTGAAATTGAAGACGCCTCCAACAATGGCATAGCGTCAACGGTAATTCCAGCACATCAACCCACTCTCAAGCCCTGAATGCGGTTATCATGAAGTTTATATACATGAGAGACGGTTATCGTGTTCTATCGAAGTTTGAGAATAACCAACGTTGACAGGAGCCTCACACCCAAGCTCAAAGAGACCCACAAGCCCATACGGAGAGGATCACTCTACGTACTGATCTCCCTGCCAGCCCCGAAAGTGAGACATAGCTTTTGGCTAAAGTCGCCTACGATTTCAGAAAAAAGAAGGGCATCTCGACAAAGATCGTCATTCTTGGGCCCACTGTGCAGCTATGATTATGGAAGGATAAAAATACAACAAAATGGAACACCCACAAGGAACACCCACAAGGACTAATATGGATGTGAGTGCTGGGGTAAATTACAAACACAGTTAATTTGATTGTCTCAAACATTTGATTGATTGTGGCAAGAGTAACATGGAGAGAATAGTAAATAGCATCCTTGTATCATAGTGAGGGTACTGGACAATACACATCTACATATACATGTAATAATGAGTCCATTTATATAGCACAGCTACTACATGAATATATTCTACTGTGCTTAATACAGAGTATCATAATGTTACCTCGGCTGTAGCTGGGCCACCATAATAAGGCGCTAAAGCATTCAAGGAATGTCTTCCTCCCGGGTACCCATTTACTTCACCTGCGTGGAGAGTGGCAAGTGTAAAGTAATATCTTGCCAAAGGACATTAGTACCGCAGAGAGACTCGAACCGCGAACCATGTGATCCACGGTCCTGTGACGTATCCACTAGACCACGACACCTCTACAATGTACATGTACATTGGGACCTCTATCTAACATCCTATCAGAGGGGTTTCCTCTGAGCCTCAGTGCTGGGAGAGCTTACCTTTGAGTGGTGTCTGTGATTGGCTATGTAACTTGCTGAGCATGGGTGAATCAGGGTGGGGTCTAGGGGGAACACTGCTATCAAAGCTACCCCTCCTAGGGCTGGGGAAGAGCCAGTCTGCACAGGAGAGCGCTGGGATTGGGGGTACTTTTAATCTGTAAGAAACAACAAGTTCAGGTTAAGGGCAACATTTCTACCAAGTTCTTCTTTCAGCGCTAAAGACCAACACAGTATGAAACACTGATAAATAATTCCATCAGGAATCACGTTCTGTCTGTACATTACTTGTCAATATGTATTCAACAAAAAATAACTGGCTCTTGTAAGATGAAGAGAGTTTATCATGATTATCACTCATATCAGCTTCTGTGATTTGTTTCCCCACTTTGACAGATTTCAGTAAGATGCAGTCCTACAAAGACTACCTCACAAAAATCACTACGATTCAATAAAAAGCTTGGTAGACTATAAATTCCACTGTTCTTTGTATGCAGCTTCATGGCCTCGTGTGGGAACAAGCCCTTTATTTAGAAAGATTAAAAATGTACTTGTACTAGGGAAATCACCTTTCTTCACAAGCTGATGGAACATCCAGGGTTTCAAGATGAAGAAGAGTTGCTCTGCTTTGATCCACATAGAATTCATCAGGGTACACAACACTTTCAGCTCTACATGCAAAAATGATTGGGAAAGCAAATAAATATTTCATTATATAGAGAATAAGGAGTGACTAGCTACGATTATTCACAGGGAGACATTTCTAGCTCATATATATATATATATATATATATATATATATATATAAGTGAAAAAGAAATAATGAAACAACCGTAGGAAATAATAGGAATAAAATGTATGAATTTTTGGCTATAATCCTTTGTCAAATAATGACTAATTTATTAAAAACTAGCGTTTTACGAAATGGATCTTTGAGAATTTTTGATATGTTATACAAACTACAACGCACGATACAAGGAAACATCTATCGAATATAAAGCTGTGTAGGATTTATCAAAATTCGGTAATAAAACACTCACAAAATATGTCATATACATGTATATATATATATATATATATATAATGAGATGGTCAATTATGATTATAATGGTTACTTACGGTGAGGCACATCCACCTGCTTCTAGTAGCACACACAGTACCGAGTGTTTCTGTGGAGAGAAATATTATGGAATTAGAATTAAGAAGACAGTAATTACCAATACATGCAGTGTGATAGAACAGATAGGGGAAAACATGAATGTCTTTCATTTCTTACACATAATGAAATGAAGATACTATAAAAGGCCTTGTTATCTACATAGAGAACCAAATCCAACAAACAATAATATTAAGATAACAACCAAAACCACAGTGTTAGAGTATGGAATCCCCTACTCCTAAATAGGGCTACTACAGCGGGTCCAAAACACTTGTGCAAGACAGTAAACTTGTCTTGTGAATTTTCCTTTTGACACATGTCAACTTGGTGGCTCTTGTAAAGTTTTGAGGAGAAAATAAGTATTCAACCTAACTCACCAAGCCAACAATTAACAGAAACCACCTCCCCTGGGGTTCTGTGTAGCCAGGGTGGGGCGCTTCGATGGGCTGGACTCGGCGAGTTGGGAAGACTTCTCTCCAGATGACCAGCTGACCGACTGCATGCTGAGTGGACAGTGAGCTAAGGCTGTAGTACTGGACATAGAGGTGGACGTCCATCAGGTCGTCCATTGGCAAGTGATTGGCAAGAAGGTAGCCCTGTGATAGACAACAAACAAGGAAGTCCAGAATCAGTAATCCACTTTTGACCCTAAAGAGGTGTCCATACATAAGCAATAATTTACCATTGAAGAAAAAGAAAGAAAAGATGCTGCAAAATCTAAAAGGAGCAAAATGTGTCACTTATCTGTAAATGGAACAAATGAATCAAGGAGTAAATTTGCACACAGCCACATCCCCTCCACCTGTAATATTGAATCAATGAAGCAATGTTATGTTGTCAGGTGACATTTCCTATTTTCTTGTGGATGATGATCAAATTCCCTAGTCAAACTAACTATACAGAAGAAGCTAACAATGAGAGATGTGAACACCCTTCAAAAGATGCATTAATTTCTGCATTTTAGACTGTGCCCATCAGACCTTGAGAAGGGCATTATATGAATGCACTTTCTGAAGATGTTAAAATAAGTATTCATAATCAGTATTATGCTCTGACCACAACTACAGTAAGTAATCTTACCTTATATAACAGGCAGGATCCCAATATCACATATGGTCTCCTGTAGTCAAAATGCCTGTCACACTGGAAAAGAAAACAAAAATTTAACTGATGGAAGAAATTATATATGGGTGTATCTTTATTCTTGCATCATTCACTGATAATGTAAACACCTACATGAATCTCAGTATTCTGGGTCCATGGCATAAAAGTTACCATTGATGTAACTTCCATGTAAATCTTGATTTGATTGGCTGTTGAGAGATGTTGCCATAGTAGTTAATATTGATGGCAAATTTAACATAATTGGTAAGTTTTATGCAACGAGGCCCAGATGCTTTTAAACATACACAGGAACCTGAACTGGCTTTCTCTAGATACTTTCAATATCAGCTTAGAACAATGCTCAAATTCCTAGCAAAATACATTTAAAAATGTCTTTCACTCTTTCTCAACATTTGACTCCACAAACTGAGTTATGCAACACACACCAACCAGTATCCACCAACCAGTATCCACCAACAAGTATCCACCAACCAGTATGGCTGAGTAGGTTTTTGAAAGTAACAATGATTGTGCCACCATCACCATCAACACCACCATTACAATTACTATGAATAATTTCATTATGTTTCAAATAAGTCTATGGTTATATATATTATCACACCTAATGTTTTGTGCTTACCAAATCTGCAAAATCTGCGGCTTCTAGTTCACTAAGGCAGCAGTCAACATTGAGCTGTAAAAGATAAAGTTTTGTTTGTTTCATTCAAGCATGTTGCATGAGACAAATCACTGTAGTAATTCAATATATTTCATAATATCAACAAATCATCAAAATCAAAGAGGACAATTATTTTGAAATTATGCCTTTCATTCAAACATTTTGTATCATAGTGCATGAACCAAAATAAATTAAGTAAATTAATAAAAATGTAATCTATTTAAACAAATTATTGTGGCATTTGTTCTAAAATCTAACATGCAGTAAGGCCTTCATCAAGTCATTTGTAAAGGATGAATAATAATAATCGAGACAGACAGTTATTTCCTATGAATGAAATGAGAATTAGGCCACAGGGCAGACATACCTTATCTTGATCTGGCAAATTGAGCCACCTAACACCAGGTAGCATCTGAAGGAAGATGTCTTCTTTATGTTTCTTCCTGGGTTCTAGCTGACTCCTGTCTACCAGGACTTGATGGAAGAGCAGGGCAAACAGGTGGTCTAGTCTCTGGTGGTTCCTCGTCTCTGAAAATGCCCTATACAGAGAGGAAAGAGGGAAAATGCATTATTACAATCAAACCGGTCTAAAACCACAAAAAGTGCCAGATGTGGACAAGTGAACATTCTTAAAAGGCATTGGTGCCTTTTTTGTGGTCTTTCTAGAAGATACATGTAGCTCTTTCATGGAGGTGAACACTACAACAAGGTCAACTGTGATAACTACACAATTTGTGCACATATTTGGTACAATTAAACTTAACCATAATATAAACTAGATGGATCTTCGACTGCGGGCAGTCGAAAATGATGCCTCCGCCATAGAGCGATTTTACAAATTCAAGTTTGATTGTAATCCATTAACAGGTTCTCAGAATACAAGCTATTTTTCATATACATGTATGACCCTTTGATCTTTGACCTCATGACCCTAAAATCTAATCAGTTCATTGGCTCTGCAAGATACATACATGTCCCGAGTTTGATAGTAATCCATCTGTCAGTTCTAATGAGAATGCGTTCACAAGCTATTTTTGCATACATAATGAGCCCCATGACCTTTGATCTTTGACCTCATGACCCCAAAATCTAATCAGTTCATTGGCTCAGCAAGATACATACATGTCCTGAGCTTGATTGTAATCTGTCCATCCGTTCTAATGATATTATCACAAGCTATTTTTGCATACATAATGAGCCCTGTGACCTTTGACCCCAAAATCTAATCAGTTCATTGGCTCTGCAAGATACATACATGACCGAAGTTTGGCAGGAATCGATAAATGGGTTCTTGAGATAATGCGATCACAAGCTATATTTGCATACATAATGAGCCCTGCGAACTTTGACCTCGTGACCCCAAAATCTAATCAGTTCATTAGCTCTACAAGATAAATACATGACCCAAGTTTGGCAGGACTCCATCAGTTGGTTCATGAGATAACGCGATCACGAGAATGGGACATACGGACGGACGTACGGACGGACAACCAGAAAAACATAATGCCTAATACTTCATATTTATTTATTATCTTGCAGGAAGAATGAATTAAAAAAGTTAACCACAAAGATTTCTATATTCTAAAATCCCAAACTTTGGAGTATTGGTAAACATTGGCTGTCCTTGCAGCAAGAAACTCTCTCGAACTGCAAAAATTCAATGTTAATATCTAATCATTGCTTAGCATGTTACAGTCAAACACCTGCAAACCTTGACCACTCCAGAAGCAAGAACATTCCATGAATGGGAATGTTCTGGTTTTACAGTAGTCAAACTGAAGCAAGCTACATGTGTAGCGATAATCAAACTGAAAACAGACAATAATATAATTGTGTCCAAATATCAGAAACAAAATGGCTGACTTTTCTGGTACCTTTGAAGACTTACCTATTGAGTGAGAGGAACATAAAGTTGAGTAGCCTGGCTAGTTGTTGGACCATACATTGCACTGTGTGTTTGGAGGCGAAGCGAGCTGGGAAGGCTAGGACCAGCAGCTCTGAGCCCCACTTGTGATAACCAACATGCACCAACTCATCCCCAACTTCAAGAGATGTACTGTGAGAATACAATGCACATGAGATGAAATACATCAATTTATAGATACATGTTAACAAACTTTAAAGGGACTATTTCACAGTTTGGAGGCTACAATAAAATTTAAAAAAACAGTATAAAGTGAAACAGATCCACAGTGGATTAAAATAACATTAAAAAATATCAAATTTAAAGGGTATTTGCAGCCATTTTGATCTCTATTTTACAAGTGATTATTGAACAAGCATGGAATCAAAACAAATCATTTGCTTTGAATTCACTTAACAATAAAAAATAAAACAAAACTTTCCCCCCAGACATCATATAACCCATTCAAACACTTTCACTGTCATGCTGATATAAATCAAATAGTACCCGTAATCTGTGACAAAGTGCAAACGATGAATAAGAATGTAATAATAATACTAATAAGGAAAAGTGTTTGGGATATAACTGAGCTAATACTATACATAATAACTAATCCTTACCATGTGATTTTGCTTCCAGTGATGTTCATGAGCATATCCCCTAGGGTGATGAAAAGACCATTGATGTCTTTGAACTTGGTCGAAGCACTAGAAGAAGGGTATTTGTACAATACCTCCTGTTGGGGTAGCATAGGATGAAGTGTGTGATAGGTTGAAAATGAATTTCACTAACATTGGAAGGATAGCGCATTCTTCCTCTCATTATGACATTGCATAGCTTCTCCATCCTTCAGTGCACTTCAAATTACTTATTTTCTCACCTCCCCCATCACTTTCTCCTTCTCTTTTTAGTTTTCACTTTCTTTCTCTCTCCCCCTCTCTCCTTCCCTCTCTTTCTCTCCCCTCTCTCTCTTCTTTCTTTCTCTCTCTCTCTCCCTCCCTCCCTCCCTCCCTCCCTCCCTCCGCGGTTGCTTGAGTACAGGGTAAATAGTTTACAAGCAACTTGAACGTCAAACCCACATCCTTTGGGACGAATATGTGGGCATTGTAAATGTAGTTACCTGGGCATCATCACTGTCCGAGTCCCTCACCAGGGTAAGATACATGATAGCACAAGGTACATTATCCCCTGGACTGATGTGGGGATTCCCCTCCTCTTTCTGCTGCTGCTGCTCCTGCTGTTTGCTTGCTGCCTCTGCAATGTTGTTCAGCATCTTCACCAGGGTGCCGTTAGGAGGGCGGCAGACCACGGGGGAGGGGCTCTGTCCATTCCATGAGAGGGCTCTCTCCAAAGATAACCTCACCTGGGAAGCAAGGATATTGGTTGTGATAGGTTGAAAAGAAGGATCATCACAGAATGCAATATGCGAAGGCATTGTGAATTTGAATTTAAGACTGGGCATAATTTTGGTGAAAGTAAAAGAGATCCTTTGCTTCTTAGCCACTGATGTGAAGCCTTCCAAGATATCAAGAAGAAGAAATTTTGATTCTGATTGCTCATTCAATAACTAAATTGTGAAAATTACCACACATATGTTTAACTAGTAAATAATATAATGTACATCTTTGTATATCAAAAATTAACTTACATATAGACTGAACATAAAGAGGGTAAAATAGTATTCTTCACAAAAAACTCTCATGTAAATGTACATTTCCCATGTCTAACTACAAGTTAAGTACACAGTAGTGTCAGTATGCAACTACCTGTATTTCTAACCAACAAAACACAAAGTGTACAAATAATTTTTTTTTTGGGGGGGGCAAAAAAAACACAAATTTGTAAGAATTTTTAATTTTATTTTATGTTTTTATTTTATTTTGGAACAAAAGGGAAATGTTATCCACTATATGTAATCAGTCAATGAAATGAAATATCGAGTAATTGCTGTTTCATCCTCATTTGAATCATTGATTTACAGGTGTACAAATAATTGTCTGAGAGACTGCATATACAGTCATATACATGTAAGAGTGCATTCACATCACATTAAACACGCATCAGTACTGCATAAATAACTATGCATTGCACTTTATTAATCTACCTTCACTACCTTGACATTATAAATGTACACTCCAATGACCTTACTAGTTCATTCCACAAATCTAATTTTAAATGAAATGCCAAGAGCAAATGAATTGCACAGAGCTCGATGGATGGAAGGATTATACGCAAAAAGTCAACTGACAATAAACGGCTGTGGGTTTATGCTATAGAGGCTCAGTCATGTGGAGAGGAATATATTATACATACAACAATGAAGACAATTCACAAACGTGTAGTATAGGAAGTGGGCTGATCGAATGATTAAATTGTCATTTGGCATTCCTGCATGAACTACATGTATGTATAATGCATATCATTGATTGTATCTAGACATATCAGGTCAATGTTCGTACATAATGTACATATGTACATGTACTGTAACACAATCTGTTGCTTGTTTGACATCATTTGAATAGACCATTTTCGTAATGTAATGAAATTTAATGTATAAGTCTTTGTTAAGTGCCTGGTTACAAATTGTTTCATTCACCTGTTACAAATACAGTCAAACCTGCTTTAGTGACCACCTGTCTACAAAGACCAAATTTGTTTGTTTCCCTTGAAAATGGTTTCTCATTGAAACATGTACTAAAGGAACCTGTCTACAAAGACCACTTTTTGTGTTTTCCTTGGGCGGTCGCTATAGACAGGTTTGACTGTAATTGTATTTCAATAGTCAAAATGCAAATTGTAGCTAGGTAGGACAAACATTATGGCTTGTCCTACCTAACAACACGTAACGTAAGCAATTCGCATTCTGACTATTGAAATACAATTATTCGTAACAGGTAAATAAAATTATTTGTAACGAGGCACTTAACAAAGATTTGTGCATTAAATTACATTACGAAAAATGGACTATTCAGTAATGCTGCCTTTAAATGAACATAAATTACGTTTCCTGATTCTATAATGGAAAGAAACAAATGGAGAAGCTAAATCAGTAATGGTCTGAAATCTGATTGTATTACCATGATTGGTACACATACACACACACAAAACAGTCCACTTGACTGAAGGTCAATTAAACCAAATGGGAACAAATTTGCACTAAACAAAGAAATTCAATCTCATGAACTATCAAAGGATTGGAAGAAGGTAAACGAAATCCAAACCTTCATGTAAGAAGGTCTCCAACATTCAGTTGTGTAAGTCTCTGGATGCTTGAATCTAGGACTCTGTAAGGCTGTGGGTTCTGAACCTTTGGTATTGTTCTTGAATTGTAAATTGTACATGTACATGTATGTGTGTGAAAAGGTCCACAAGACTGAAATCTTCCCTTTGATAAACATTCTTCCCTTGAAGGCTTGAACCCTTGGTCTTGGTGGACTTTGACACTAGTAAGAACCCTTTTAATAGTTGTCACAGGTTTCAGGATGCTACCTGTACAAGCTTTGGTCTATGAACCTCATGTCTAATTGTCAATTACATGTATATGAGACTGAAACATTTGGTCTTGTTGGACTAGTTAAACTGATCATACATGTATGACCCCCCCCCCCCAAATGTATGTCTTGTGGACCATCAGTCTCCAGGACATTTGGCCTTGTGAACCTTGGGTCAATGGGGAATTCCCCTTGTAGATCTTACCTGTTTGACAGGTTCCATAGAATTGAGCACAGCTTCAGCAGATGAGTAGGAGACAGGTACACCATTGATGGCTGAGATTACATCACCTATGATGGACAACACAGATACAAAGGTGATAGAGTGAGAGGGGGAAAAGGGAGAGGGAGAGTGGGAAGTAAGACAGAAAGACAGGGATATGATGATGTACAAATACAATTGTCATGAATGTCGAGAGAGAAAGAGAGACATAGGGATAAAAACAGAAGTACATGTACACATATACATCTAACAGTAGCAGGATGAAGGGTAAAAGGCAAATTTCAACAAGATGAATGTGACGCATCTACATGCCTCCACCTACATGTACATATGTAAATTCATTGATCTTGTGACCTTTAACATCTGACCTTACAGACCCAAATGCTTATCATTCACTTTTTAGTGGCTACTGGCTTTACATACTTGAGCCAAGTTTGGTAGCCATTGGTTCATTAAAACAACAAAATTCTATGATTTTTAAAATTTTTGTGACATGTGACCTTTGACCTCTTTAAACACCAAAATATAAAAAGTTCATTCTTGCATGCTCAAACATACTGTTTGAATTGCTTTCAATACTTTTCAAGTTATTGTGGTAAGTTAAATATATAATTTATTCTAGTCAATACTAGTCAATATAACCATAAAAAATGACCTGGAGTGATATACATGTACGCTAATTATTTAATTAAGACCTCGTAATTCGATATCACATGACAAGCTGTGGACCAATCACATCTTTGTATCTGTAAGAGTTATTTACATATAATTTTTTTAAGTGCCTAAGAAAAAAGGGGCCAATGCACAGTGCATACATTATCATACTGACATTTGTAAGTAAATACATCTCAAGAATACTAGTCTAGAGTTAAACCACTGTTTTGATACTATGCAAACTACATGTATAAGCCTCAAAGTAAAGTATTACATGTATTAGTGTGGATAAGGCATTGCAATGCAAATTCTGTTTCCACTCACACCAACCATCACACAAAGTGGTACTATGTACAGTTACACTGGGCTTCCTCTATTCAGTCCTTCATGGTTGAGTTTGTTCTTTGTATTACAGTAATAATACTCTTCAGTCTGATTGCATTTCAGCTCTACAGAGTTCGAGAGTGCATTTACAGATTACTAGTAAAACTTGCCTAGCCAAACCCATTTTAGTTAGGACTTCTGGGCATGTACATGTAGGCAGTACTACTGACAAAGTACAGCCTCCAAACAGGGTTGGCGGGATTTAAATCACCTTGATTTAAATCATGATTTCAATTGCCTGATCAGCAATTTAAATTACTTCCACAGAGTTGTGTATTAAAGAATTTTGTTTTGTTTGAAATATCTTAAAAGTGGATTTTCCCCTACATTTGCAGTTTTGTGCTACTACACCATTTATTTTGTTATACCTTCAGTTCAAGATTTGTTGCTACTAGATAAAACCTACTGTACATGTAGACCCATCACTTTCACTTATCAGTGATGCAAACACATTCAAAGCTCATATTGAGTTTTTATCCTATTCTACCTTCTACCCGGTATGTCTTTTTCAGTGCAGCTACCTGCATGTATTTTTCTCCCTCCTTTTATATTTCTTTTATGATTCCCAGATGTATTTCTTTATTTTCATTCCTTTATCCTTTTTTCAGCTTTCCTTATGTTATTCTTTGTTTTTAACCATCTTTAACATTTTTCTTTCATCTTTTGTTACGCGATTCTTTGTTTTTTAATATACTTCTATCATCTCTTCTTCTATTTGATTTGATTTGATTTGTTCTTTCAATTGTTTATTTTCATTCTAATCATTCTACCATTTTCTCTTTCGTGTCTTAATTTTTTCTTAATTTTTCTCCTTTAGGCTGATTCTTTCATTCTACCATTCACTTGGTATTTCTTCATTCTCATCTTTTATCTTTTCTTCCTACAGTATCTCTCCTTGTGTTATTTTTGTTTATCCTTCTTTCATCATTTGCTTTTATATTTCCTTATGATATTAATACTTTTACCTTTCCTTTCTAGTAACTTGTTGTATCACTTCCAAGCATTTCCTTTTTTAAATCTATTATATTCTTGCTCTTTCCCAATGTTTTTTCTCTGTTTTCATCTTTCTATCGAATTGTTTTTCTATCTATCTTTACATTATTCTTTGTTTTTTTCCTGTATCATTGTCTCTCTCTATTTTTCTATATATATTAACCTTTGTTTTTACCCTCCATCATTTCTCTTTCTACCTTTCCTTACGATAATCTTTATATTTCTCAAAATACATAGTACATGTATGCAAGCACATTATTAATTGAACATCTTTGATTTAAAAAATTAAATTTAAAAAAATTGATTGAAATATTTTTTTAAATCTGATTATTTTGATTAAAAACAAAAAGTCCAACCCTGAAAGCATTTATTCGGTTATTCCTCCTATCATTCATAAAGCAAATTAGCCATTTTAATTTACATGAGGCCATCATGATCTTTCCTTATCAACTATTGTTTGCCACTATTATCATTTCTGAAATTAACGCCAATTTGATTTTCTCTCTAAAAAATCTAAAAAATTTGAACCTCAAGTCAATCTTTTATATACATATACATGTACATGACACATGTATACCAAAATTACTGGTTTCTTACTTTCAATGATACGTTACTTTATTGTCAATTAATGAAAAGTATCCTCATGACCTCCGCTACGCAAACAAGTTTTAATCGTTCATGTCTTTGCCTTAGAATTTAAAAAAAAATTGTGTTTTAAATAAATAAATAAAATTTAAAAAATCAAATAACAAAAAAATAATAATAAAAATCATTTTTCTTACCGGTTATTCAAAACAAAAAAACATTGTGATATTTGTCCAACCCTGCCTCCAAGAGATATCTACTTGTACACATATGTACTTGTACATGTACATATGTACATGTACATTTAAAGTTTATTTGACAACTATACAGTTCTTTTCAACACCAAAGTGAGTACTACTGTACAATTGAAAAGTAAGTACACTGTACACCTATATAAATAATGTTATTTTAGAACTACACTGTAATTCTGAACAATTTTTTTTTCTTCATTCTTTTTATATAACTTTTAAATGCATATCATGTGTGTACCCAGTTATTGGAATGAGTTAACAATAAAGGTACAGAATATTTACCATAATTTTTTTTTGTGAACAACTAGAGCAGTTATAAGCCCAACCGATAATTATAATATTTAGTTATATTCAATATGAGGGGTGGGGGTTAGATGTCGTTGACGAAGCTGTTCATGATGATCATGGCCCGACTGGAGATGCCGGTATCAGTTTTTCTGTATTCTACAATCTACATGTACATGTATTGACATGTATGTGTGTAGTAAGGTTGCACATCAAATTTTATGTAATATTGAAAACATTTTATACAAGCCTCTCTGCGTAATTAAAATATATATATATACAATGTATATATTACCCATACATCCACATCTTCATGTACATGTACAGTACATACACTTGTACATTACAAATATAATCTAATAGTTTCCATAAAATGCCATAATTTCAAGTGAAAATGTACATACATTTAAGAATATTGTGTCAAGCTCTTGTAGAAAGTGACATTTATTGCTGCAAAGTACAGATATGATTGCAAAATAAATTAATATTACAGGAACTATCCTGGTATTTCTATGTTTACAGAGAGATTACAGATCTTATATTTAAAAAATGAAAAAAAATTAATGAATAGAGTTACCGTAAATCTTCGTGTATAAGACGCACCTTTTCCCGCCGAATTTTTTTTTGAAAGTCGGGGTGGGTCTTATACACAGGTAATTTTTTTTTTTTTTTCGATTTATGCCCCTCCACCTGGCACTGTGCCTGGCAATGTCCCCCAGCTCAGTCATACCACTCGGAAACTAGAACAACACTACCTGAATGTCCGGATTTCTGTTTGGACTTAGAGGAAAATTTGTCTGTCATCTTTAGTTTTAAAAACAAATGTTCATTATTCTGATAACTTCATTGTTACTATTATGTTTGAAATGTTCATTGTTCTGATACTTCATTCAACATTGTCACCTCGCAGTAAAATGAAGGTCCTTCCCCGCGTGGGTTTTTGAACATGGACCTGGCTTGCTGCCTACAGAGTTGGGCAAAAAAAACAACAACAAAATAAGGATTTTTGTTGTTGTTTTTTTGTTTCTTGACCCCCAAAATAGGGGTGCGTCTTATACACGGAGATTTACGGTACATGTACACTTGCATGATCAAGTAACAAATGGGACACACACAAACAAACCAGCATAGCAGCAAATGAAAAGTAAAGTTAGAGAAAGAAGAGAGATGTACAAATACGACTATTCGGTACAATGGTCTGAAAAATCAGACTATTACTTACTGGCTCTATAGCTCCTAAGTCGATTCAACAACTAATAGTCGTTTTTTTCCCACTTAAAGACATTTTCAAGCCCCCCTTTTTTTTAGGGAAGTTCTAAATTAGTATTGTCTTTCAAATTCCATTGGAATTTAACCTTTTCATTTTTTTGGCCTGCAAATGGGACACAGTACCTTTAAATTATCCTGTGGAACCATACCATACTGTTCGATGCTCTTATATGTTTTTTATGTTTATGTTCTCATGTTTTATGTTTTATGTATTGTTTGACCAATCTCTAAATTTTATAATGTATACGGTAATGTAAAATAAATACATACATGTAAACTATATGTACATGTAGGTGTACACACTCTAACTAGCCACAAACCTGGCTTTCATTGTGTTCACTATTTTCCAATTATCCACTTGTGTTTTTTTTTAATGTAGTCTGTCATTACTGAATTATGTATTAGACGGTCTACTTTTCCCCTTTCTTCACCTTGTTTCTCATTGAATGCTACAGTGTATACTGGTTTTGTTTTATCTGCTTAATCGTTTGATTGAAGTGTCATAGTTTTTTAATGTTTTTTATTGCCCATTGACTGTTTATACATATTGTTTTAATTAATGTTGGAATTTGGAAATAAATGATTTGAATTTAAATTAATACTAGTAAAAAACTTACCAATCTCAATTTCAGCTGATTTCATAGCAGCACCTTGTGGAAGAAGTCCTCTAACCATCAATCTGTCATCCACACGCACTGGCCCTCCATTCTTGTGTTCTCTACCATTCCCCATGACACTCCCTGACAGAAGGTCCGTTGCACCCTTCCCTGGGACAATCCCCAACCATCCCTGGAGTCTGATGCTCAGGGTATCCTTAGGGCTTCCTGGAGGCGAAGTCCCTACTTTCAAAATGACTTCCTTGACTGGCGTGCCCCCGTTGGACTGTGAACCGGGAGATGACCTCCGCAGCTTGTGGTTGCTCCCCGGAGGAGTCCGTGAGAAGAACCGGCTTCCGTTGGGTGAGGACTGAGGGGTAGAGTCTCTGCTCTTTGAAACTTTGAGGACCTTCTGTAGCTGGGCAATGCCTTTCCTGTTGGTTTTGCTAGGAGTTGTGTCTTTTGGAGTGGTGGGACCCTTGTTAGTTTCCCGAGGCGATAGCACCGGTTTTCCTGCTTCCAAGTAGAAAAGTTCTCCAGAGTCCTTATGAACTGAGCTGCTCCAAGCTGGTTCTAGAGCACTGTGAACAAAATAAAGAAGATAGCAAGTTAGCCTGTACACCTGACATGGAGATGCATGGCTTGCATGCAACAATTATCTCATTCAATGTTAAAGAAGTGGTTAATTATCAACAATAACTATACCGATAAAATTGGTCTAGTTGAAGACAATGTGTGGTGCTCAGTTATTCATGCTACAATGTAATGAGTCTCCAGCGCGGCGTTGCCATTTTCAGATCCAATATATATTTTATTACAATGTATCTCGAGTCCAGAATACACGGATTGATATCTTTTGAAGTTGAACGAGTCAAACTGTACCTGAATGAGTGTGCAGACATGGGAACCTTTGTCAAGGTTGTGTTTTGCTTCGTTTATTTTTTTGTGTTATGGATGGGTGTTGGGTATTTGACACTTAACAAACATAAACACTTCTCTTTTGCCTTCTGATTTAACGGAGAATATCTATCAAATAGCACTTATCATCATGAATATTTGTCCTTCACGCTTTATAATATTTTTGTCCAACATAAGTCTCAGAAGATTTATGAAATATTGCTTGCAAACCTCTTCAAATTAACTGACCGGATACACAACCTGTCCTGACACGCACCATCTAGGTATAGTAATGTCAACATGATACCACCAGTCCACCACCTTATCTTGTAGTTGTAAAATTGACATTGTTTTTGCTCAAATATTTGAGGAACAAGATGTGATCTAAATATACATAACACTCATGACTTGTATTTGCTGAAACTAGAGTCTGGCCAGACTTGATGAGATCAGGCATATATTATTTATAGGGGAGTATGCAAGAAAATTCTTGTCAACATCAATTCAAGTCCAAGACTCGAGCATCATGCATGTCATGTGAAATGTACATTATTAAATTAAATCGATTTAATAATGATCAATTAATGAATTATGTAATTGTAGGTGTGCACACATACACATGACATAGGGCTCCCCTTCATAATCATAAAACTGCTTAAGACATTAAGTAAAAAGAATTCGACCTATACATTTTATCTTATTCTTACATAATGTAGACCATGCCATACCCCCACCCCACCCCCACTTCATATGCAGTATCACTATAAGAGCTAATGGAGCCCAACGGCAACGCCCAAGCAAGCGGCCGCCGGAGCCATGGGGGTGCCAGGCTCAAGCGGACCACTTAATTGTCAGCTGAACCTACTCGCTATCGTCGCTGTATTCCGCATCCGAAGCAGTGTCATCTTCAGGCTCGTGGTCAACGACTATTTCAGGTGTTGGTATTTTTGGTTTCGACACAGATTCTCCTGAATACTTAACACGAACATTGGCTTTCCTCCTGGAGCCATCCATTTTTCTTGGACACTTTCCTTGATCGTATACAAGTCAGGAGAAGTCAAGAAGTTTGTCTATTTACGGTAGTATTCACCGCCATCTTGTTGACATATTACACCATGTAAACACAAGAGGGCGAGATACTCCTTAGCTGAGTGGGTAAGATCGAGAGCTCTTAGATATGACAAAAATATACACAAACAAAAAACAAACAAACAAAAACATGAAGCAGTTTAAAACAAAGTGCATGATGAAAAAAATGTGCCTCTTTTCATATCTGATGAGTGCCCCTTTTTACCTCTGATAAATGCTCCTATTCAAATATGATAGGTGTCAATTTTCCATCGACAAGTGCCCCTTTTCCATTTTCATAAGTGCATTTATAATTGATGCAATTATGTAAATTATTAAAGGTATTTTCAGTCTTTCATGAGTATTCATGATTTGTTTCAGGATTGTTTTTTCCCCCTTAAAAATACCATCACACCCAACTGCAAAGTATGATGATTAAGCAGTATTTTGGACCATGGAAAGAGAGAACAAATGTTTAAATCATCCTTAATAATTTATTAATCAGTACATTTTCGCTCTGAGGTTTCCCTTTGCATACTAGATGCCCCTTTTTTGTCGGTGCCCCCCCCCACTTTGAAAGAAGCTCCGCCGCCCCTGATTGTTATCGCTCCCCTCTAAATTAAACTGGAAAGATCAGGCCAAGAGGTGCCCCCCCCCCTTCCGTACGTTTGTTTTGACTGCTCATTCCAATTGTCGTATAGCGCCATCACTAGATACGGATCTAGACTTGCTCAGCTGAATCAAGTACTAGCTCGAAAAAAGAAAAAGATATTGTCAACTATAAACGCAACTGGATTTTAATTATTAAAAACCATTCTTATTATGTTAGCAAAAGTTAACGTGAACGGAGCTAATCGGCTTGCATTTCAGACAGGACAGGGGAAAACATTGAACATGGAATTCACGAGTCAAATTTTCTTCAAAGAATCTGAAACACAAACTTTTGATTCCTCTTCAATGAATGTTTTTCACAATATTCGCAGATTTTTTATATATAACATGTTCAAGCCAAACTTCGGTTTGAATAGAAAAAAGAAGAAGATATCCTTGGTAGACGGATCGATGAGAAATTAGCACAAAATTGAGAAAAAGGCAGTCGAGGGCAAAATAAACACCTGCTCACATGATTTCCTCCCTCCACATCTATTGAAGCCGAATCTACAGTTCGCAATGGGCAGTGCAGTCGGCATGTGCCTATCAAACGTGCGTTATTGTTCACTTTCATAATTTTTTTTACTAGGTTAATAAACTTCTGCTCCAAAAAGTGTGAAAGATAAGTTCTTCAGTGCAGTGTGGACAATAAACGACATTGAACTAGCATTAGTAGCAGATGGACTATCTTTCGATAAACATCTTTCACGCTTGATGATAGTAAAGGTACTTGTATAATTATCTTGCATGGAAATCGACTTCTTTTCTAGTTTTCTACTGCACTCCTGATGAAAAAAAATCATCATAATGGTTATTTATTTTTTCTTCCATGCACTTTCCAAAAAAATAGCTAAACGAAATCTTTACAAATTAAAAAATAAGATTACAATTTTTTTTTGTTTGGTGGAAATAAGTATATAATGAAAACATACTAACAAGGGATATAAACGGATAAATTAATGAAATGAGCTGTCAATAATATAGACTAAGAATAAGCGTCTATGGTTAGTGGTATAAAGGACATCAATAAAAAATAATAATACAAAAATAAAAATAGAAGCTCACATGCAGTGCTGCAGTGGATAAGGTTATTTCTATATGTCATACCACTGATGCCTGTAATCAATGTCTATTAAATTATTATTTTAAAAAACAAGTCTTAAATTGACAAAAAATAGTTTGTAGCGCATCTGAAAATTAGGAAATTTCATGATAAAATAATAAACATGATCTAATTCATTTTGTTTATATTTGAGAAAACAAAATGATAGCGCCAATATTCTAATATTAGGCATTCGCAGCATATAAATTCACTATTAAAATATACTTATAATACAAGATTTTGGAAGCGCAACCTGGGTCAACATTGATTTTGAATAGAAAATTCATGTAATTGCAGAAAAGCCTCTTTATTAATGCCTGTGGCTTCTGTTACTCATCGCCTTTTCATAACATGTAGACAGCATGTATAAAGTGATATACACTTGAAAGAATTTAACATTCTGCTTAAACTTGTACTTTGAATGCATATCCCCCTTCATTCCTTTTCATTTGTAAACATGCAAATATCAAAAGAAATAAAAACGAGCCCGCATGTATCAACCTGAAATGTAAAACCTTTAAAAACAAATGAAAAGGGTTATTTCCATAATCAAATCGAAAGGTTTACACTGGCAGGTGACTCGGGTTGATGATGAATGTTCGAACATATCTAAACTGACGCGAAAAATTCTTGAAAAGTTCTGTCGCTTTGGGTGGGACCAGTATAACTATTTTTTTCCAAATACAGCCTTTCAATCCTTTACGCAAGCACAGAACTCACTTCAAATTTTCAGTGATTTTGTTTTGTTACTTTTGGTTCGAATTCGCCGCCTGCCCCTCTCTCTGTCCACGTCTGCTGCAGATAGGATTAGTAAAAGCAGTCATTGTACTATGTAGGCATGTGATTGTTTTCACTATTGATTGGACCTAAGGCGTAAATAAGGTCAGGATTTTTTTTTATAACAATACAAAAAACGAAGGAAGTAGAAAGGGACACCTACCACTTGATATCGGCAGGTTCTGAGATGTTCTCTGATCACTTTATTTTGGTCGGAAGAAAGGTGTTTTGGATGGATTCACTCGTATGTCTTCACATTATCATCTTACTCTCCCCCCAGCCAATCCATATGCCCTTGTTCTAGTCATGACTTTTGTTTTGGTCCCTTTGTGACCTCATGCCCCGAATATTAGAGGACCCCATTCGAGACCATCTGCCCCTCCCGTCCCTGCCCCCCGACACACACGCAATTCTGGGAGAGATTTTATTCTCTAAAGAAGGGGGAATAGGTGTTCAATTGGTACTGGGTATAGGATGCGAGCGTTTACATGGTTAATGTGGTTGGATTAGCATGTGTGCGCTCGTAATATGGCGCCTGGCCAGAATACTCCCTAGCCTAGGGAGCGGAGTGTGTGCGCTATCATGCGGATTAGCAACTGAATCCAATGACTGGGGTGATAATAATTACAATGTACAGCGTTTAGAAACGTAGTATTAAGCGGTGTACAAATGTGACTGTTATCATCACCTGATGTTGATTATTATTATTAGGATTTGCAAAACAACGAATATCGCTCTATCGTGATTTGAATGAAAACGGACACAAATACAGCCCATTTGAACCCCCCCCCCAAAAAAAAAAAAAATAAATAAATAAATAAATAAAAAAATTAAAAAATTAAAAAATTAAAAAATGAATGAATATAACAATTTTAAAATAAAGGGATTAATCTTTATCATAAAACAGGAGGAAATGTCAAAATCTGCAAATTGCATTCGAAATATAGGTCTATGTATGCTTGGATGTTAATGATTATCAGAAGCACTCCGTCTCCAAAGGTTCCAAAGGTTCAGGGGGGATTGGGGGGTTGCAGGTGCATTGCAATTTTATTGCCCAAATGTACTTTACAACACCGGCATGTTACTCCCATCATCATTGCACGTCAGCGACCAGTGTATTGTTCTCTTGAAAATGATATCAGACGAATGTCCCTGGTGGTTGGGTGATAAGATTCTACATGATTTATGGTGTGCCCTTATGGAACTTTCATGAACATCAAATTTCGAGCGATAAACATTCATGCAAAATACGACATATTTCTTTTCATCAGGGGCCAAGGATCATTTCTCGCACACTCCATGTTGCTACCACTCTACATTGCCGTTTGAATTAAGGGGTGAAATAGTACGTCAATGTCGAATCCACAATGATTTATTATGGTATCTCTATGGAATATTTGTAACATATCCAAGTAAACATGAAAAGGGTTTGTATTTCATGGAATTCACGAGCTTTGTTCCACACATATTGCCACGTTTGTTATTGAAAAGACGGTGCTGCACAAAGTGATGTTGATACTGAGGCTCATCTAGTTGTTCCTTCCACATCGTTTATTTCATGTAGCATCGAAATAAAGAAGTGTATAAATATTCTGAAAATCCATCTGGATTTCAACAGGGATTTAGTTCATGTTGTTATTAATGGCAACGTGATTTTATTCTCAATATTCGTAACTCGAATGGCTTTTCATTATGGTGACAGTAGCACAAATTGTGAGAAGCCGATGTGTGTCGGGGGGCGGCGGGGGCACCGTATAACATCTGTCATATCTGTTCTCCTTTTTGCACATGTCATTTTATTTCAACAATAAGATGATATTCTAAGTATAAACTTTGAACCGTTAATGCCCTTGGGTCATACTTCGCTTTTGATCCCGATATCTATGGCACATAATACGATTAATGATAACAGATGAGATATCAAACTAATTACCATGATAAGGGCTTTGATCTCCTAACAACAAAGCTAAAAATACATATTGACTTTTGTACACATTCAAGGCGAATATAAACCACTTCAAACGCTACGTTATTTTAACGAAAATCAAACTGGATGAACGATAATGAAATGAACAGTGTTGGCAATATAGGGAGGGCATATAAAGCAAAGAACTGAACAAAGATTCAATTCGATAAAAGGGGGTAGGGACACAGTGGTCAAAAGAGAATAGGAACCACTTAAATTACCCCCTCCCCGCCATCGGATCAACCGCCCCTGCAAATAAGTTTGCCTTAGGCCGCAAGTTCGAGTCCCTCTTTGGTAATAATCTTTGAAACATATAGAAAGAAGAAAAGGATGTGATTGAAAAGACAAGAAGCTCAAATAAATGTATATCATATAAGAAAAGATTATAAGAGTTTGACTGTACAGAGAATGAGAGAATGATAGAAGAAGTGAAAAGAGAATCGTATAAAAGACAGCGTTATGAAAATAAAGGGATAAACATCGTATCCAAGTCGAACGAACAAACTCCTGCAAGCTTTATGCTCTGTTGTGTTTATTTTACCGACATGTCATCACATTCATGCATGTGTACTTCATGGCTGACCTTTGACCCCGTGACAGGTGTGACGTGCCAGAGTTTGCATCATCCAAACTTGAAGCATTCTTACTCGTGATGTAATGGAAGATGACGACCCGGCTCGATCCGTTTTTGAGTCTCTGTTTGGATTCCTGTCTCAGCAAATGTCAGAATGGGGATTTTTATGGCTTAAACTCGGCTCGTTGGAAAGCCATTTGCAACGTGTTTTCTTATTTTTTTCTTCAAAGCTAAGCTATAACTTTATGTAAACTATACCCGCCGGAGTCGGAGAAATGGTACAAAGTAACACTAACATTATTATTATTAACTTTATAGATCAGGTTTTATCATGGCTAAGGTAGAACTTCACGTAAACTTTAATCGAGTACCAAAGACATGGGCAACGCATCTCATCGTCTATTACTCAACAATCATTCTATAATTTAAAAAAATATATGTTTTACCTTTCAACAGTCTGCATGCTCCATTGATGATAGTGTATCTTTTATTTTTCAAATGATAATTATTTTTTTTATTTGTTATTATTATTATTTTCATGGAACGATGACGTTTAAAAATAAAAGATACACTATCATCAACGGAGCATGCAGCCTGTTGAAAGGTAAAACATATTTTTTTAAAATGAAACAGTTATAAAAATATGAGCATGATGAGGGTTTATGTCCGACCAAATTTGGTGCAATTTAAGACTACATCGGGTGATATTTTGCTCGTTTCGTGGCAAAAAAAAAGGAGTGGTTTTAAAATTGCATATTAAGCAGGTGGTCGGACACATAACTATCATCGTGAAGGACACTTTTACCTTGGCTTTCCATATAAATGCAGTTGCTATGTATAGAGCGATATAAAATACATGAATTTGTATATATTTTCCTCGTTTTGCTCTCATGCCATTAAATAAAAAAGAAACAACTGATTTGCATGCATGCGATTACCTTTAGATGGAATTATGAAAGTGTGAGAAAAAACCCAGAACATTTAGGGAGGGATCAACGTCAAAATTAAATGGATTGAGCGTTTAATTATATTCATTCACGGGTAAAATCAGTTTTTTTTTCTTCTCACTTTCTTTCTAGTATACAGACATAATATACGACGATCTGAAGCTATAGCTAGCAGCTATGAATATCAAGATAACCATCATAACCATTAAGGTCATTGTAAACATATTCCGCGTTTCATTAAGTTAATTTAATCTAGTGTAATGAACTAAAAACATACATCAGAGATAAATCAATACTACGTGTTATATCAGGGAGATGATAGAATCATCTCCCTGGTTATACTTTGACAAAAATCGCTACGATATAATGTTTCATATGTCACATAATCAAAGTCCAAAGGGCCCAGTATCAATCAATAAGACTAGAGTGCACGAATATTCTTAGTTCTTTCATGGACAGATGGACAAACATAATGATCATTACAAGAATTGCAATAAGTTTTACAATTCCCAGTTTTATTTCTACAATAATATAAATCATTAAGGTCGGCGATGTTCGAACATGATAGGTGCATCCTTGAGAGTACCATTTCTGGTACAAAGTATAAAGATTGTACGGTGGAACCTCCCGGACAATAATGTGTATGGCAGGCTATAACCAGAGACAGTGTAATAGACTGTCCCTGCTCTAACAATACTGTCGCCGCCACCACCACCACCACCACCACCACCACCATCATCATCACAACCACCACCACCATCATCATCATCATCATGATTATCATTAAGATGGTATAGAAAAAAAGGGATCGAAATGCAGCAAATTTGTATTTTCCGTCACATTTTACTTGTTTTATCATCAAATTACAACTTTTCCGTAAAATGAGGGATTTATTTTTTAAAAAGCGATAATATCCACCAACATAATTATGGCGAACACCCCAGGAGTCGAGTAAAAGTTAAAGAAGCAAAACCAAACAGCACAGTGTCATGATTTCGATCTGAACTTATTTACGTTCATGTACTCAATCATAAAGAAACAAGGGGAAACATCCAAAGCAATAAACTGCAACAACCCGAAGTTCCTTTAAATTCATTGAAGACGGGATTATCTTTCTCATGCTCGCGCTCACTGCGTGGGGTTAAGGAATGTCAGAGCGGCCAACATTCGGGGTACATTAATCATCTATACCACTGTTCGCTGGGTATGAAATATGACAGGGCAAATGGGGGACAACAGCCCCCATTTGGGGTTCAATCCTCATCCCTCACCCCTCCCATCATTAAAGTTAATTAATCGTGCACTTTCATTTCTTTCTATCATCACAAAAGCATCTCAGTGGTGAGAACTTCAAGCCCCCCCCCCTCCCCCCACCTCTCTCAGCGGAAATAAAAATCTGACTGAATAATTCCTTGAATATTTCGGCAAAAGATGCTGTCTGTAAAAGTTGGTTTGACACCACCGCTCCCTTCCTAACTCTAAACCTTTTTTAGTCATGCACCTGTTATCTTTTCATTATGTGAAACCAACAATGACAACAGCAACAACAACAACAAACTCGCATTTTTGCAATAATTTATATAACGCCTGACGTTGTCAATTTCCGTTTTACTTTTATTAAGCTTGCGTGACTGAAAGGGCTTATGTTTTCATAAAAATGTAATATTTTAACGATTTTTTTTTCTTTCTTCTAAAACACTACAAACCAGTCTTTTCTGGTGTTATTGGTAAGCCATCACATTCCAATAGCATGTAAGATCTACATCACTATCAATCAAATGTTGTTTTTAATATGTATCATTGTTTCATTGCGCGTCAAAAAATGTAGGTTGCCTGGTTGCTGCAGTCCTTGCACATTTACTACAATAACATCTACTGTTCATTAGCATAACAGGAGTAACAAGATGACCACTATTTTTTAGGGAAATTAATTGAGAACTAAACTTAAGGGTTATTAAAAATGATATTCAAATATTACTAATTGGAGTCACGGACAATGTAATGTCTACAAGGCCGGGAATGTTTTTACTTACACATGTATATATGCACCTGCACAACAAGAACAAAAAGTTAAAGTGTTGAAATGTGGAATAACAGGATAATGTGAAAGTCTCCACATATACCCACACAATCAGTGCGTTTATCTTCATCACCTTGAAGCAGCACTTACACTGGAAGAAGAATTCTTAGCAAAATAGGAATCACTCGCACTGAAAATATAGCCTATAGCTTGTGCTTGTACTCAAAGTAGAAAAAAAAAATCTATTTTAACTCAACAATCAATAATATTTCTGCTAGAAACCTTCCATTTCCGACAGACTTACGCACAAGTCAAACATTTTAATTTTCACTTTCAGTTATAATGTATTACACCTCGTAACTATCATATTCGCAAATAATCCTTCTTTCGTCGAAAAAATCAAGATCATTAGCTCGTAACGCAAGGGTAATCAAGTCCACATTGCTAGATGATTTACACCGACCCCTTGAATTAATGTTAAAGTTCAAGGAGGATGTGAAACTTTCTGGTGCCATGAGAAGAGGCTCTTTCAGCACCTCTCCTCAGCTTCTAACTGGCTCACAGTTCGAATAATAACAAATACTGGCGCGCATGCAGGATCATGAAGATGGTCATGATGTTTTAAGGTTTGAAGAGTTTAGATGAGGCTTTTCTACTCGAATCTCTAAACCCCTTCGATATACAAGAAAAAACCCGCAAGCGAACAAGTTCATTTCCCCATTACATCTCCCCATTTTTACAACGGATTACGGATACATTTCCAAACATATCGAAACTAACTGATCACAAGACAACGCATGCGTCTGACGGCGATATTTTGTTGTTGTTGCTTAAGTGCAATTTTGAGTATTATTCAGACACTGGCATTTGCACAGAATGCGACTTTTTTGTATTGTCACAGTGATGCAATTCATATAGCATGAATACTTGTTGAAATTGTAAATGTTAAAAGGATCAATCTTAAGCACATCGAAAAGAGACAAAGGGAATTACAGGTAATGCAAAGTTTTGGGAAATTGTAAAAATTGGATGGATAGTAATTCTTTAAAATTTTGATATATTTGGATGCCCCTTTGGATGTATTATAAGCACTAGGAAATTTGGCCCCTAAAACACTTCTGCTTTCGAGAAATTGAATTATCAAAATTTACCGGTGCTCCCAGTAAATTTCAAATATTTCAAATAGCGCCATTACATGGTAGCTGCGACCATGAAAATCTCAGAATATGCAGTTCTGATATATAATATCCAAACGGGAATAGCAAATCGGTCGATTGTAGTCAAGAAACATTGTTTTAAAGCTAAAGTAATATCAGTCTTGAGAGGGAGCTATACAACATAAAGAGTTTATTATTTACAATTTCATCACTTTAGACTTGATTTCAACCGCGACAACGATCATTGAATATTGTAAAATCGCATATGCTTCCAATATGTTCATTTGAACCAAATTCATGACCCCATACTAGAACTTTGTATTACTATTACCTTTAATACCGATTATTGGCGCCTACTTGAACAGTCTGGATTATTAGACTTCAATGTACAAAATTATGAAATAGGAAGAAAAAAATCTTATCACAGATACATGTATATTAAAAAACAACACAATCTAATAAAATGATATATATTATGTGTACATGGACTCTGATCTTTGGCAATAATCGATTTTGTAGAGTAAACATAAATCCCTATAAAATTTGGCACAACTAGTGTGAGAATAAGTACATTCATGTCTATTTGAACAAGATTTACGTTTGCATGATTCTTTATTACAGTTTAAACAAAATATAAGTTCTTTGTAAATAATTGGAAAAGCTTCGAATGTCACGTAGTTTAGTCCAGCGTCGGCCCAGTTTATTATTAGACATCTAAAATGAGTAGAACTTGCCGATATAGTTGCCCGACTCCAGTAATAAAACACAATATCATAATGATTCATCTGATAGAAAACATGTGAGAGCTTACTGACCAAAAATGGAGGAAGTACAAATAATTTGTTAAAACTTATATCTGACGCTGGTATGAAATATATGTTACAAAAGATTAAAACACACGTCAAGCACACCCTCACTATTTTTTTTATAAATCTTTCATATTTTGGGCAACGAACTTAAGCATTATTTATCATTCAAAATACATCAGTCAAATTTGATTGGCCAATACTAATAGGCCTATATTTTAGTTTACCACATGTAGAGGCAGAGCCGTGGTTAAAAGGTGCACACTATGGTGCGACTCTAGTCATGTATTATCATGGACCTATTACTAGAAAGATGTATGAGAAGTTGATGGATTTGGATGTGAACTTGAAACCTGAAGGATTGTCGAACTCGATTTGGCACTCTTTGTAACGACACTACAGGGAGCGAGAGGAGATCGGATATGCGTCCTCGCGGACGTGATAAAATGGGTTGAAAATCAACAAGTTTATGTGTTAGAAAATGTCTCGATTGCCTTGTTCAGCAAAATACATAAAACAGGTTAGATGTGTGTCAAATTTGACGTTAATTGGCACTTTTAGATGATAAAATAACGAAACTAGAAAGGAGCAGATGGGAACTGGGTGAGGTCGTAGAAAGGAGAGAATGAAGAGAAGAGCGGAAAATAGATGAAGAGGATAAGCAAGTTTTAAGGCAAAGATCTGTGAACAAAAAGATGAGGAGAAGAATAACAGCAAAACATAATTGTAATATCGTAGTAATGTCCATGAATGTTGATTTTAATTACCAATAACATGCTTAAGAAAGATAAGTTTTAATTGGTCGTTGAATGCCACGAAGGTGACTTTACATCATGTCCATGAATAGTTGAATACCAAGGTTAAAAGAGGAATTGTCTAAAACAAGAAGGGACAGCGATTGTACAACAAATCTGTATATTAAAATTGTATTTTAAATTTGTACCGTAATCTAAATCAGCTCAACATTATGTACCTATTTCTTCGATCTCAGTTATTATACAAAATCACAATTCAGTTTTAATGACTGTGATGATTTATTGGAATCAATAAACCATCTCAATTCGATTTTAAAAAAATGCTAACGTCTTCTTACCATTTTGATTTCATCTCATTATTCTTCTGCAAAATACCCTACACATTTTACAATGGTCGAATATTTGGCTATGTATTTTGTTTACCTTTCTCAAGTCTCCCAATATAGATTTTTCACAAATTGGGTGTATATGAATTTGGATCCTACAATAGACCCGGTTTGGGCAGCGAGTCTAATGACGCCAAAGGGGGTTCAGAGAGATCAAGTGCACGGTCCGTAGGGGGTCGACTTCTAAATCAATGAAATATGTCTTCTAAAGAACTGAAAACGTTGCCGAATATATTACCTTGAAATCCCCTCTCCCCAAAGGACGAAATATCAAATCCAGATATGGTCATTCAAGGACTCAGAATTGACTCGGAGAGGACTTAAAGCCGTCGTCCGTCTGGTTGCTTACTTACAAGCATTTATGCTTTCTCAGCAGTCAGGTAAAATAACCATCACAATCACAATCACAATCACTTCATATTTTTGTTGAAACATTAGAATCGGAATGGTTGTTCGCATGGGGTATGGACATGATGGAGGAAAAGAGAACAGATGGGCAAAAATGGGCAACAGAGAGGAAGAGGGGGTGAGCGAGGGAGGGAAGGGGGGGGCGAAATAAATAAATAACAAGGGGCGCAAAAGGGTAAGGATTGAAATAGAACGTCCTCAAAATGATGGTGATTCATTGTGGTTTGAAAGGCTGTATTAAAGAAAACAAATCAACGATACAACAACGAATGTTGAATGGGTAATGAAAGAGCTAAGGTGCAGGGAGAAAGAAATAAACAGAAAATGAGACCACAAAACTTGCAACAAACAGTTACTATGGTTACGAGATGGACTAAAATCTCTCATACAGTCGTTTGTATCTTACTGTAGAATAATCACTTAACAAACACGTGAAGTGTAATGATACTTTTTCCTCTTAAACTTGTAGAAACTAAAACAGAATCGTTCAAATGTCATAAAGAGCATAGACACCCCAAATATGTCTTTTATTCTCACGTTTCATTCTCATAAATCTGTCGTTTTCGAGCAATTGATACTACGACAATGTGGTGCACCTGGGACCATTTTCATGTCTCTTGACCTTGAAGCTACCCCAAGAAGACTTCATGACATTTTCTCAAAAACATCATAAATCAAAGGTCATGTTCAATAAAGGGCAAGTACAACATAGGAGCGTCATTCAAACATTTAGAATGGGGGTCTGTCCAAAATTTTCCCAGTTTACAGGATGATGATGGCTTCTTGTATAGCGCCGGTGTCCGCCTCTGATGAGCGCTCATGGTGGGTTTGTTTTTCTGTTTGTTTGTGTATTTGTTAGTTTTGTTGTTGTTGTAATTTCTTTAAACAGGGGCGAAGCGATCTATTCAATAAAACTTGAATTCTGTACGATAGACAATAGGGTATTGAAACTGCCCCTAAGTTGATTTTGGAAAGAGTTTGGCCAAATTGGTGTGGTGCATGTTGCTTTGTCGGGCAAGCCACAGCAAAAGAATATGCATCATATCGCTACCCCCTCTAACCAAGTTGGTCTAAATATACGTACCGATGGCTGTATATCGGGTAGAGCCATCAAGTTTGGAAAAATCGGTTTGAATGGTAATATGGCACCTGTTGCTTCGTCGGGCAAGCAAACAAAAGAAAACAGTACCACCTCCACATTATTTCCAAGTTGTTAAAACTGTGTATGATCTATGGCTCTAAAAAGAACAAGAGCGACAGCATATACCCAAAAGAACAAGTGCCATTTCCCCACCCACTGTTATTGAGTTAACCAGGGTGCCAAACAAGTAAAAGTAACTGTTATACCCCCTTCACATACACGGATTTTCTTACGAGTCCTTACGGATCGCACATATTCACGGATCTTTCACGGATCCTTACGATTTTGCCACTTTTAAGACCGATTTAAGAGTTGTTACGAGCTATTTACGAGCTATTTACGGTTTATTACGGATTATTACGAGTTATTACGATGTAATACTACGAGCAACTTGCGTGTTAGTTACGACCTGTTTACGTGTTGTTATGAATAGTTACGAATATTTACGAGTCCTTACGATTTTTAGCCAAAAATAACAACTGAAAATGAAGTGTTCGAATTTTCAGCATTTATACCTTTCCCTAAATCGTAAGCAATTCGTAAGAATACGTAAAGTATACGTTTCTATTCGTAAAGTACTCGTAACTACACGTAAAGTGCTCGTAATAACTCGTAACAATCCGTAAAGCCATCATAACACGACCCGAATGAAATCGTAAACAATACGTAAGCACTCGCACTAATCCGTAAATAATCCGTAAACAAATCGTAAACTAACCGTAACAAATCGTTAAAAAACTTTGTTACGAGTCATTTACGGATTCTTGCGAGCAGTTTACGGGTGGTTACGTGTTGTTGCGAGCTGTTTACGATACTTACGGATTGTTACGACCTATTTATGAGTTATTTACGGAAAAATTAATCCGTGGACAATCGTAAGAAGATTTTTGACATGTCAAAAAATTCGCCTCTCCTTTCACGGATCATTGAGAGTGTCTGCGAGTTGTTGCGAGTTGTGACGGGTTATTTACGGATACCAGCGAGTTATTTAAGGATGCTTGCGATTGACTACGAGTTGGCGATCCGTAATGACTCGTAAGAAAAATCCGTGTATGTGAAGGGGGTATTAACGTTAGTGAAGAATAATTGTTAGGCTTGTACCTTCAAACTTTATGAGCAGATGACTGAACTTAAAAAAGAGAACTTTCTTGACCCCAAAAATAAATAGAAAAAAAAAGGAACTGGGTGGGCATGGGAAAACAAACAACGATTTAAGCACCAAACACTGTTGCCCCTTGGCACACTCGTGTTTACCATATACGAGTATTTGTTAGGCATCACTCCTCTTTTAGAAATGGAGAACTCGTGTGTATTGATTCTTTTATTCACAAGCTGACATAGCCAAATAAAGATGAACTCCAGACGTACATTTTTCGCACCTTCATGTTGGACATGCTATTGACAGATAGTCTCATGAATCGAGACTCTTCTTCTATTTTACTTCGTAATTTTTATGGAATTGTCAACAACCCATGCAAGCGAATAGACACCCTTCTTGCATGACGTGGCTGTTAACTGTACGCCTACAATATGAAGAGAGCGAGTGCGAGAGAGAGAGAGAGAGAGAGAGAGAGAGAGAGAGAGAAGGGGGAGAGACTCTGGAGGGCGTGATGGCTTAGTGGTAGAGCAGTTGTATTCTAATCGGGAGGTACCAGGTTCGAAACCACGTCGATACGCGCGTGCCCCTTGGTCACACTGGTAAGGCTGACAAAGATTAACTCTTTGATTTCTAATGAACAAAATAATATGCTATGCAATCATATGAAGCGGCGTTATGGCTCAGTGGTAGGACAGTGCTCTCGCACGGTTCTGGGCTCGAATTCAAGTCGATGAACCGATGCCCTTTACTAAAGCATGAGTCTTCAATAATAATGCGTAGATCATCTGTTATTTTTGCTATTCTCCAGGCTTACACTTGCTCTTTTCAGTAATCAAAGTCTGTTTGTGCAGACTACACCAGTGGAGTGGAGATGAGAGTGAAGAGATCGAACTCATCTTCAACTCATCTCCGTATCCTAGCAACCATACGCAGAATGTGTTGTGCGATGTTGTTGCCATGCTAATAATGTCCCTTGACGCACTCTGTGCAACTAGCAGTTGCCCAAATATTAACAATTAAATCATTAGTGTAATATTCATTCAGTACGACCATGATTAAATTCTGTTCCAAGCATGTTTTCCATTTTATAGTGACGTTTATAACGACTGGTGCATTTGTTAACTCATGCGTACATATAGATGGATAACAGGTAGTAGTAGTAGTAGTGCCACACGTTGTCTTATATTTAATCATAAACAATTAAAAAAGTGGAACATTCTTTTCTTTCCCAGTCTCCAATTCAGGCTATAACATATTTTACCAAATTAGTTTGTGCTTTTTACATTCATTCAAGTAACGCATATAAGCTCAGAATGAGCATACGTCAAGACTCTCTCAACAATATAAACTTAAAGAAGACATAGGAAAGTCGTGTACGGTACTCTTATGTGCATAGCAAGTCTTGTTTATCAGCTTTAGTTGTTTTTGTTGGTTTCTTTTTTTTTTCTTTCTTGTTTTAATTATTTTTTACGAATGCTGTGTCTCCTACCTTGTCCATCTCCTCCAGTGAATTTTAATTTCGTGATTCCTTTGTAAGGTGCTTAAAAACTATAAATATATAGGCCTTCATTACGTAAGTAACCTATGTACATTCATCACATTTGACTTGTTTGACAAAATTGACAAGGGGTACTCTAGATCACAAGCCATACATCCCGCCGCCCATGGATATACACATGTATATGTACAACTATGATCAAATATATTTGTCATGATGTTATTCACGAAACTACGGTGTTCACCAAAGAGAATTAAGATAGAAAGTCATCCTTGAAAGTCATCCTGGCTTGTAGTATTTACATTGACGGCTTACCGTGTCTTACATGATCCTTTCACCTTTCAGACATAGACCAAGCAAATATTGTCTTATCCTAAAAAGTCAACCCTTTGCAAAAGTTAACGCATGTATGTCGATTTGCATGCCAGCTGCACAATTGGGAAATGCAAGGTTCGGCAAAACGGTTGCACTTTCTTCCATGATTCATGATACATTTCTAATGAGATTTACAGCTGTATTTCGATTATATTTATGTACCTGCATGAGAGAGAATGAGGAAGACAGACAGACAGACAGATGCAGAGACAGAGAGACAGAGAGACAGAGAGACAGAGAGAGAAAGGGGGCAGACAGAGACAGGCAAAAAGACAGAGAGGGAAATAGGAAGGAAAACATAATACGATAGAGCAAGAAAGCTAGAAAGAAAGCTAGATAGTAATACAGAGAGAGGAAAACACTTCGGGGGAATAATAAAAACTTTTCACTTTTGGAGGAAGTCTTACACTTTATCTTATTATGAATATGCTTAGGTCAAAATGACGTCATTCACGTGGGATCTAAATAAACGGTAACAAATGTTTCGTTTAATCAAGAATAGACACGTACCGCCCCTTTTATGGCTTAAAATGGCTATCATATTGTTGTATTGTTGATTAAGCGACATGTCAACAGAAAGATGTTTGAATGGGTAAACTTGCAGATGTCTGCGAACTGCACTTCTTGTATTTCCTCTTCACACCCTCAGCGATACAAAACTTGCTTTGTGTGGAAGAGGAGGTTTATGTTCAATCACAAGAGTTCGAATGAAGGACCCCGGATGTAGAGGGGTATAAGAATCGAGCATTACCACATCTTTTACCAAGTGATGGATTGAACCGCATCCCACCTCATTTTCTTAACAAAATTATTAGCTGCACCGCTTGTGATTCCTTGTCCACGTGGTAATATAACAGATAATAGAGGTGGTAACTTGATCTACTTTACAGGGGAGGTTCCTTGTAATTGAATGTTTTGTGTAAGAGCAGCGGCTAAATATATCAAAGTGCCGTGAATTTCTTTTACGTGTTACACAAGTCTGCTGAGAAGAAGAGGGGCGTTAATGCAGTCTCTCAGTAGATCATTGTTGTGTTGCAATTCATTGCTATAACAGATGAAGAATATATAGAGACATCACATGCTATGTATTGAATAAAGCTCAATGCAATTTTCTAATTTGAGCCCCCCCCCCTCCCGCATCGTGTTTTTCCCAATAGTGGCGTCTGACTGCACAATTACATGTGACATTTGCCCTTTACATTCTATGCAGCCTATTGTTTCACTAAATTTATTTACCCAACACAAATATCAATATGCATTAACAATATTGCTTTCTACAGATGAGCTGGGAAATTTATTCAGAAGGGTACGTTAATTTGAAAAAAATTAATGCATTTTTATGAGAACATTCGGTACTATCTTTCCAGGATACATCATTTGTTAGGATTGGCTTTTTGAGTTAGGATGGATATATTTTATTTCATGGACCGTATATCAGTATCAGAATATTCTACTCTTTGAAGGCAACAAAAATAGAAAACTCTGAATCGGATCGTGATAGATAAAAGCTACCCCACAGTATTGAATACTAAGCCTACACATACTAAACCAGAGAATACACAATTTAAGCTAAAAGCATGAAAGGTGTGATGACATGAATTAAAGTGTGTATGATGTTGAATACGTAATTAATATACTTGCGGCAAATTAATCAAAATCCCTGCACCTTTTCTGGCAAATATTTGTTCGTCGTATTCTCGGTTTCGCAAACAGATGTCGCTTCTTGCATAATTAATTAAGTTAGGCTCGTACATGATCAGAACTCCATTTAAGTCAAGATAATATATGACTCGAAACTCCCATGTTGACGTTGGCAAATGGAATCGAAGCACTATCAAACCTACATATGCATTTTTAATCACTAACAGAAGCAACTATTTTGTATACCACAATGATCATTCAGTCGTATTGGTGATATTAACCCAGAAGAGAGTGCTTTGCAAAAGGACTTAAAAATGTATTGAAAAAAAGTCAACAGAGGCAGTCGGTATAACCAAATAGAATGCAGGTAGCAATGCTATAGACATGGTAGACAGCATATACTACTGTTATAATTACGTCTGTTTAGAGGCAGAAGGGTGTTAACTCCTTGTTAAAATGAATACGAGTTAACACCCTTCTGGCTCCATACAGTTTTAGTACCCATTTCATGGGCACATGAAAAAAAGGGTTTGAACCCGATATATGGATTTTTTGTGGCACTTTATTCCCGATGGACCTCATCATGTACCACGTCGATTATCTCTGGAATTAAAAACGCTCTATGGGTACATAATATAAGTTACTACTTACTGAGAATGTTTATTACACTGAATTCAAAGAGAACCAACCATTTTCCTGCCAATTAAAAAACCACGGAGACTGAGAATAATCTAAAGAAACTTTTGTGTAAAGATTCATGTAGTAGGTCCATGAAAAAACATATATTCATAGGGTAACAGGTATAGCAATAGGTGGAATTTCAGTCCAATTTACACTTGAAGCTCACAGTTGGTGATTGGTGGTCTTACCACATAAAGTATTTAGAATTCTCAAACTCTACAAACACTTAAAGCTCTTCTGATTTCTCCCGTTCAAAAGTAAGTAATGATCTGAAAGTCTATTGACAATCGTATTCTCATCTACTTCACTATTTTAATGTTTTCTTTATCCTTTAATTCATGTTTCTCAACTCTTCAATACCATCACGACCGTTGCATGGGCTCTCACTGTCATGCACTGTTACAAATGTACTTCTCATAACGAAATGAACTGGAATAACCAACGCTTTGCAAGATATTCGCTTATTACACTCATGAGTCATGACAATAGTGTTGCAACCAGAATTATCATCGGTTTCGGTTTAATAACTCGGTTTACATGCTTTAATAACTCTTAACAATCATCGAATAACTATAAATCATTTGCTTGAATAGACCAATACTTATGGCTATCATAAACTCTATTTGTTACATTCAATTTTCGCATTTTACGCTACATTAGTGCTGTACCCATGGACTTCTGCATCTAGACCATGATCTCTCTCTCTCTCTCTCTCTCTCTCTCTCCATTTCTTACATCAATGATTTCGTCGTTCACTTCGTCGAAAACATTGAACGTGTAATTGTTCTCGTGTCACTTCTCATGGAAGTTGAACCTGGAGCTATGAATAGGATTATTCTGAATGTGATTAATACAACAAACTGACCATATAACATGTATAATATAATATCTATGCGGTAAAGACTCGATATAATATGGTGTATGCTCTCCGTAGTTACGCCACTGATTATAACAGTAAGAAATGAAACATACACAATCCATGCTTAATATTCATGTATACACACAATGGCAAATTTTATCCATATGCAACCTTCTTCATAAGGGGTGCAAATTAATTTGTCCTCGAAATTAATTTGTGCACGCATACCAGTCTTCAAACCGCCGACTTCTCAATCATGTAGAGAGCTTATATGATTTAACTGAAATCTCCCCGAAGACAAAATACATGAATACTGTTCGGAACATCAAATAAATGTTTATTAAAGGTGGGGTGACATCCAAATATAAGTTGGTTCCTGTTGATGTGCAGGGCTGCATGGTGAATACAGCTCATATTTTGTTATTCAAACATCTAAATATATGTCATAGATTTTTAAATATTTTGCTTAGCTCCACCCTAAAAATATGCTCCAGATCTCATTCATCCTGTGACATCATCTGTCAATCATTAGTGAGCTAACAAGAGACAATGGTATGTAATTTCCCCCATCAGCTCAGCACATGCTCACAAAAGAATTGCATTCTTTCATACAATACCTCCACATTACCTTTCTTTTCCTCGTGATGCTACAGCACGTCTGACATAGCAACTGTTGGTATTGCATGGTATATTGTAAACAGGTGGTCAGCTCTGGTGAAGCTACATACCACTGTCTCTTGTTAGCTCACTAATGATTGACAGATGATGTCACGTGAATGAGATCTGGAGCATTTTTTTAGGGTGGAACTTAGCAGGTCTGAGAAAGGTATTAAAAAAACTATTTGAAAATCTATGAAATATATTTAGATGTTTGAATAACAAAATATGAGTTGTATGCAGCCCTGCACATCAACAGGAATCAACTTATATTTGAATGTCACCCCACCTTTAACTAAAATGTTTGCACGTCATCATGTCACGTGATTTGTATTTCGCTGCTCCTCATATTCATGACACGACTGGACTATCTCAAGCCATGTGGAAAATAAATTTGTGTGAAGTCTCACCGCGAAGTTTGAGAAGAGTCACGCACACCATAATAAGCATGACACTTTTTAGTTTTTTAGTTTTTTTTGTTATTACAACCAAATGTCTTGCAAAGTTAAGTACTCTCGTGGCAAAAACAAGTTCGTATGATCTGGTAGTTCAAACTATATGGGTATGCTCCCAACACTACAGCTTTTATTTTAATGAATGGCATATGTATGATATTAAAGGTACTATGTCCCATTTGCAGGCCAAAAAAATGAAAAGGTTAAATTCCAACGGCATTTGAATGACAATACTAATTTAGAACTTCCCTAAAAAAAGGGGGCTTGAAAATGTCTTTAAGTGGGAAAATAACGACTATTAGTTGTCGAATCGACTTAGGAGCTATAGAGCCAGTAAGTAATAGTCTGATTTTTCAGACCATTGTACCGAATGGTCGTACGTTTTATGCTGCGCAAAGATTCAATCAGTTTAATTTTGGCCATTACAAGAAGTGGGTTATTGATGTAGACAAATGCTCATGTACCCTTTACAGCTCATTTTATGTATGTTATTACCAAAGATGAAAAAGCCAGTCAGTCACTCAATAGTGTCTGACAGTGAAGTCTAGCAAGTAAACGGGTTTCCTTGCATAATTTGAATATTAGGACACTGCTAACGTTTAAATTTCACAGATAGGACATACATGACATATTCATAATTCCTGCAAAGTTCTACAGAATTTGATGTTGGCTGCAAAAGGGGCATAGTATCTTTAAAGCGTAGTGCGTAATGCTTATGTATAGGAAGGTCAATCCTTGTACCATAGAGCCTACGGTGAAACTAATCTATCTCTTCCACTACTGTTACATCTTTCAAAATATATAAAGAAACTGCCTTGAGAGAACCAGGCAAATTCTGAAAAAGTTGCGGCATAAATGCTGGAAGGTTTGTTTTGCGCCCACCTTTCGAAACCCCGCTCCTTAGGAACAACATGTCAATCTGCGCACATACAAAGTGGCGTATCCAGACATTGATTTACAAGGAGGGGTGACGTGTACCTGAATACTTTTGAAACAACAGTTACTGTACACTATTTTCTTTAGTCATTTCTAGTATAGATTTTATTGATGATTTTTGTGTTGCCTTCAATAGCGGGAGGGGCGTACGCCAGCTCCATGGCATCTTGTGCTGGATACGCCACTATAGCGCGGGGCATATAATCGAAACTATGGCAATGGCACTGATTTCGAAGCAAGGCGATTCCCAGCAGTCATCTTTAGTGAATAATGAGGTCATTTGATATACTTTCGAAGGTTTGATTGTGGTATATACTTCAGTGGTTTGGTGTAATTGCTCTAAAGCCAGATCTGGGATGTTTCGGTTATTCTACGATTTCACAATCATGATACTTCATACAGTGACTCCGGTGACAGACATATTGGTGAAAGTGATCAGATAAGAAAACCTGATTGTTTTCATGTTTAATGGGAATATGATTTAAAAACAGAACAAAACATTATAACTATATGAATAATCGTTAATAGTGATACTCTTCTTTCTCCAATCATAGAATATTTCAAACAAATTCTTCAGCTTTCTATAATGGTATCTTCGCAAATTTAAAGCGATTACACAGTGGGAGTCTAACATTGCAATAGTTTCACGTTTACCACTGAGATCATGGTGGGTGTGATTAACATTTGTTTTCTGGCCAATAGATGTAAATATAATATTCTCACTAGATGATTGTTCTTGCTATATGTTTCTTAGCATAATATAATCAAAACATCTCCCTTCTCTCTCTCTCTCTCTCTATCTCCATCTTCCCTCCCTCCCCTCATTCTTTCTCCATCCCTCTCCCCATCTATCGATAAATTCATCTGTTCTGTCTTTCAAGTATCCCATTTTCTCTCTCTCTCTCTCTCTCTCTCGCTCTTCTTATTTCGACGTTTCACTCTATTTCTGATTTGACAGGGACTCCTTATTTTCCGGTGTATAGGCGTAACCCTAGAATACGCTCCTCTTCTATTTTCAATATTTAAAACCCTCGACTTAGTTTTTTCTTCGCCTGCTCATTCTCAAGTTTTCCATTAGGAAATTGGTAATATTTCTTAAAACGGGAAAACAGAATGTATATTTATCTTCTGTCACTCTGCTTACATATATAGTTGAGGCGGAGACCCACCAGCCTGTCGGTGTCCCACGGCGCGCCATCCATACGTCCACCAAAGCCCCCTAGCTCATTGGCTCCCAGCATGAACGTCAATAACCGAAACTCAACCATGATCTTTCACATATCCAAGAGAAAATCTTTAATTCCGAGAGCATGATTCTTAAAAAAAACTATATTCTTCATGCTAAAGAGGAGAGTAAATTGTGTAAGAAATATAAAGACATGAGCTACAGGGGTGCATAAATTGACCCCCCCCCCAATAACAACAAAAACCAAAAATTGTTAGTTTGATGGTTGTCATGCTAAATATTACTGACCAATATTGCAGAGACCAGTTAAGAAGAAGAAAAAGTAGCAATCGCCCCCCTTCCGCCGACAGTATTGGTAATCAGGAGAGAAAAAAAGTGATTCTACATTCCAACCATGATAACAACTAGTCTTTATTTCAACTTATTAAAATGAAATTATCAAAGAACAGTTTATACTCAGGATACTTGTTTCAAAAGGGGGACAACTTGTTGATGGTGGATTTAAAATTTAAAAATGTCTCCAAGCAATAGTTGAATATACAACTTCAATGGCTAAAACGAGCAACTCTTTAGTTTGGACCCACATTTGATTTTGTTAACACTGTATGCACACGTAATGATACTTTGTATAATGAAGGATGTTTTAGGGGGATATCTCTTTGCTATAATCCGTTACATATCTGAACTCCATTAACGTGCTCAATATGTTACCACAAGATTGCTTCCTTTAAGATATTTTAAGGTATTTTTCTGTCTGGTAGAGAGACTCAAAACCAAAGGGGTCACAATGTGATCCCAATTTGCCACAGCAGCAGGGTAGTAATAACCTACCCATTCCCAGTCTGCGACTTTCTTGGGTCAAACAAGGAGAGAAAAACAAATAGCGACATTACAGTACATCAGTATAGCAATCAACATAATGAATGGATTTCAACACAATGTGGGCCATGTAGGTTAAGAAGAATGCATACATTTGAAGGAGAATGAAGAGAGAAACAAATGAAATGTGTTATGTATAATCAGCGTAGAGATGGGTGGGGTTTCGACGGCCACTTAAAAACTTTCGATTGTTTGAAAAGAAGCTTCGATGTCCATTCGAGTCATGGTCATCCTCTGCATAATTACCATTTTGGTATGGCTAAATACTTAAATCTTAGCATCAAACAAAATTCAAAGTTCATCAAAACATTCTTGACGTCCAAATCATTCGATAGCCCTAAATGTAACACTCCTTCCACTGAGCACTTTTCAAAATTGTTCCAAAAGAATAACACTTTCCTTTTCACTCAAGGCCAAGGGCTACTCGAGATCCATTGGGGTATTACATGAGTTCCCGATGCCATTTACTCCTCTGTCATGTTTGTCTTTGTGTCAATGTATTCCCATGTTGTCATTCGATGGATTAGATTGAAAGGTTCGTTTTGAAGGTGGGATTTAATGAATATTGCTGACGGCTAGCGCTGGAACCCGTGCAATTAAAAGCAATATTATAGATGAAAATAATTATATGACTGCAATCCTTTAAAAAGTGTAAGATATTCATCAAAAAGCAGCAACAATAAAAATTTTAAAAATGAAAACAAGAGTGAAGCAGTTGATACCCTGTTGAACACAACACAATCCTCTCGACAGCATCAGTTTTCCCGCATTTTCTAACGTTTCTTGAGATGGCTAAAATACCCGTCTGTCACCAGGCTGTCATATGCAAACGATACCATGTCGCGGTTGACATAACTTGGCCTCATCTGATATCTTTTCTGAGTCAGTTGGCCCATGGTTGACCAGATTATCGTGATACTTTCTTTGAAAACAGAAAGCCTCGCAGAACCAACATACAATAATAGCATTTGCTCGAAAGTGAGCTTCTCTTTGTAGTAATACGCCTGTCAACAGTGGCGTAGCGACGAGGAAAGGGGAAGGGGGCTAGCTCGAACCAATGGGGAACAAAAATTAAGAAGTAATAAGAAAGAGAGAGATGAATTAGAAACAGAGAGAGTGATAGAGAGAGAGAGAGAGAGAGAGATGGGGAGGGAGGCAAAATGAAACGAAGATGACACGAACCCCTCCGAGATCATCCCTCATATTTGTCCACCTGTTTAATAAGATATTAGCCCCCCGGCACCACCACCACTACAAAATTTGAAAATCGTGCCGGCGGCTCAGGGGGGGGAGCAAAAAAAAAACTTGGCACGAAAATTTGAAAATCGGGAAGGTAATTTTTCTCTCAGTTGGGCGCCAGGGTAGTGAGCAAAAAAAAAAATGGCACCCGAAAATTTTTCCCTCCGGGAAGGGTAATTTTTATCCACCACCACCCCTTGGGCGCCAGGAGGGGCCCAACTTCTTTTTTTCCAAAAAAGGGTGTTTTTACCTGTTTTTTTCTTCTGGGGGAGGGGGCCCCCCTGGATCCGCCACTGCACCACTATCACCACGAGCACTACCACCACTAATACCTGGACCCACGCTAGGCCACTATACAGTGTAGCTGTCAACGGTTTCGTTATTTGGCAGTGACTAGAGACTTGAACTCGATGCTCAGATAGACATCATCGTCGATATCAACAACCAGACGAAAAGGACGCGGTGATGATATCGATCTTTTCATGTGGGAGTCGTCCTGGAGCCAGACCCTTAAGTGCTGATAGAATGTTGCCTGCTTAAAACGCAACGATTGATTGAAATATCAAATTCATGCAAAGGCTACAAGCTTACTATCTATCTCCAACCTAGGACAAATCCAGGACTTTCTGGCAGGGGGCAGGCATAAAGCCGAACAAATCTCCGACAAGTAAAATGAAAACAATGCATATAACATTTTCCAAGTGCCTTTAATATGCCCGTGCAGACACGGACACAATATTCTGAGCTTACCGATCCACTAATGAACTACCCTTTGAATACTTTTATATTCACAAATATCGTTTTTAATATTTTGATAAAGTAGGTAACAAAGAATGATATTCTTCAAGACAACTGACTGCATGCAAATCTTGTTTTTTAAAACTGAACATTCAGATATAGATATGCTAGAAGTCGAGCATATCTAGAAAACAAATGTCACCTGATATCCGTAGGGTTCAAACTTTGTAATTCTACAAATGCCATTAGAGTTGTGGACATGGGCTGAATGGGATAATTTTACACACTACGTGCCAATTTACAAAGTATCAATTTAATATCTACCATATACCGCAAAATGTTATGAATCGCTATTACATACAACCTCAAGAACCATTAACCATAGACCACATAAAACCTGTAGTCATGAAACACCGTTGTTCTACTCACGATATCCTTCTGTAGAATACACATCCCATTTGTGCATTTCTTTCTTCAATAACTTGAACAAAGGGAGCTAGTATGAGTGCCTGAGAGCATTGCACACCGTGTCCTCTGTTAAAAGCATAAATATCCCGCCTTCTCAACGATAAAAACAACTATGTTTCATCCATTCATTAAAGTTGCACTCTTAAATCCGCCATCAATCACACGCAATAGTTCTATTGTAAGCACTACATGAAATTCAATTCCCTTTCATTATGAGAATGGGTAATTATGACAATTCAACTGTATTCAACCCAAGCGGATAATGTGAATGGTTTTCAGGGTTAGAGTGCATGCTGGTATTGGTATTATGACATTTGTGATACACAATACTTGACTGACTAATGGAAGGCTTTGTAGATGAAAAAGGATTCTGAAAATAGCTGCTTTATGGAAATAAGTATCGAACATTTCCTCTTCGATTTGTTACTGTTAATGGATGTCTGTAGTGATTTTATATAGGAACCTCTTTTGTGCTTCTTTTAGAAGGCAGCAAACCTCACAATACACATAATAATGGTGCCGCGAAAATGTTATCAAAATCTTGCCCCAGTAAAAAGTCACTGTACGGGTGATCCGATATGTGTTTTTTTTTCTCCAGGATTTATTTCGTCCAAAGGGTTAGGAATGGGGTTGTAATTGGACTAAATGCTGTATTTAGGGTTTGGGTTATGTTCTTTTTAAATTATTATTTAAATCCTGAGATAAATTTAGAAATTTAGTTAGCAAATACCACAAAGCAGATGCCTCCGGAGTGCGTGCCGACAACAAGGGATCTAAAGATCATGGAACTGGAAGTGCTCATTTCGCTATCAAACCCTCGCCTGATTTACTTCTCGAGGAAAACCTAATATATAGGGGCAGCTTAAAACATATCATGCTATTTATAAACTAAAATCAACGAGATCTGACTAATACTTTCTTCTGGGGGCTTCCCAAAACTATGGGCTTTAATTAACGGGTCAGTATTCTATCTATATACAAACAGTGAAAACTACAAAGTGTGCGTCGCTGGCTTGTAGGCCTATTATTCGTAGATAATCCGTTGCAGATAATCCCATGTATTCAGACATGCTCTATGTTTAAAGAGTTAAAGCAGGGGGTTGAAGTGAGCATGTTGTATAACAAAATTGAATTTTTTGGAGGTCCGGACGTTGTCATATGCACAATCTGAATCCCTACGAGTTGTCAGCTAAGACCGTTTTCAAATGTTGAGGAAAGGAATTTTTTAAACTACGCTGATGTACATGATGAAATGGACTGGGAACAATCCGTAGAGAAAGTTCCTCTTGAAACTATATAAGAAATTCAAAAATAGCCATGGCCACGGTGGTTTACCAACATAGCCATATGGAGAAGCCGGTGAACACCCCATATAATTAATGATGATAATAATAATAACACATGCCCCGTCTGAGAAAGAGTTGCGATTGATCGAAATCAATCGCAAGTCCTCAAATCAATCAGAAGTTTGCACTGTCCTATCTCTTATATGTACGTAGTTGCGATTGATATCAATAAGGTGCGATTAATATCAGCTCCTTATAAGACGGGACCCAGATTTCTGAAGCGCACTTTCCGATAATAACACTCAAGGCGATAAATTCTGTTTGGGGGCATGAAACATCCAATGTAAAGCGTGTACGGCACACAGGAATGCACTTTTTTTTTTTATCCAGATTTTGAGGAAAAATTTAGCGCCAACTCAGCCAGTCGGTGAATAAGCTGAGGAGGAGAGAGCACTTATTTTCTTTATTTTTTTCCCCAATTCGTGAGAAAATATTTAGCAGCGATTCATCAAGCCGGTAAATAAGCGGGGTGGTGGTGGTAGAGCAAATTTTTTTGCCAGTTATTGAGGAAAATTTATCGTCAACTCAGCCAGTCGGTGAATAAGCTGGGGGAGGGGTAAGAGAGAGCACTTATTTTCTTTATTTTTTCCCAAATTCGTGAGAAAATATTTAGCAGCGATTCATCAAGCCGGTAAATAAGCGGGGGAGTGATGGAGAGAAGAACCACTATTTTTTTGGGGGGGGCGATTTTTTATTTTATTTTTTTGTCAGGGGGGGGGGACATGCTTTTGTTTTTTGTTTTTAAAAGGTTAAATTTACGTTATTATCCTTACCGTTTTTTGTTGAAAATCATGTGATATCACGAACGTTTATAAATCACTTTTATGGAATTGAAAATAAGTCATGGTTTAATTTTATTTGGGGGGCAGCCCCCCAAGCCGCCCCCCACCAGTACGCCAGTGCCTTTCTGTAAACAAATATTTAGTCAAACCATTTTAAATATACCTCGAAAAGCAACGCACTTTCGCAAAAATTGGGAAGATTTTTTTTTTATTTGTTCAAAGTACATTTAAGCAGAATTTGCACATAATAAAAATCATTCTCATTAGTGAATTTCTGACATGTCATTGACTTAACACTTTAATCAGTCTATATACTTTTACTATTAAATGATATCAAATTACTTGTTGGATGCTTGAGTACAGCTTTGATTGTTTTACGTGCATTCATTTGTAGGTGTTTTTCTTCAGCTTTTAAACCTGAGTATCTTATACAATAAAAACAGAAGTGGTGCTGGGTAAACGGATAAGTATTGGTGGGACAATAACGGCATTAGGTGTTCAGATTCCCTCTTAAAGTAAATAAGTCAATAATCCCATAAAAGGGGGCGTCTATGTACGGTCTTTAAGCAAGGACACAAGCTGAAATTGAAACTGCCTGGCTGAAAGTCATCTTGACATGCACTATAGTTTTTTACCGGGAGAGAGTTAGTATCAAGACGGGCAATGCAAAGTGTTGTGGTTAAAGTATTTTGTAGAAATTGGCCGAAATTCAACAGAATTTTAAGATCAGTATTTCACTTCGGTTCTCGAATTATCCAGAGGCCAAATAAATATTTTTCTACGATCAATGCTCGAATGACTGGTCACTATATGATGCAGGGAGACCACTTTATATAGCCATGCCTTGTGATATATATATATATATATATATATATATATATATATATATATATATATATATATACGCCCAGTGGCGCATCCAGGGGCCCGGGCCCCTCCCTAGAAAAAAACAGGTAAAAACACCCTTTTTGAAAAAAAAGAAGTTGGGCCCCTCCTGGCGCCCAAGGGGTGGTGGTGGAAAAAAATAACCCTTCCGTAGGGAAAATTTTTCGGGTGCCAAAAAAATTGTGCTCACTACCCTGGCGCCCAAGGGGGGTGGTGGTGGAAAAAAATTACCCTTTCCCGAAGGGAAAATTTTTCGGGTGCCAAATTTTTTTTCTTGCTCACTACCCCACTGAGCGAAAAATCGACCGGCACGATTTTCAAATTTTCGCACGAAGTGGGCCCCTTTTTAGGCCCCCTCCCTTGCCGCCGGCTGGATCCGCCCCTGTATACGCCTACTGATATCAAACTTGTTTTGCTTCTTTTCATGAGAAGTGATAACTAAGCAACAAAATACAATTACAAGCAATGAGCACATACACATAGGCCTACTTACAGAATAATGCAAAATAAAATTATCAGGGAAGAACTAGCAAAAGCCAAAAACCTGTCAAAGGCTAGCTCATAGGTTCAATCTTAAAAATATCCTTTAAGAAAAATAACCAAAATAACAAAATAACAAAAGATGTTTATAAACAGGGTATGGTAATAAAGAAAGAGTAGGCCTATATTCATTTCAGGAATTCAGTTACAGAAAAACACCTTTAATAATAATAATAATAATGATAATATATTACATTTTTAAAGCGCTTAATACAATGTTTCTAAGCGCTTAACAAAAATACAAAGTAATGTTAACCTACGACAAATTAACCTACAAAAATTTCCTAATAACAATTATATAATAATAATAGTGATAATAAATCTTTACATAACGCTTTATAAATTAACAGACGAAATATAATTACATTACATATTTAACAGATAAGTTTTAAGTTTACTCTTGAAGGTTTCTAAAGTTTTCATTCTTACATTCTTTTGATTAGTAATCATACTTTAATACAGAGCGACCCAGAATGTTAAGTTCAGCCATTCTGGCATGTTTATCGTTATACTCTGTCAATGAATTTCTTTCACCATAGCCTAGATTCTAGCATCAGTAACCGACTGTATCTCATCATAATGGGAATGATATATGACCGATGTCATGGGGTTTAGAGCACAAAGAAGAGATCATGTATGCTATAATGTTATTTTCCTTAACGTATTTTTGTAACTGAATGCAGGTAAATGGACTCATGGGTATACAAAAGAGGCTTAACTGACGGGCTGTAGTGTCAACTGGTATTTTGCTGAATATTTTCATAGCTTGATACTAGGGCCTCTACCTAAAATCTTGCAATCCATCTGCTGAAGACCTGGGCCCCGTCTTACAAAGAGTTGCGATTGATCCAAATCAATCGCTAGTCCTCCAATCAATCGCAAGTTTGCAGTCTCCTATCTCTTATGTACATAGTTAATCACAAATAAGTTGCGATTGATATCAACTCTTTGTAAGACAGGGCCCAGAAGGGCGCAAAGTATGTTGTAAATCATGGGTAAATACCCTTCTGGCTCTCAGCAGACGAGTGATACCAAGCAATATTCGATATCTTGATATTTTAATTTAGGTCCATTGGCTCGAGGTTTTTCAAATATCAGTATCAGATAGCGGTCTCCAGCATATTTCAATTTTGAAATAAGTTGTCAACTATGTTTTTGTTTAAAGGTATAATCATGTATTTGATTTATATTATGATATGATTATATATCTATTTTAACTTCAGTTAATAATATATAGTGTACCTAGTAGAGGTGTTGTGGTCGAGTGGATACGTCGCCGGACTGTCGATCACAAGGTCCGCGGTTCGAGTCCCGCCGCTGCACTAATGTCCTTTGGCAAGACATTGATCTACATTTGCCACACTCCACCCAGGTGAAGTAAATGGGTACCTGGTAGGAATTTATTCCTTGAAACGCAGCGCGCGTAACAGCTGCACTGCTAAAGCCAGGGTAATTATGCTGCATTATTGTAGAGCGCTTAGAGACTTCTGATAAAGTAAGTGTTAGGCGCTATATAAACACTGTAATTATTTGTATATTACTTTCTATTATGTTGGAAAATGCAGAAATAAAATCGAACAAACAAATTGTATTTGTTTGTAATTGAACAGTCTCACAAGGTACAAAGTTTAATACAGACTAAAAAGCACAACTTTAGGGTGAAAAGAGATTAGAAATACATTTTTTCGAGTCAAATATTGCATCTTTCAAAGTGATACTATTTCTATTTGGACATTATGGGATGCAATGTTGACAATTTTTCCGCCGAAGTGTTTATTCTAACTATTACATGTGATGGTTTTACGTCTTGCAATTGCATGCATTGTACAAATTATAACAAAATGGTCGGCATTAACAGTGTGGTTGAATATTCAAATCAATTTTCATATAAGAAATTTAGTATTTCTGTGCTTAGTGAACATCATTATCATAACCTATCATTTAATAGTCTGGAATTAGTGGTGTAGCGTGCGTCCCGTCCCGTCTTTTTTTGTTGGGGGGGGGCGGTGGGCTTAGTATTCAAAATTTGAGGGAGTAGGAGGGCTTGGGGAATCTTCCCATGGTCAATTTTCTTCCCTTATCTCGCTCTATCTTTCTCTCTCTCTCTCTCTCTCACACACACACACACACACACACTGCCTTTGACATATATCTATTTTTAGTACCAAATTAATTGACTGGGCAGGGGTGTCGATCACGGGGGATGGGGGATATATCCCCCCCCCCAATATTTCAGGGGGGGGATGGCCTGTACAATCATCCCCCCCCCCCAATAATTCACCATCAAAAAAAAATGAAGAGAAAAATTAATGATGAGAGCCCGATGAGAGTAGTTAATGGTTATTACTCGCAAGATGACCATCAATATACACATTTTGCTAGTTTTATAGTTTTATATTATGTTTTTAAGAAACAGACAGTTTGTATGAGATCAGGAGTGGACATTTTCTGTCATTTTGAGAACCAAATTTTGCATCAGTGATATTCTGTTTCATTGAATTGAGTTTCCCGCAGAGAGGATTCAGTTGGTTTAATAAAGAAGGAAGAGAGTCAAATGAAGAACCCAAAGCAATATGTTTTTCATTTACTAATGAGAATATTGGAATGGGTTTTTCTAGATGAATGTTGTTTGGAGACATCAATATTCATAAAATGTATGTTTCTATCTCCAGGAAATAAAGATTTTTCTGTCTACATGAACCTTTCCTGGTTGCTTATTAATGCATTTGCCCACTGGTAACATAATACTTTCACAAGTTGATATCCCTCAGCATTGGATTTTTTGTTGGTAATGTCTAAATTTCGTTTAAAAATAGATGGTATCAGTCTGGTATGCCTACACTGCAGGCAAGAGTCAGGACTAACATTTAGCATGTTATTAATTTTATTACCACTCTTATATTCTCTGAAATGTTATCTTTATTGAGGGTGACTTGAAAAAGTTAATAACTTGGAAGGGAGGGGGTGCAACCTGCCATACGCTTCTACCTCTTGGTTGCGTTGATCCATTGCCGAAAATATTTTGGCACCTATCATCCCCAACCACGGATACAAATCGACACCCCTGTGACTGGGGCACCTTCCCCTCGCCCCTTCCCCCGGTCCTACGTCACTGACTGAGACATAAACAGAATAGTGAAATATGCACATTGCTTCAAGCAATAAGAGCAAAGGACAGCTCCATATCTTATTCATTCCATTTATTATTCATTGAGTGACCATGGGGGTGATAGGCATGGGTAATCCATCAAATTCCTTCATTGATTTTATCAATAGAAAGAGACAAGCCATAACATATTCATAATAATATCCATTGTGGTACGCGTTTGGCACGCTTTGCTCTAAATAAATACGGTGTACAGGTGTAGACTGGTGTAATGAATAATAGCCTCGTTTATGCTTCGTATGAGCACGATAAGTTAGCCCAAATTGAATAAATACAAAATATTGCTAGGCAGCGACCCTGAATTTCATGTAGTAGTTGCATATCGATAATACTTTGTAACAAGATGCGGGTATGCATTATAGGAAATCAACACATTTCCCGTATGATACCGCGCGACATTTCATGGGTGTGAAATTCAACATATCCACTGCACATTAAAGCCTACTCAAAGTTGCATTCATTTGTGAATTCCATGATGGTCTAGACTCTAGACATTTAAGTTAAACGTTTGTGTATTGATTTATGCTAAATGCAAGCCCTCCTCATCCGTAGTTTTACAATAAAGAGGAATATTGATTTCAAAATAGGAAATAGAATCAAGAGGATTAACCCTAAATAAAAAAGGCGGGGTATAGATTACATAAATTATTCTATTGGATCTATAATAAATTGATAGCTCTACTATACTAAAAGCGGATCTGCGCACTCATCAAATAAATTTTAATTTTAATGTCAATTCGTGTACATGATTCTGTTGAACTTTGTTGACCTTTGTGAAACAAACACAAGGCAATCGTCTTGTTTGATATTGTTAGGAAATTAGTCTTTATTGGTTGCAAACTTATTTTGGTCACGATGGGAATGACGGTTGCAAAGTTATATGTGATAAGAAAGTCTCCCAGGTAAATTTTAACGTATGATCTCAAATGACCTTTGATCTTAGCATGTGACCCCTGACAACATCGTAACGTGAAGGTCCCCAAAGTGCAAACGTGACACAAATTTAGTCACAATACAATTAGCAGTTGCAAAGTTATTTGTCACAAGAGAGTCTTACATGTAAATTTCAATTTATGACCTCAAATGACATTTGACCTAAACATGTGGCCCTTGACAGCACCGTAGTGTGAAGGTCCCCCACCCCTCCCCAAGTGCATCTCTGACCCAAGTTTGGTGATAATGTGACTTTATTTGTCGCGAGAGTGTGATATGACTTCAAATGACCTTTGACCTTAGCACATGACCCTTGACAGCACCATAGCGTGAAGGTCCCCAAGTGCATCTGAGACCCAAGTTTGTTCACAAGAGGATTTACGGTTGCGAAGTTTCTTGTAACATTTGTGAGGGACGCCAGACGGACACCATTTGGATCTCTTAATCTCTACGGTCACAAACTTAATAAGGTTCGTACGAACGATGCGTTCGTACGAATCTCCCTGTTCGTACGAATTCCAGAGTTCATAGAGATTCGTAGATGGGGCATAGTTTCTTACGTCCTTGTTTGTTTGTTTTTATTTCCGTATAAAATCATCACAACATACAAATACATACATAAATGAAATATACGGCGGATATCCCATTTCAGAAATTCAAAATACGCCTGTTCTTCCATGTGGTCCGGATAAAAAACTATTACATAAAAATCAAATGTTTTATACAATCATCGGGAAATTAGAATTAAAAGTAAATTCAATATAAACCTTTTAGTAAACAAATCATAAACGATATAACTTAACATGTATAATATATTTTCGAGTCTAATAAATTCAATTTACATATAGAATTCATATTCAGTGTATTTTATAAGGGATACAGAACCGCATGAACCCTGAACAAATAAAGTAAAATGAAAGAGAGGTAAACAGATTCTTGAGCACATTTCTAAGATACTGTGAAATAATTTTTCAGATTGGATTTGAAATTTTGAATCGTGCAAGCACTACGGGTATTAGCTGGTAATTTGTTGTACAATGAAGCTCCTCTGTAATAAAATGTTCTTTTACATTTATTGGTTCTCGGTCTAGGGAGAACGCCGTTTAACTTTTCGTTTTTTCTCGTAAGAATGCCTTGAGTTCTTCTTAGGAGTTTTTGTTCTCGCAAGCTGGTCGTACGTGTAACTGACGGCATTCTCAAGTCATTCGTAAGAAGATCATACGATTTGGGGGGGTATATTTTGTCGGGTTGCAAAAAAAAAAAGCGCTGCATAAATTGTGTACGTACACCTTACGAGCACCTTACGAACGCCTTACGAACTCCAGGAGTCGTTCGACGAAGGCCAAACGAATCTCCGTTCGTAAGGCGTTCTTACGAACGCCGTAAGAGCCCTCTTTGAACAACTTAAGGCGTTATTACGATCATCGTAAGAATTTGCGGCTTCTAGACTTGTCTCTCGACCCTACGAAATGTACGAAAATCTTGGGTGGTTCTTACGATTTTCTTACGACGTTCGTACGGCCGCCTTACGAAGAGAGGGTTTCGTATGAGGTCGAAAAAATCTTGACAAAAACAACCAACAACCAGTCTGCGAACTTACGAACGGTCTACGAACGCTGGTTTCGTACGGCCTTCTTAAGAAGATCCTACGAAATGGTCTGAAAAGCGTTCGTTCGTAGCAGTTCGAAATGGTATTTGTGACCGAGGCTTAACCTTCACCTTCGGTGAGCAAGACAAAAACGAGTGGACATGGCCAATACTTGGTATACCTTGACATGAGTTTCCTTCATTGAAACACGCTTAGGGCTATCCTCGCCCAAAATGGAAGCCCTTGAAACATTTAGCATGCTGATGCACTTTAATAATAAATAAGTCGCCTACTTCCTTAATCATCTCTCTGTTGTATGCCCGATTTTCTCTAATAGTCAGGTGGCTTAGTGAAATTATCGTTACTTGCCGGATAAAAGCACCATTTTTGGTACAGGGCACCCTTAGGACCTACTAAACGATATTAGGCTAGGAGCCCCCGGCAAAAAATTCAATTTAAGGGTGTGGGGGCGGGGGCGTCTTTTGGAGCCCCCAAATAATTTTATAACATTGGTTTGTTGTTGTACAAATGCCATTTTTGGTACAGGGCTTCATTAGGACCTACTGAACGATATAAGGGTAGAAGCCCCCGACAAAAATATCATATAAGGGCGTGGAGCGGGGGCGTGGCCTCGTAGCCCCGAAATAATTTAGAAGGTAATATAACATTGATATGTTGTTATACAAATGCCATTTTTGGTACAGGGCTTCCTTAGGACCTACTGAACGATATTAGGGTAGGAGCCCCCGGCAAGAATATTATATAAGGGTGTGGGGCGGGGTCGTCGCTTCGTTGCCCCCCAATAATTTAGAAGGTAATAAAACATTTATTTATTGTTGTACAAATGCCATTTTTGGTACAGGGCTTCCTTAGGACCTACTGAACGATATTAGGGTAGGAGCCCCCGGCAAGAATATCATATAAGGGTGTGGGACAGGGGCGTCGCCTCGTAGTCCAAAAACAATTTGTAAGGTAATAAACATTGATTTGTTGTTGTACAAACGCAATTTTTGGTACAGGGCTTCATTAGGACCTGCTAAATGATGGAAGGGTAGGAGCCCCCGGCATACATATTCATATATGTGTGATTGGGGGCCCATGGCGTTTGTACAACAACAAATCAATGTTATATTACCTTACAAATTATTTTTGGACTACGAGGCGACGCCTCTGTCCCACACCCTTCTATGACATTCTTGCCGGGGGCTCCTACCCGAATATCGTTCAGTAGGTCCTAAGGAAGCCCTGTACCAAAAATGGCATTCGTACAACAACAAATAAATGTTATATTACCTTCTAAATTATTTGGGGGCTACGAAGCGACGCCCCCGCCCCACACCCTTATATGATATTCTTGCCGGGGGCTCCTACCCTAATATCGTTCAGTAGGTCCTAAGGAAGCCCTGTACCAAAAATGGCATTTGTACAACAACAAATAAATGTTATATTCCTTCTAAATTATTTCGGGGCTACGAGGCCACGCCACCGCCCCACGCCCTTATATGATATTTTTGCCGGGGGCTCCCACCCTAATATCGTTCAGTAGGCCCTTAGGAAGCCCTGTGACAAAAATTGGCATTTGTACAACAACAAATCAATGTTATAAAATTATTTGGGGCTCCAAAAAGACGCCCCGCCCCACACCCTTAAATTGAATTTTTTGCCGGGGGCTCTTAGCCTAATATCGTTTAGTAAGTCCTAAGAAAGCCCTGTACCAAAAATGGTGCTTTTATCCGGCAAGTAACGATAATCGATGAATTTGACGCTAAGCCACCTGACTATAAGGGCCTATTGTGAGATTAACAGCTAAGACGGTCATTAAATCCAAGCCATTAACAGTAAGTGCTATTAGACGGCACTGCAAGCTGAGGAAGTCACAAATGGTCGAACAAGGACAAAATAGACGGTAAAACCCTTTTTCAATGAATACCTGGAAGATTAGAAAATTGTCTGAGGAAGAGATGCCTTTTTTCTACTCTTCATGACGTCCTCAATTAGTATATGACAGTGATTTCTCTGAAGTGAAGCAATGCCTGACTGAATAACTCAGCATACCGTCGTACAGATAAATGTAAGTATTTTTGCGCCATTTTTTGTGCTTCTTTACGTAGAAGAAAACGAAGAAAGACGAGTGTTTTGTGCTACTTTAAGTGCTTACAAAGTGAATTGAATAAATTTACGATGCCTTTAAACTCTGGCATTTTGATCCGCCATCCGCCCACTTCACCTGGATCGAGAGAGGATAAAATATCCTATCTCATGTTAGTCATGTATGTGTATGGGAATGAGATTTCAACCCTCAATCTCTCGAGTGCGGATGAATTTAATTCACCACTATAAACAACGATGCACCTATATCCTGTGGTCTTTTCTTCTTTCACCTTGTCCCTTCTTTGTTTATTCCTCTGTTCTTCTTCCACTCATTCTTTTTGTGACCCCCTTCGCATCAACTCTTTCAATGTTCTCATCTTTAGTTACATTTGGACCCCTCCAATGGCCAAAAGTTATCAAAGAACAGATACCAAACTTGTTCACCCTTTCTGCATCCCTCCTCGAATACTGGGACACTCTCTGCTCTACCCCCCCCCCTTCTCTCTCTCTCTCTCTCTCTCTCTCTCTCAATCTCTCATTTAATATTGATGTCATCAGTTAATTAGTCCTTCGAGTTTTAGTTGACTTTCTTATGATGTAAAGTTAAGTAGTATCACCTTGATTGTGTGTTTCTTTTAATAATTTATTCCAGTGACTCATCAAGAGCAATACAGACATGAAACCATTGTGTTCATAAAATGACCTCTAATATGGGATTTCTACGGATTACTGGAGATACGATTGGTCTTAATCATTTGATTACATTCAATGGAGTTGATAACAATGTCTATTTACATTCTGAAAGGAGATCCTAGACAATTAAAGAGACCAGGTCAGGGATTGAATAAAGAGAAATATGAAAAATGAAGAAATGTTTACATTAAAAAAACACATTTACTATATTAATTTTGTACAAGCTTTGTGATGACGCATTATGGCATGTTTCTTTCCTTTCTGTCGATCCTTCTTTCTTCTCTCCACTTTTTCTCTTCATACCCCCCCCCCCATCTCTCTCTCTCTCTCTCACTTTCTTATTTTGTTTCTTCATGATTTGTATGAACCTGCCTGCTATATAGATTATTTTATATTTTAATATACTTATCTCTTTCTTTATCTCTTCTCCTCTCTGTTCCCCCCTCACTAACTCTCTTTCACGCATTACAACACTCTTCTTCCATTTTTTCTATCTATATCTGTATTTTTCTTCCTTTACATGTATGCCAGCTATTCACGGACGGGTTAATTAAGTCGTACAATTAATTTGATATTCAGTGTTTAATAGCCTTGTATTTTCTCAAATTAGATAAAGAGATTGTCGTAAACTGAGATGATGAGAGAAATAACAAGAGACAACAGTGGAAAGGAGTGCATACAGAAAATACTTGTATTAAAGGTGTATATAGTAAGTTCTACAACAGCTGTGGAGATATATTTTCAACAAAATTTGTTGCATGATAATTTCACCCTGTCTTGAATTCCAGTCATATGATCCCATTTACAAAATGTAAAAGTTACTATGGTTACATACTACAATACCTGAAATCAATTTTGCACATCCTTATCACCACTATTATGCCATTAACAAAATATTTCTTTAAATAGTAAGAATGTTTTTAGAGTAGACACAATTAATAACAGGCACAGACGTCAATCCATCTTTAGGATGGGGAAGATGCTATGTGCAAGTATATCCATCGTGTAATTATTAGGAAAACACCCCCCCCCCCATATTCTCTTTCTCTCTCTCTAGCTCTCTCCCCTTCTCTCTTTCTTTCTTTCACTCTCTCTCTCTCTATCCCTGATTTTGTTTTTCTTATGAAAATTAGTTCATGTACTATTTTTCGACTTTGACATTTGTATGGCATATTGTATTTACTTCAAATGAAAATTAATTACGAAGTAATTAAGAAAATACGAAGTAACATACACCATTGTGAAGCTCAGTGCATGCGATATACACTGCAAAATATGTAAAGTTCTTCAAATATGAATACAACATGAGGCATTTGATCTGCTTACCAGTGTGCCAAGATACTTCCAATGTTATCAAAACTCGCGAGTCCGTTGTCCCCATTCGTCGTTCTGCCAAGAACTAAATTCCTATATTGGGACTGCTGCTTGACAGCCCAAACATGGTGCATGACACGGAGCGGCTACAACAAACCGGCCGAGATCTCCGGCGAGGATAACGGCCAAGACGTGCATGATTCCAAATAAAATTCCCGGTTCAATATTTCTCCGTTCACGAAACACATATCAAATTAACATGAGTAAAGCCATTAAAGTATATACATATTTTATGAGTAATTTCCAATGGTCGTAAGCACTCGCGTAAATTCCAATATTGAGTAAACATTCGAAGTGATAATTCAATGTCAACAGAGCGACGACAAACGTAGACTAGATCCATAAAAATGGAGATAGGCCAGCTATAAAGTCAAAGTCTAATCCACGATTGAGTTTTATATTAAACTACACAGGCTTATTAACTAGATCATCCATAATTCGGTGTTAATAGCCGATTATGATGGATGGCTTGCTTATTTATTGTGACATTTACGGCTAAGAACTGGCGACAGACCTTACCAACAAAAGCCAATGAAATGCAACACCGAGTCTTTTCTATTTTATAACAATACGTTTCAGCCACAGTGCTCCTTTAACCATCGAAATAAAACTTGTGGAATTCGTCACCAAATTATTCATTATTGAGAGCTGACAATAGCAGGAAAACAAACACTTTGACGTACTGCATGTATATCTGAGACTATTCCATCCTCAAATTATGTCCTTGATAGCTCAATTTGAGAACAATTTCGTCCTCTTGTGAACTACGCAACGCAGGGGTCACCACAATGTTGTCCACCGTGATTTTTCATGATAAATAATTTTCAAGAGAAAGAAATACGAACTGATGTTGTCTCATCAACTACGCGATTGTTAGAAGCGTGTCGTTGCCATGGTAACGGAATAATCCAGTAGTAAAGATCCGAAATAATGATCCACTCGTGAGGTGTCGCGAAAAGGCCTGGAACCAGCGGGCTCGACTGTCGGGGATCCAACAGGTGTGCGAAAACGCCGCGGTGCGACGTGGTGAATGCTCGCTGAAATCAGCGGAACGCCATTAAAAAAGCAGACGAAACATTTAGGTGATCACTGATCGATTGCATATATCGTTGTCATTTTTGTCTCCCTGATGGGGAAAAATATCTTCAGGATGTCGTACAGATATGATTGAACAGTTTGTTTAGGAGCGCGTACCCAGTCTCAAAATATGAGCAGACGACATTCGCATTTTGAAGCATTGAACGAATGTGATGAATCGCGCGCACACGATGCAAATGAGCGATTTCGTCGCTTTTCTGCCAACAACAGAGAGCGCTATGATAATCTATTAAATGTTGCGATTGAGCATTGATGACTAAAATACTTGTCTTTCTTTCGTGAGGAAAAAAAGAAGCGGGATGAACCTGCGGTCACAAGAACTTTGTCAATGGGAGGGGGAGGGGGAGGGCGGAATAAGTGGGGGCAACCATTAAAAAATTGAAAATCAAATTATTCGATGATTCATACAAACCCTGACATAGGACTATCATAAAAACAAAAAAAATGAGAAATAAATCAAAACAAAATGAAGATAATAATGTTGAGTAGGTACAAATACCGTGGATGAGAGAGAGAGAGAGAGAGAGGGGCGAGCTGGGGTAAGCTACATGTAATCTAATCCGAAAATTGATGCACTTGAGCGTTTCCCGTTCATCTTTACAAGCACTCAGGCTTGAGACGTGATGAAGAGACGGAGAAGAGAGACGGAAATCAAACGTGACGAGAATAAAAAGGATAGTGGTCCTTTTGAGTTTCCTCTCATTGAACAGGAAAGGGTGTGTGGAAAGGCAAGAACTCTGAGAGAATATTATTTGGTTTACAATTTACTTTTTTCATGCGAGTCTCCTTAAGAAAGAATAACTAGGACAAGGAGAGAGGGAGAGAGAAGGGGGGGGGGGTAGGGGCGAGGGAAGATTGAAATGGCGAAGCAGGATTGGTATTCATGCAGTGTGAGAGCTTGATAAAATCAATTCTTCCTCTTCTTTTTCTTCTTCATCTTTCGCATTCTTTTTCATTTCTTTTTTGTAATTTTCCCTTTATTCCTTCCCCGCTATTCATATAAGACTATTGGCGTTTTGGGATTTTAATGATTAAAATAAAGAATATCCAGTCTGCAAATGGGCAAACGTTGCATGATCAAATGCATTTAACTCGGACACAGTCAGCTGTATACGAAATCCTGAACAACTTTTTACAGCAATATGTTCACTCCGTTAATAATATTATGCCAAATAATGAAATACATATAAGAGGTAAGATGGCACTGCCAGATTATGTTGCAGAGGGATTAGAGGGGATAGCCTGCAGAAAAGCAACATTATTATGTTGTTAAAAAGGCCCCACAAATATTGTGAAATTTGTGATAAGAACTATGAATTTGCCGTACGTACCCATCCTATATGCCCCCTGCAGCCCCTATCTCGATCTAGCACGTTCGCATCGCTCTGTATCCAAAGACATCTTTCTAAATACTGGGAATAGGAGTATGGGGTCCCAGACCACCAATTTGAGTATACTGTGCAGTCGATATTAATTCGTGGAATGTCGATAATGAACGGGACACAAGGTGGAAAAAACGAAGCTTCGCATTTGATTTTCTGCTACCAAGGGAGGGAGTAAAAACAAGCCCGATCCGACACATCAAAGACATGGGCTCTTTGGACCAACTTTTCTAACCCAATTCAACCACTCTCAATCCCATGTGGAAAAAAATACGTTTCAGCAGGGTAAATAGAAGAAGGAGAAGACAAAGTGAGACAAAGCTTAAATATTGACACCAGCGGATGGGTGGTAGGGATGGGGCAAAGATCGGAGCAAGGTAGAGTAATTTCCATCATAACAGTTTTTCATAAAAGGGTATGATAAACCGACTGTGTAGTAGTATTAGTAGTAGTAGTAGAAGTGGTAGTAATAGTAGTAGTAGTAGAAGTAGTAGTAGTAGTAGTAGTAGTAGTAGTAGTAGTAGTAGTAGTAGAAGTTGTAGTAGTAGTAGTGGTAGTAGTAGTAGTGGTAGTAGTAGAAGTATTAGTAGTAGTGGTAGTAGTAGTAAAAGTAGTAATAGTAGTAGTAGCAGTGGTAGTAATAGTAGTAATAGTAGTAGTAGCAGTGGTAGTAATAGTAGTGATAGTAGTAGAAGTGGTAGTAATAGTAGTAGTAGAAGTGGTAGTAGAAGTAGTAGTAGTAGTAGTAGTAGTAGTAGTAGTAGTAGTAGTAGTAGTAGTAGTAGTGGTAGTAGTAGTAGTGGTAGTAGTAGTAGTAGTAGTAGAGTAGTAATAATAATAGTAGTAGTAGTAGTAGTAGTAGTAGTAGTAGTAGTAGTAGTAGTAGTAATAGTAGTAGTAGTAGTAGTAGTAGTAGTAGTAGTAGTAGTAGTAGTAGTAGTAGTAGTAGTAGAAGTAGTAGTAGTAGAAGTAGTAGTCCTTGCCTTCATTCAGTTTTGTCAAGCAGAAAACAATAATTTTAATTGTAATGGCTCATCTTTATGTAATTAAATAATAAATTGGAACGAATAACTCGTTCTAATGATGCATGATATACAAGTCATGATACATCATATGATAATTCTCACTCAGAACCTTTAGAAATGTCATGTCAGACAGGTGTGTTTAAAACCGCCCGCACACCATCAGGCTACTGCCTCAATTTATGTCAAGTTTTATTTGATTACGTTTCAGCAGTGGCGTAGTGTGAGTCCCGAGTCATGGGAGAGGTGGGCATTGAAGTTGAATGGGGGAATGCCACGGAGAGCCTCCGATGGGGGGCATTCTCCATACAACTTTAGTGCAAACTATTCGTTTACATTTTCTTGTTTTTGTTCCACTTTTTATCTTTAGTTCCCTCCCCCTTTACGTTTTCCTTCTTTGCAGTGATGCTTATCTCTATATTTACTTCTTTCTATATCACTCTCTCTCTCTCTCTCTCTCTCTCTCTCTCTCTCACACACACACCCTGTCTCCTTTTCTCTCTCTCCCCCTCTCTCTCTGTCTCTCCATCTGTCTATCACACACAGTAGATACGCAACGACAATGTTTCCTTGACAAGTTTATTATTTTTCGCCATTTTACTTCTTTCCTTGGGGGCTCTCCCGTGCCCACCATTGCCACCCTACCAATTTTCATTCATTTTCTCCATTTCAAAAGATAAACCCATTTAGGTGAACGAATGTCAATATCTTCGCCTTATGTGCACAAACAACTTTTAAAGTGCTGAAGCATCCAACGCCAATTCATTTTTTTCTTCAATTAGTGAATTCAAATAGGAGCTCTGTGTCTATATTTACATTCAGCATGCACCTGAGCAAACGATCATTAGAATGAATGACAGATGAAACCTATCATTATGAAAAAGAAGATTTAGCGCCATCTCTCTGTTTCTCTCTCTCTCTCTCTCTCTGCGGAAAACATCTAGTTTCAGTTTTTCTTTTCATAAAAGAGCAAATGATAATCAGAATGAATGACGGATGAAACCCACCTATTCAATAATAGCGATTCTCTCTTTTTATTTTTCTCTCTCTTTTTTGTTCTCTCTCTCTCCCCTCTCTCTCTCTCTCTCTCTCTCTCTCTCTCTCTCTCTCTCTCTCTCCTCTCTCTCTCTCTCTCTCTCTCTCTATATATATATATATCTCACTCTCTCTCTCTCTCTCTCACTCACACACACACACACACACACACTCTGCAATATACGTAGAGTATCAATTTATCGTTTCATATTCACATAATTAATATATACCTGAGCAAATTTTATGTTGCTGGTTGCTAGGTCGGACAAACCTAGAGCTTGTTCGACCTGGCAACGACAGAGTGATGTATGCGGAATGGGCCTTGGCGGGGGAGACCCGGGGATCTGGCGCGAGCGGGTGAATTCGCGCGTCTTTGGTATCTCTGAGAGCAGACATGTGGAGGATTTGATGCACGCTGACGATGGTCTAGTACTTAATTTATACTGGGAATCTCGCTCAACAAGCCTAGCTTTTCTGAGATTCCCTTTTCCCTCACAGTTAAATCAAGCAATATAAAATATTTTGTCTTATTCTCAAACTTAAATGTACTCTGTAAACTCATTTTATTACGTACATACTTATCAATATTTCGTTACTTGTATAATTCATTTGTTCTATTATATATTGTAATACTGTGTAGTTTATATATGTCATTTTAATTTGTGCATATTTGAGTGGAAAAATAAATCAGATCAAATCAAATCAAATAATAATTATAATGAATGACAGATGAAACTCAACTAATGAAAAAGTCACCGTTTGTCCCTAGCTCTCTTTCACTTGACTCTTCATTCAATTTTCAGTTAATCCTTTCATATTTCACATTTACAATAATTTTTTTGTATTAATTGATTTTATTGATCATAACAGACCATTTTTAAACAATTCTTCTTCTTTTCCATTAACGTATTTGGAACATATTATACAATTTATATGAATAATTGATGATCAACTGATACATACTTTTTGTGAACATACTGAAAAATAGTTTCCAATATCCCTTATACAAAAGAAATTAACAAAAGGGTAGGAGAGGTTATACAGCTATTGTTGGTGGTGGACGGTCTTGATGTTGTTGTTGGTGGGAGACGGTGTGATGTTGTTGTTGTTGGTGGACGGTGTTGATGTTGTTGTTGGTGGTGGACGTTGTTGATGTTGTTGTTGGTGGTGGACGGTGTTGATGTTAATGTTGTTGTTGGGATAACAGACACTTCTTGAAAAAGCAGGCCGTACATCCGAAATCTTCAAACTATGGAAATCAATTTCTTATACATGTACCCTGATAAATTTTTAATATCAGCCAATGTGTGTGTCAGCTTTTGCTGCAACTGCAAAATAGCAGAGAGAGAGAGCGCCCTCTCAAGATTCATCTCGATAAGTCCTGTTAAATTTCATCCCTGGTAAAAATTTAAAAAAATGAAATTAACCAAGCGCCACAGCTGTTTTATTTTAAGATAGGTATGTATCTTTGTGTCAATTCATTAAAACTTTAAGCTCCCAAATGTTTGATATCACGGAAAAATACAAACAATTATGAATCATTTATCATGCTTATGCCAAAGAACACTCGACCCGGGTGAGGTAAATGGGTACCTGGCAGGAATTAATTCTTTAAAATGCTAGAGCGTCATAACGGCAGCCATGCTAAAGCATGGGTAATTATTATGAAGCGCCAGGAGTGTCAAGTTTGATAGACATGGGTGCTGTACAAGAACCCACTATCATTTTTATTATTATTATTAACATGTCGACATGCGTGTATTTCACATTATAATAATGATTAGATCATCTACTTCTAAATCTTCATGATTTTGTTTTCATTTCATAAGAAAAAGAAGCGCATATGCTTTGCTAGACTGAAGAACGTATGAAATATGTCCATATTCAGTTCGGATGAAAATTGAGAACCATCGACCCCAAAGGTCTCTTTGAATCCTAAATCGACGTCTGGTAGTAAGACGAGAACATTAGGGCTTACAAATCTATATGCATTATATTTCTTGTTCTTAACTTTTTGTATATTGGTCGACATAGTCTACCAACTCACTCTAAATAATTATTTACGTCAATTCCTTCTTGTCTGCGTTTTTGCCATATTTGTTCACTATTCTCCTTTGCTCCATTCCACGGTGTTCCATTACATATTAAATGTTGCCAGAGTATAAACACAACCATTACTAAAGAAACACGGAAGCATGTGAATAAAAATAACGTCCCTTCGTTTTCCACAAACTGATCAGTCAACTAGACAGCTGAGTCACAGCTCAATGTACGGATCCAAGTGTCAGTTTTGGTACAATATGTCCCAGTGACAATGGATCATTGAATTGTGATATTTGATAAGATGATACGGGTAAGATGAGCTGAAATGAAGCCGAAGTCAAAAGCCAAAAGGCTGGTATATAATTGATATTGGGTGAATGCACCTTCAGAGCAAAAAAGTTTTTGTACAAATCTTACTGGTATAGAAGTGACACTGATAAAGATAAAAATAGAAATGCAGGGCCTATAGCGTTACACAATACATTATACGGGGCAAAACGTCATGCGAAAGGAGGGATGCTTGGATGTACACTCCCTATCCAAAATAAATCAAATAGATTATAATGGGGAAATAAAAGAGAAAAAAGAGTGAACAAAAGAGAAAGGAGACGGAAACAGCGATCATGAGAGGGTACAACCTACCCCCGGCTTGCCTTTCCTCATAACGAATCTGCTATTACATGCACCCCCACACACACACAGGTGTACCCCTCAACAACTTTATCATTGCTAAAAGACACCCAACTGAGAGAGACAAGTCACCAATGACGTCATTCCCGGGCTGCGATATGAATCCACGAATTGATTATCCACACTTAGCCCCAAAGTTTGTTTTCTACTCGTTACATCGTGTTATTGTCATTATTACATCATTCATTCATCCGTCAAATAGCAATTTATACCGTTCTCTTTTCAATTCACGAAGCATATTCGGGAATTTCACTCGGTTTCCCTAAATAGCCTTACAGGGAAGTACATGCGGCGAAAATCTGTCTTTTTTCTTCACATCATTACCGACATCGTATTTGTGCTCAATTTGAATACATTCACATCTAACCCATGGAACTTTACCTTTAGTCAAACTATTGATAGTTGAAAATTGTAAATTGATAAGGTTTATAGATTTAAAAAATCAAAGTAACAGCTAAAAGCTGACACATCTTGAATTTACAAATAAAACTGCAACATATAAAATACATGCAAATAGTACAATGTAAAATAGGCAAATATGAAATATAAGACATTCAGAAAATTGATTGATTAAATTGATATAAAAATAAGAAGAAGGAGAGAAGCAGGAAAAATAATAAGGAAGAGAAAACAAAGGAAAAATGGGGAGAAAATAAAAGAAACAAAGAAGAAGAAAATATGGTTGAGAGCAAAATAAGAGTTTATAATGATTGATGTTTATAAAAACCAGTAATAAAATGCAGTATACAATTAGAATTCAAGTAATGAAACTGTTTCTGACCAGTGTAACATCATGTGGATAACAATGTTTCTTTTCTTTATAGACTACATCAGTACTGTATCCTAAGCAAGGCCCTTGTATTGTCACTGTCTGTATTGTGGTAGGTATTGGGGAGTCTCATATGGGGGAAAGGCTCACAATTTAAGTTTTTTCTCCAAAAATTCATTTAACCAGTATGAATCTCAGTATGTTTGTGTGTGCGATAACATTTTGTCATCAGAAAAAGCAACAGAAAATCCTTCAATAACCTCAACGGCTCAGTGTTTCCTCAATTGTCATCTAAATGTAACAGTTTCTTTACAGAATAGACTAGCCCCCTCTCATTCTCTTATATCTCTTTGACTTTCAGTAACCTTTTCCAGTTCCCTTGCTGTTTTATAGCTCTCAATTTACATTTATACTTCTTCTATTTATGTTTTCATTTTCTCTAGCTTTCCCCCTTCCTCATATTTATCCGAAGAAAATGTTAGTTTGACACGCAATAATGACTTATTGTGAACGGCTGTATGTTATCGTGTTGTTTTAAGAGTAAGCGAAACTACCCGCTTGTGTTGATTTAATGTCGTCAATATATTATACAGTCATGACAATGTGGTAACACGTTTCTACAAGAACGACGTATATCGCTGCATTTAGAAACATTTTTTTTAAATTGCGATATCACCCACACTACACGAGTCTAGAATCTCTGAAAGTGTGTCTGAAAATATATTTTATCAACCTTGGCGGGTTTATTTTCGACATACTGAAGGATTCATTATGTATTTCTCATTCGCAAAATAGGTGACCTGTTTTAATGGCTCTGATGATAAAAAGACACATAAATCACATCTGATTATTACACAAAAGAGATATAATTTCACATTGCAATTTCCAGACACAAAAGAAAGTAATAAAGCAAAAGGGAATCGGCAAACATACAGGGAGACAGAAAGAAAGAGCTATAGAGAGAGAGCGAGAGAGAGAGAGAGAGAGAGAGAATAGACACAGATAGACAGAGAGAGCCATAGAGAGAGTGAGAGAAGAGACAGACAGAGAGAGAGAGAGAGAGAGGGAGAGAGAGAAAGAGAGAGAGAGAGAGCCGTACTTGGTGAGAAGCAGTTAAATGCACACACACCACTGCGCATTTTCTGTAAAGCGATTCTTGCAAGGCCGCCACGAAATGTATGCACGCATACTCTCGTACGTCACGCCGCCACCAAACGCATTATAACCGTGAGCAAACCTTCAAGTTGGTCATTTCTCAAGTTGTGCCTACATAGATCAAGAGCACAGCAAATCGTCGCTCTTTTCGACTTGACATATCGTCTGTTCATTAAGAGAGCAGAACGGAACTCGATCTACTTGTGTTCCTCCATATCTATTACACTTGGGGATTGGTTATCAGTGTGTTTTGGTGATAAGTCTGCAATAATTTCACAGTCATGTCGTCAGATATAGAGCCTTTTCCAGCGGTGCTTGAGCTGAACGTAGGAGGCCAAGCTTACACCACGGCTTTAGCAACTCTAACAAAGGACAGAGATTCCCTGCTAGCTGAAATATTTACTGGCAGGTCCGAGTCAGGTCTAGCGCACAGAGATTCTAGGGGCAGGTACTTCATTGATAGGGATGGCCAGTTGTTCAGATACATTCTGGATTACCTACGGACTCATAAGCTCCTTTTACCCGAAAACTTCACAGAGACATCTCGCCTGTACGAGGAGGCGAGGTTTTATCGGCTTGCCGGGCTCATGAGCCTGCTCGGGTCGTCACCAAGTCCACATACGAATGCCGCATCGAATTCAATATCGAGCAATGGCACACCTGGGAAGGCTGCAGGGTTCCTGACCATTGGCTACCGGGGTACGTTTGCCTTCGGACGCGACGGCCTGGCCGATGTCAAATTCAGGAAGGTTTCTAGGATCCTGGTGAGCGGAAAGGTTTCGTTGGCACGGGAAGTCTTCGGGGACACTCTGAATGAAACCCGGGACCCTGATCGCGGACAGAGCAGTCGTTACAGCGCAAGGTTCTACCTGAAACATATCTACTTGGAGCAAGCATTCGACATACTAGCCGGGTCTGGTTTCAAGTTTGTCAGCTGCTGCGCATCAGGAACAAGCTCCCAGGTCGGTCCGACGGAGACCGAGGAAAGTAAATGGCATCATTACAATGAATTTGTGTTCCAACGACCATAAGTTCGGACATGACTTGACACTCTTCGATCAATTTCACCATGTACATTGATGATTGTGTGATATTTGAAAATGTCCAGCGCTCTATTAGAAAGGAATTACTTATTTGTTTCTTTCTCTATATTCTATAGTTTCAACGTATACCGTGTAAGATGAGACGGAAATGACAAATCAAAATCACTTCTTCAAGTCCGTAGCAGCTTCTCGTCATCAATGTCTTGAACTCAAGGGAAATAACGAATGTTTACCGTGAACATTAATGTACATTATGCGTTTAATACAGTCAATGTTCGTTCACTTATTTTAGGAAGAAAAAGTACAAAGGTCTGTAATACATGCCTTTGGATCAACCTTTGCCACAAAAGCAGTCCAACTGTTAAAGCTTAAAAGAATCTCTTTAAGTTTTTCAAGTAGTCAAGTATAAGACAAAAGCACACCATGGAGAGCATCTTTTCAGCCTCTGTTTATTCTCTGTATATTGTGAAATATTTTACTGTGACCGTAATTTTCCTGAGGTTCCTTTAATAAATCGATGAAAAATACTGTACTGCACTTTAAAACAGAGGATGTAGACGAATAAACCCGCGATGATAAATTGGTGTGAATTGTGCACATCGACATAAGCTCAACTGGAAAATTACGATATCATTCGTATAGATTCATTTGTTGTCTAATTTATCGGTTGGATTATGAACTGTAACTGCACCTGCGAAATTAGTATAAACGACTACCATATAATCCAGTATTGTGAAAAGCTAATATTGTAATTATTTACACATAAAATCGCCTGCGTCACAATTCTCTCAATTCGGCAATGATTCGGCTGTGGGAAAAAAAGATGGAATCTTCTTGTTATGATAGCGGTTGCCCGATATGAGGTACTTAATTGCTAACACATTCAAATTGTTTGTGTTGCCATTCCACATATGTTGCTGAAAGATGAGTGCCATCACAGACAAAAAACCTCTTATAAATGTTATTACCATGCCACCACAGCCTGCTGAAAAACTTCATGAAGAGAGCATTATCAACTCGTATACCGATTATAGAAATAAACCCCTTCTTTGAAAATTCTCTTCTGAGCTTAATATATCTGCACAGAGTGAGCTATGCCGGCACAAATATGAAAACGGAAACTGTATTGGTTGTGGGATTGGTTGACATGATTTTCCCCACCGGTGATCATAATACGAGGCTATAAATGGATCTAGGTTTGCCGTCTCATGCATCTATATGGCGTAGCCGGCTTTTGGTTTTCATTCCGAAGGGACATCACAAGCGATTTTTCAACCAAAACCATGCAAACTGATGACTGAAAAGGAATAAGAGGCTTCCGTTTCCTGCCAGAATGTTAATCGTTCCGTCAAGATGGGACTGGTCGACCACACAGACAAAATTTAAATATATTAATGGGGTCAGTCGCCCCTTGCGAATCTCCGCCCCGTTCTGCCGCAGTGTATTAAGCGATTATTATCACCGCTTGCTTTAACCTGAGAGTGTATGTTATGTTGTGACGAGCCAATGAAGATATTAAATATGAATGCTGCTGCTTTAATGAGATTCATTCCCCAACCTATTATGCTGGAATGATGTTGATGCAACCGTATGCCAACAATCCCTCATTCCATCGCCGTATCTCAGCACCAGTCGAAGAATGGCTTATTATGATCATAATGTTTATCTGTGATTGATGTATTAATGGAATTTTGCTATCAATCATCGGTATCGCCGTCTCTGCACGATGCAACGTTTAAAGCACCACACTGATGACATCGATAAAGGAACTGGGAATTATCTTAAAGGTCTATTTTATTGAAGGAGGAAAAAAATGAATATAAAAATACCCTACACGCCAACCATACGACAATCGCTGATGCGCTCTGCACTCCAGTATACCTTGATTCAAATCAATACTTATTCATGTACCTCGCCAGATTTTGATGCCAATTTGTCTCGCCCATTATGTTTGCATCTCGTAATTAATACAACTGTTTGATTGAAATATAACCTGGTTGTTGATGCGATAACGTTCCAATTGGTTTAGTATTTCGATTTCAAAGGGAAAATAAGCGTGACCAGATTAAAAGTCGACCATTTCTAAATTTATGCCTTCAACGAGAGAACTGATTATTATTTACATGTATACAAATGGGAAATCATGTTGTAGAACCCAGTGTTGTATTTTTTTTTTTTGGGGTCGGGGTCGGGGGGAGATTCAATACTGACAATTTGATTTAATACGCAAATATACATTCTAATCGCATCCCCTTTAACGTCCTTCTCTTTTACCTTGAGATACAAGCTAGTACTATGGGAAAATATACATTAATCTTCCTCTGTCAGCTCTTTTTGTAAAATCTAGATCATATGCAAGACATCATCTTTTAAGTAACTATAATAACTACTCGAGGACTTAAGTGACCTGACAATAAATTATCTTAAACAGGAAACGATTTTCTCTTTAATGCATAATCTGATTTGTTAGAGATCAGTTGTAAGAGAAACCGAGGTATGTGTTCAAGACACCTTATCCTTCAAAACAGACATTAGTCTTGTGTTGGTTTCACTTAAAGACACATGTATATTTCATGAGCACGTTACAATTATCACTGTAATATAGATCTGGTTAGATATTTCTCCAGAGTCAATTGTAATAGAAACTGAATTATGTCTAATATTATTCTTATAATGTGTAATTCGTCAATTTGGAATGACTAAAATACATTTTCTTGAATGTTATGTAAATCTCATCAGAATACTTGTTCGGAGTCAGTTGTAGGATAAACTAAAATATATCAACAACTCTACAAAATACATTTTACTTTACATGTAATTTGTTTAGTGATATATGTGAATCCCTTGAAAAATGCATTCCTTGAGCACAAAACGATTTTGTCTTTAATATAAATCCAATCTGATATTTTTCTGGAGTCAGCTGCAATGGAGACAAAGTTCATGTCTACATTGCGTACGCTTTCTCTTCAAAGCTGTTCAAATACACCAGTTGTACAACACTGTCTCCTGGTTCCCGCTTGCTTGTTTGCCCGACATTTTGGGGTTATAATTATGCGACATATGTTACCAAGTCTGCAACCTTCGTCGATTGAGAAATTGAAATGTCATTCTATAACTCAGTAACAGTGACCTTATGCTGATCAAAATCTGATATGGAGACAATCTCGTACATAGATCAAAAGAAAAACACCACGTCACAGATTTCATACAATAGTTTCTCAAATTTGCTCTTTATTTACATACCATATTCGTATTCATATATCGTAAGTAATGAAACGGAATGTATAGATCCCCAAAGTCACTGACGTTTCTTTGTAGAGACATTTCTATTTTTGTATACATATATGACACTGTGTCCCTAATAATGTTGCCTGCGTGCATACGCGAACGAAAGAAAAAAAATAATCATATCACCGCGATATCAGTAAACATGTACCTATTTAAAGTGGATGGCCAAAAGACACTACACAGTCATCATGGTTATTATCTCTTTTATGATGTCACAGTGCTCATATTATATCAGAGGTTTTGGATTTGGGCAGAGTGAGTATCTATTGATAGTGTTCGAGAAAATAAAAGCCAGTTCGTGATGTTGTAGCTGTTTAAAATATAGAGAAAAGGTAATCAGAATGAATGGTTAACACATGGGTGTGGCTCATAAGTCTCGTGCACAAAAATGAAAACCCCATGACCCTTATTTGACAAATTAAATTAACAATGCTATACCACTGACATTTGTCATAAAACTTTTACGACAACATACGTGGTAACTTTCAAAGCCCTTGTAAAGTATTATTAATTCTCTACAATTATAATTTCTATCTCTCGCTTTATAAAGATAAATCTTTAAAGATGTATTTTTTTTCAATGTGAAGTTGAAGGTAACAGCATGTGTTTCTTATAAAGTGCATTGAAAAATGTTTATGGGATTATTAAGTGATTTATATGAGGTTATTGCCGTGTATTACCTTTCTCTCACTAATTTTATTGATATTATTGAGTAAATGAAGTTATGAAAGATGTCTCTATCCCAAAAAGAATCCGGGTTACAATGCATTTCCTCATTATTGCAAAGTTTTCCGGTAATGAACGCAGTACTAGCTTACCACAAACTCGACGAGGAAATAAGGTTAGAAAGTGTTGTGTCTTTCGATCAATTTTGGTGTAAAAAGAAGATATCTATGTCTCCCTTTAACGAGTTTATCACAGATTCAGGAATTGTTTTACAGGAAATTAAAAGGTTGTCACTCTCACTTTCATTTTAATTGTAATCCGACTACTCCAGAGAAATAGATGCTCGGAAATGTAAAAGTAGGAAACACAATTTACGATTGATCAAGATTGTGATAAGTAATCTGTTTTTAAAACTTGAGTTGAATTTGGAAGACGTGTCATTGGTTATCTTGTGCTTTCATAAGCAATACAGGAAAAGCAACTTAGTTAACATAGATTCATTTTTCCAATTTTCGTAATTATCTGCAGCAGTTAGCATCGGATTTTTCCTTCAGAGTTTGGCAGATACTAAAATGATTTCAAACCGACTACGTCCCGAATATTGCAGTCTGCATCTTTAATATTATCTGTTTCCCTTGAGCAGTGAAATGAATATCGGCGATACATGAATTGCTTGACGATTTGTAAGGGACTGAATTACTTTAAATAATGAGAGATAGTTTAAATCCCGACAGAAAAAAATGTTATCGAAAAAGTGTAACTTTCATGAGGAATTACATAATTGTATTTAGTAGAGGGGAGTTATATATTTATTTATTTATTTATTCAGTCTTCTTTAAAATACAGGGTAGTCCCTTCAGAGCCGAAAGGCCTGCTTTTCAAGGGATCCCTGTAGGCAAGTGACAAAATACATGGTGAATACAAAGGACGACCGAGGGCTCTTTATTCTAACTACCAGTGTAATATTGTTCTCAAAAGGAGTCCTCCTTTTTAGTTTCCTAACAGAATATGATATTTCCTTGGAGATGATCCTCACATATATTTTCCAGAGTTCTTTCAAGAACACAGTCGCTCTCAACTCCACTGTATTTCCCTCTGCCGTACCTTATCTGGTGTAGCAAGTAGACGACGTGCTTTTCTTAGCATGCCTCGTGTTTTGGCCATACCGTCCCTCATTATCATTGCTGACATAAATATTGAACGGCGCGTGTTTGTTTTGGTGGATTCTGCCATGCACAAGTAGCAGCATACAACATGAGAACCCATGTCCATCAAAATAATACGTCCTTCGCTTCGAGGAGTGACAATCATAGCTAGTCTCGATTCAAGCCACTATCACATTTTGTCCAAAGAAATGTGAATATTTTGAAAATTAGGAGAGATTTTATGTAGACCTACTTTCAAATTAAGAAGAAGTTGAAGATGTTTCTTGTATTATGACTGAATAGTCCTCTTTATTGTTATATATTTAGATTCGGGTAAAATATTTCTTCAAAGTAACTTTAACAATAGCAAGGACGTTTTCAATGTGCATTCACTTGAAAGAGACGGAAGTAAATTTTGTACATTATGATTTATATCAAAGAAAGCTATTAACATTCAATATGTAAAAATTGAAAAGCTTGATTATGCTGTATTAACATTTGCAACCTTTGAGAGAGCGCCAAATCTACTGAAGATGATAAAACATTATACATCTTTAAAATAATGTTAACGAGATGCCATACGAAGTGTGGGATTCATAAGCAATGCATACATTCTGATCATCCGAATACATGAATCTTCCTTGTAAGCATAATACGATCGCAAGGACTTTCCAGAAATGAACCCATGGGCAAGTTCAACGCCTTATTGCATATCTAATAGAAACCATATTATATTGAAATTACGTAATACGTCAGTGTAATGTTCGCACTTTATATAAGATGATAGTCAAGACTAATGAAATTGTCTTGGGTTAATTTTTTGTAAGTCTTTGCGACCGTGTTCATGCAGTATTTATTACAATTACGATGCAACCGCAGAACAGAAACGCCTGGGAGGCAGACTATTTATGGCGGATTCCATGTCCATAAATTATCGACTGGTCCTCTCTCCCTCGTCGCTTTCCCGCCCTGATGGTGTAGAGGGATTTTACGCATCGTCTGCACCAAAGCGCCATATAATATATAATATCAACTCGCGCAAGGCACCTATTCCAATTAGGCTTACGATTTATTGTAACATATACTCACCCCAGATTCCCAAACACTTTCTACATAAATAATCAATGGTTAGATAGAGTTACAGACTGGTTTATTTAAGACAAGCCCATTGGATATACTGTTACAGCACTCGAAAAGTGATTAACATTTGGAAGAGGATGAATTAAGCTATTGTCATCATTTCTTGGAAAGAGAACTTAAAATACACAATTGGTATCCGTTTATCTAACGCCTTTTTATGAGGCTATGAACGCAAGGAATTTGGTGTTTAAAGCAATGCTTAACCTACATGTAGCTTTGTTAATATTCAATTACAGATATAATTCTGAGTGTAACAGGTTCTCTTAGATACATTAATTATAAAATGAATTACTTTGCCAGAAATTAAAGACAATCATTTGTCTAAAATTGCGTCTGAAAATGGAATTTAGATCACGTAGATAACAAATCAATACTGAAAATTAAAATTTCATGTAATATTTATTGGCATTCTAATTTAAGTACATATTTTTTTTTCACTTACGAAATAAAATTCCCTCCTTGCCTGAATCCCAGTTCTAAATTTACATCTTTCTATCTGCTACACTGTAGCCACATGTAGGTTTCACACTGTTTTACGCCTGGTAAGATTTTATATAAAAATCCATATTTGCCTCCAAGCTGCTTGTGTCTGCGGCGCCATAAGGAAAAAAAAATCCCCTCTTTCTCTCTCTCTCTCTGTATTTTCTATATACCTATTTATTAATATATCTACTTATCTATCTATCGACCTATCTATCTACCTGTATGTCTGTCTATCTATCTATCTCGATTAACTTTATGCCCTGTGCTGACATCTCCATGAATAGTATGTTGATGTAAATGGAAAGGAAGTCCTTTGATCATTTCGCATGTGATAAAAAGTGGCACTTTAAAATTGCGCATCTCTCTGCTAACCTTTGAAAGGAGTTTTCTCGGTTGCGGCCATGGCTTGTCGTAAATTGTAAGGCTAATCAGGGTTATAACTTTATATCTTTGAAAGAGAGGTTTTTCAGATTTACTTGTGATATCAAAAGTCATCAAATTAGATATCGTACTCGATATGTATGTAACAAGCCTAATTTATTTGAGGCTTGTTCAGCTTGAATGCTCCACAGGGAGTGGAGAAGATGCATGTGAGGCCAGGCCTCAGTCCGATGACTGAGATAATGGTATATCTGTAAAGCGCTTAGATACATTGTAGATGTATTAGTCGCTATATAAATCCAGAATATCATTAGTTTTTTCAATATTCATTCAACGTGTTTGGATATCCTCATTGTTTAACACATATGACCTAAATAAGTAATCAAACTGCCCTACCAAGTCCAGGACATAGAGCCTTCGAATTCAACCAAGGATTAAGTTCTTAACTACTTTACAAGTGAAACCCTTTCACAATTTACCAGATTCAATTAAAAATAGCCTATACGAATTAAGTTTTTATTATTCAAGATGGCTTTATAGATTAAATTTAACGGATGTTTACATTAGACTGCAAATTACTTTGTTTGTTCTATCCTGATTTCTATGAAAACCAATTCTAACTAATATTATTGTAAGTAACTAATGAATATATTATATATATTAAAGGATCATTAAAAGTAATTTAATTATCTACATCTTGTAAGTTTTGTTGCTATTTGTACTTTTTATTAAATGACCATCCAACCTTAATAATAAAATGGAATTGATAATGAAAATAATTAGTTCGCACGATTAAATCGTAGGAAAAGAGCATTTTTACAATTTTTCAATTTAATAGTCTAATCGTATCGAAATGCATCGTGAAGTTCGATTATTTGTCTATCGCCTTTTGAAAATCAACGCTTAATTCCCAAAGTCCATTCTGTACACACGTATCCATTACGTGTACCATCATATAACGCGTTTAATTTAGCGTACAAAGTTAATAATTACTGTGATGTATATCGTTAACTCTCTTTAAATAATTAACGCCATACCGGACTTTGATTAGCATGATGGAAGACTGAATTATATTTAATTAACCCTCAAATACGTCAATGTGGTGGCATGTAATTTCAATTTTCAATTACCTACTTGTCAGATCGCTCCACAATAACTATTTGTACCATGGGCAACTAGTGACAGCAGTAAAATATTAAAGTAAGTATGTTGAGCATTTGACGGAAAACTGTTATGAAATATTGGAAGGAATATATTTCGTTCAATATCTATATAAAGAAAGATTATTATAATGACATAGACGTAAACAGCTATTGCAGCTACGTATTGCAGCTATAGCTGCGAATACACAGACAGACGTATGAGATCTAGTAAATTTCTAGACCCAAATGAATGATTTTTTTCCCTCTCTAATATGAAAACAATATTCACACAAAATTCAATTGCCGACATTATATTTGTGATCGATGGTGACTCAGCCGATACAGCATCTGGTATAATTTTCACGATCTCTTCATAGGTATTATTAACATCAAGACAATCAATAACAACTGTTGCAAAGTTAGAATTTCCCAATATTTTCCATGTTATGAATAAGGTCGTACTATTCAACACAACAAGTCTAAACCACAACGGCAGATCTTGCCAACTGCATGTTAATTGATTTTGTTTTCATTTACAAATTATTAAAGGTGTATAAATCTTTTTGAAATTACGGGAAGCTTGGTTTATCGTTTAGTGGGATAAATGTAATTATATACTTACTTCTTTTTTGTTGGTTCATTTGTTTTCTTTGACAATGTTGTATGTATATAAGAATATACATCGTTGCTAATTTTAAACATTATTAACGATATATGTTACTCATTGTCTTTAAGGTTCATCTTACTGTTTGTAAAATTGGATTGCTTTACAAGTTATAGATCAAACAAAGGCTAAACAATGTACCCATGCATGCACATGCACAAAACAAGCAACTGAAGCATATTATTGAGATGTTGTGATTGAATTACATTGTAAGAGATACAAGTTTAATGCAATTAAAAATGGCCTTTAGGTGGGTTGATTAAAACAACAAATATGATAATACTGTTAAGATCATATTCATTGAAAGGCATGCACAAACTCACACTTAAATAGAGGAGGTCAGTAGATATTTATGCAGGTGGTTGGGTTGACTATAGCTGAATTTCCATATGTTCTACTAATTTTTGTTTGTTTTGTATCTATAAATTATTCGTGGTTTATCATTGATTGTAAGTTTCTTCTATGAGAATGTTTTATCGATCATTACTCTGGAACCAAAGCTTCCTGTAACGAATCCAAAGCGATGAATTAAACTTGAGAAACACTCCATAGCATTTAATTCATTATACATCATGTTTAGAACATCACGTTAAGTCTGTATAATGGGTAAATCCATACCCATTTGGTTTAATTACACTCTCACTCCCGTGCAACTTATGTGTTAATTATCTAAACAGGACAAAGTTCTCATCTCTATTCTCGAGTGACTTCCTCAACGGAAGGAGATAGCTAGGCTCAATGCGTTTGTTTATATCGTACCATCTTGTTTTTCGTTTTGCTTCTGTTGGGAATCTGTTTTGGATTCACGAAGAATGTTTTAAAGACGCTTTTCAAATCAAAACAAATTTAAAAGGAACTTCAGGTTGTTAAAATCATATTCATATGTTGTACTAATAATGCACACGCGTGAGTGTGTTAGTGAAATTACATTGTTCTGGATAAATTTGCGGTATGTACTAAACTGCTGAGTTTCATTTCATGTTTGCTGTGCCACAACCACAGTATAATACATTTGGTTCAATCCAGGAACTACAGCATGTGGCATGAACTCATTCTACAATTAAAGACCCCCCTTCCCTCCCCGACCCTTTGTTAATTTCTTGACACAAGCTGCAACTTACGCCATCCTTGGTTCAGCTAAGTATACATGTATTATCTTTCTTGCACTCCTTATGTTTAAAGATAAAACTATGAATATGAATTATATAGTAAGCATGGTAAGAGCTATTTAATTTAAAAGCAGTGTCACATTTCTGTTTATAGGTTCCACATATGGTCCTATGTTTGATAGAGTTCATAAAATTCTCTCAGCAACTCCAGTGTCAACAAAGTATACCTGAGTACATAAAACACTGACTCCATACATATTTGCATTTACTCAATCTGTATATGTATTACCAAGTGTGTGATTATGCTGATACTGTGTTCATACTGTGTATCCATTCTAGTGTCAACCGGAAAACAATTTGGGATAATAGGAAATAACAACCACATCCTTAACAGAATACGGCTGATTGTTTCCTTACCCATGCACTTGGTGAAAACGGGAACTAGATTAGTCAATATAATTACAGTCTCCGTCGTTTCCCTATTCTACTCGTTATAGAGTTGACAACAACGATTTTAGTATATTATTGTCAATCCACAAAATTTAACTTGTTCCTGTGTGTGTAGTATAACGCCTTAACTGTGTGTATTGGCAACTTGTATAAGGTTGTTTTATTTTCAACTTGAAACAGCCCAGTTGAATTGTGGACACAATTGGATGTACCCGTACATATAATACGTTTGATTGCCTTTTTCGCAGAAAGATGACATGAATATTCCTCTGTGACCTTTACTGTCGTTACTCTTCAAAACGGCAATAATCAATAAAGCACTGATCCATAGACAGCTGTTTCTGGATGTAGTTTGCTGTTTTGAAGATAAATCCAAGCACTGGGGTATCTGAAATATTCAATATAATACTCTGCCCGTGGTCCTTCAAGATGCAGTTTAGATTATTAAGGAAATCCTTTTCACAATGGAGAGACTTAATATACGCGATATTACTACGCCATATTATAGTTTTGGTAGCTCCTAAACCCTTGCCTGTTTCCATGTGCGGTTGGTTGGTTGGTACTCCGTAGCTATTAGGAGCACTAGAGTATAACACCGTTCAATGTAGAGCATGAAACACCAGCTTCATCTGGAACATGTCAAAAGAGACAGGGGCTTCAGAATACGTCTTTTTACATCGCAATTTTGGGCAATTGACATGTGACAGTCGAGGCGTAAAAGATCTTATTTAAGATTACAGATTTTAATACGTGCTTGTCTAACGGTGATGAATTTCACATGTTGTGAATATGAAAATGAAAACTACATTAAAAAAAACCTATGTATCCTATAGATATATCCTATGTGGGGATACAAAATATATTATTCCTTTTTTTGTGCATATTTTGATCCTTTTTTCTTGCTTTTACACCTGAAAATGTAAAAGACTATACGTCAACATTTCCAAATGGTTTATAATTGTAATACTTTGTATAGAGAGATTTGTAGTCTCATATTTAAAATGGAATGTAAGGTCGTTAATATGTGTGGAGAATTGATCTTGGTAGTCAAATATTCTATAAACAGTGTCGTGTATTTTTTCATTTTGGGGGTTAAGGGGACCGAGTATTTAGAGTTTCTATGTAATGTTTACAATGTGAAATTTGAAGAAAACTGCTCAAATGTTGTTTGAAGAGCCATTCCTTTGAAGGTTTGTAGTTAGGGTGTTCACTGCAAACGTATCCCTCAGTGGTTGGAAAACTTATTTTGATATGAATTTTACTATAGTTAATATGTTACAGTTTATTTATCTTTGCCTACAGTTTCCTGTAACCAATTAGATACTTTTTTGTACATGTCATATCAATCTTGTTGAAAAGAAAGAGAAGTGACTTATCATCAGAATTACTTTGTGCAAATAAAATATACAGATATCTATGAATTCTATGAATTCCTTGGACACTTTTAGCGTACGTTGTACAAGTTGTTTTGATTTGATCCTGATGTTTGCATAAGACATTATTAAAGAATCATTTACCAACATTATGTTGAGAAAACATTGTGAGCTTGAAGAATATGTCTCTAAAATACATCGCATCGTTACTTTTTACTAAATTACACTTGGGGGATTATGAATGTGTTTCCCTGCGAAATGATTATTGAAGTATACGGTTTGGGGAAATTATGTTAAATGATAATAAATGCTACCTATTAATTTTTTTCTTATGTCACCCCGGGGAAAATGTAATTTTTGTGGTAATTTAAGCATTGGTATCTAGGCAATTAGGTGAGCACCATTTTCATGATGGAATCACAGCTTCTATGCTTCTGTAGTATACGTATATCTGATTGCTACGGAATGCAAAATCTGTATTTAAAAAAAAAAGTGTTTCGGAACAAAGTCCTCTGAAAAAAAACATGAAGTCTAAGAAATTAAATGTGATGGTGTTCAGCAATAACAATAAATGTCGCAAGCACAACAAAAATTATTACTGAAGCCTTTAACTACTAACTGCTACGATCCCATCTATTTTTTCAGTCTCGTTTAGTTTTATTATCTTAATACATCGTGGGAGTAGAAATCTGCACTCATTGTACTTCAAGATTGATTACATTACCTTTTTGAGAGTCATATACATTGACATTTTCAATCTATATAGAGAATACAATCAATTTCAAATGGAGTAGTAAAGCGATGTGGTATATACAGTGGGCCTACCTCTCAACGCGTGCGCGGTTATTTCCACAATACATCTACATCAATGTCTAAGATGAAAACGAGTGGAAGAGTGAGAGAGAGAGAGAGAGAGAGAGAGAGAGTAGAATAAATGAGTAATATATAGAATGGGAGAGGGAGAGAGAGAGAGAAAGAGAGAGAGAGAGAGAGAGAGAGGGAGGGAGAGTGATATCGAGGATATAGAGGAGAGAAATATCCCTTCAAAAAGAGGAAAGTGTACCGAGGTGAGATTCAGAAGAGAAAAGCCAATCATTATTATGATAAAATGTAAACAGGGAACCAAATAGCAGATGGGCTAAGTAAATAGAACAAATGCCGGTACGGGGATAGGAAATTAGATTTGTGGGTGCTGTTTAGAGGGGTGTATACATGTATGATAAAATAATTTAGAGGCTCGGTAACGCATACATATGATTCTTTAGCAAAATGTAATGGATAGAGAAGTGTATGAAACAGAAACATCTACAAAAATAAACACAGAAATAAGGAACAACAAGGGGAGGGGAAAAGAACGAACGAGAGAATGTCATAATATATATATATATATGGGAACGAAGAGCATAAGTATTAACATCATTCGACTAGCAAATAACCAAGAAACACATAAACTACGGTATACGCATGGCAGAGTAACACATCAGAAAAACTAAGCAATATATAATTTCACTTATGGGGCGATGCAAGAAAGTTGCGATTGATTGCAAGTTGCAAATTTTGCAACTGATATTTGCAATCGATTGCAACTCAACTTTCTTGCAACGCCCCATTGGACTGATAACAGACATAGGAAGGAGCAAAATAGTCTCAGGATGTGTGCGTGAGTGTGCGCGGTGCGATTATGTGTGGAAAAAAGGAGAGATAAAAGGAAATGTAGTTTGTGAGAATGAAAGAAAGAAAGAATGACACACAGACATGACAGAGAATAAGATTCAGATATAGACAAAGAGCATTCACAGGTACATTGCACTGTGACGTCAATTTGCCTAACGTTTTTTTTCTCCACCGACTTCGCCTCCATCTCACCAAATAGCCTGTCTATTCATATATTCCTTGTGAATTATATTCTCAATGCATCAATTCATTTCAATAGAGGCTATCTGCGTCATGTTTATTGGATAGCTTCTAGGGAATGACAACAGGTTGAAACTACATTAGTGGCATAGCGCGCGCGTAAGAATATAGGCATGATACGAGGAATGGTAATGCCTGTTGCATGCCTGACGGAGAACTACGTCAGTGACTAGCGCGACCTTTGACGCACCTTTTATGAGTGATATTTTACAAAAAGTGAATGCCCAATGAACAGTGCAAGATTGTTTTATATAACTGGCCTATTATGCATTCATTGTATTCACGTGTTTGATCAGCGCGGGTAGTAACGCAAAGTAAATGACGCCTTGGGTGCAGTAGGCAATGCTTTTGGTTTGACGTACACATTGAGACATAACGGTACAAAATTATTGCACTAGTAAAGAATGCAAAATTGAATCTTTTTGTATTAACAATATAAACCATATCCCCCTTGAATGAGAACATGTTTACGTTCTTTGATTCACTTCAGCACCCTTGTTAGTCCAAGGTCTGAATATAGGATGCAACTCATATCAGTTAAAGCCCCTCTAAAGTGTTGGGATCCCCTAAAATTCGATTGCAAAATTATACTGAAATTGTATCGTAATGTGAAACTGAAAGAGGATGTCATTTAGGACACATTTCTGCAAGGATTTTCAAAACAAATGTGTTTGAAGTCGAATGTTGATGAAAGAGTACAAAATTTAGGTTTTCTGCGTACAACAGAGAAAACCCAAATTATGTATTCTTTTATAAATATTTGTCTTCAAACACACTTTTTTTGAGGGGAAATCTTTGCAGAACTGTGTCTCAAATGACATCCTCTTTCACATTATGATACAATTTAAGTGAAATTTTGCCATCACATTTTTGGCGAATTTGGGGCTCCCAACACTTTAAAGGGGCTTTCAGTTAAGGTTAAAAAGATTTCTCCTCTTACCGCTATTGAAACCATTATATTTGTGTTAATCGTTCTATCCCAAAACCTCAGATGACTCCTCCCATTTGGTAATTATTTTAAGATAGCGACTCGTAAAAAAAACTCACTTTACTCAGTGACAGTTTGACTCCTCCTTATACATGTATAGACTTAAAACACTACCTTCTTAATTGTTGAGTTTTTATGCGATGAAAAGGATTTGTAATAATCATTTTAAACAATAACCATAAGAAAACAAATAAAAGCATCACATATAGATCGGATAATGTTTAAATAAAATAAACAGACTGGAATAACACGCTACATACAACTATAGTACATGAAATAGTTAAGATAGGAGGGCTGCGGCGCATGAAGCAGAAAGCTTTCTTATCCTGGCCTGCAGCCAGTTCATGTGTATGAATTATTCATCTTCAAATGCATGAAAATACATGGGAACATTAATTTTTTGACTTCTGAGTGCCAGAAGATGTAATGAAAAGCGATTTTCCCCCTTCGTTTTGACGTCAATAAGGCAACCACATTGTCATGGTGCCTAAACGCTTGTAATTATATACAAGATTTCTATTCAACGTTACTTCCCGGCCTGCAGCCCTTAGGTGGATTGTTACAACTACTCTTTACGATTTTGATGTTAAAAGTTCACGTGGATGCATTATTTACATCTTCAAATGCATGAAAATACATAAGAAAATTAGTTTTTTTTAACTAAATAGTGCCAGAAGATGTAATAAAAAATGATTTCCCCTTCGTTTTAACGTCAATTAGGCAACCACAATGCCATGGCGCCAAAATGCTTGTAAATAATCTACAAAATTATGTTCTATTTCCCCCCAAAAATGAATGTTAAAAAGGGTCCTTTGAATGGTTTAGGTTTCGAATACTTCAAATTTATCACCAACACAGAGCCCATTTGGGGATCTTTGCGAGGACTGCATTTCAATTATAGACGTGACACCTTTACATTTCAACCTATCTTGACATGCGTGATAAGAACTTGAAAGACGGTCTAGAGTAACCACAGTGGAATTTCGAGGAGCACAGGGAGGGTTAAACTGTCTGCCTAAGGAATGGATTATGCTCATCTTGGTAATATCTAATTCGTAACGTCAAACCTCGAAAGGAAGTCAACATGCAATGAGTTTAACCCTTTGAATGCGGCTCGGGCAATATAAAGAAGAATATATTCAACAAGGTCTATTTTTAAAAGAAATACTGTTTGTTCTAATATAAATGATTCAAAATTAACGCGATGGAAAGCGCAGTTGTATTTTTTTCTTCAATATAGCTGAAAATGGCTGAAATTTGAAATCTCTCTTTGTATCTTTGGTAACACCATTGTAAGATACTGATTACGGGGAAAATACGAACAAACAAACATTCCATGTTGCCCAGAAAACGTGTATAATGCTATACACACACTTAGTTTTCTTTTCAACTACTTATTCTTGAATTCGTTCGACTCTGTATCGGTTGATTCATTACCACAATGATTATTATACATCTAGAATCACACATTAGAAGTGTTGACTGATTTCTGTATTACATGAACACGGATGAAATCAATGCATACGGTAAGACATGGGATAATATGCACAAAAGGGACAAATGAATGAACCAAATAGGGAAGATAGGCATGTTCATGCTAGACAGGAGAAATATATCATGTATATGAGGAAAGGGAGAGCGAGACGTTGAGTAAGGAATAGAGAGATATGGACAAAGATAAATAAACGAGGAGAGATATAACAAGAGGGGGGAGAGAGAGAGAGACAGAGATAGAGAGAGAGAGAGAGAGAGAGAGAGAGATAGAGAGAGGGGGGAGGAGAGTTAAGCTAGAATGTTCGATGCTCAGTATTAAAATTGAGGTAGACTATTCAATTGGCAGTTTCTTCAACAATCTGCGGTTAATTGGTAACCAATGAAACGAAATTGATCCGGATAACATTCGCACCAACCAAGATGTAGGCAAGAACATAACTCAAGTCTACTTCTCGCAATATTGGGTGTCTAATAAAAATGAAAAATTACTCTTCAAAATTGAATCAGAAATCGTATTTGTTTTTGTATGGAATGAAAGATGCAACAATGGTCATGTACTATTTCGGGAGGGAAGACCTACTGGTCATAGTAATCTTGAATTGCTTTTTCTCTTCCAGGCAGCTAGGGGGAGCAACCTTGCGAATGAATAAGTATTCACTGTGTTCTTTTAATTTGTTATAATTACGTCTTCTGACGAGCTAGACGGAAGACACAACAGCGAAGTTCATGAGCTAGACACAACAAGTCACGCCTCAGCGACGACAACAACAACACATCGCAGCGATGACGTCAGCGGACTCTCCAAGAAACACCGTCAATCGGACATTTCCGATTTTCTTCGATCAAAGCCGTCCCCGCATAGAGAAAATGAGAATGACCACAAAGATACGACTTCTGAAGAAAGTTACAGTGAAGGAGAACAGGCTTCAGCACCTAAATCTCCAACACCGAAAAAGGAACAACACAGAAAGAGATCAGAAAGAAACAAAGGAAAGAAACGAAAATAAGAGACAAATATTCAATCTGAACATGGACGAACGGAAACAAAACACTAACTTTTTATCCCTCAATGTTAGAGGGATTAGGGACAAAGTAAAGCGAAAGAAAATATTTTTATGGATACAACATCAGAAATCTGATATTGTCTTGCTCCAAGAAACGTTTTTGACATCAGATTTGGAAATTGTAATGAAAGCAGAATTAAATTATCACTGCTTCTTTAACCATGGTACAAACCATTCAAAGGGTGTAGTCATCCTTATACGTAAAAATAAATACAGTGAACCACTTGAGCAATTCATACATTTTAATGGGAGAGCAGTGGCCGTACGGTTGAAATGTGAGCAAATTTCTTATTTCATTTTGAATGTTTATGCACCTACCAAGCGTAATGAAAAGGAAACATTTTTAGAACCTATTTCAATGGTTGCAACAGGTGAAACATGTAAATGATGTTTTGGTACTCGGGGGAGACTGGAATTGTGTGCAGAATGCCCAGCTAGATACTCGTGGTATGTCATATGTATATAAACAAGTTCAGTGGTTTAATAGATTGATAAAGCGTTTCAATTTGATTGATGTTTGGCGGAGAGTGTTTCCATTTAGAAAACAATACACTTGGCGTCAATTATCATTGAAGATCTTTTCTCGTCTTGACTATTGGCTGGTAACAGATTCACTTCTATCTTATATGCAAACAACTGAAATAAAACCAGTTCCAAAGTGTGATCATTGTGCAATTACCCTTAGGTTAATGACGTGTAATACCGCCAAAGGTGGTGGATTATGGAAAATGAATAATTCACTCTTAAAGGATCCTGATTACAAGGTGAATATAAAACAGTTGATTCGTAAGATCAAATTAGAAAGTGCAGATATGAATGCACAAATGAAATGGGACATGTGCAAAATTAGAATTAAAGAATATACTATGAAATATTCAAAAATAAACAAATGCAAAATAAAAAAACCTTTCAACAATTACAAGATGAATTTATCAAAGTTAGTAATAAAATTGATGAAGAGCCATCCGAAGAAAACGTAAAAACATTGCAAAAAATCAGAATGAAATTAGACAAATGGCTAACATATAAATGTAGAGGAGCATTCGTTAGGTCAAGACAAAAATGGATGGAATGTGGTGAGAAATCAACGAAATACTTTCTTCAAAGTGAAAAAAGAAACGGAAAAAGGAAAGAAATAGATTGTATAAAGAAGAATGCAAAACATATCACTAACCAAGAAACTATACTTAGAGAAATTGTAAAGTACTATGAATGTTTGTACTCTAAAAAGCTCGATGGAGCTAAACTGTCTGAAATTGATAATTATTTAGCTTCAATCGAACTTCCAACTTTAACGGAAGATGAAGCAATGTCATGTGAAGGACTGGTTACTGAAGAAGAATGTCGGCAGGCTATTGTATCCATGAAAAACAACAAGTCACCTGGCAGTGATGGTTTATCTGTGGAATTTTTAAAATGTTTTTGGGACGACGTAAAATATCTGTTAATAGACTGTATAAATGAGGGTTTTCAACAAAAGACACTATCTGAATCACAAAGATTAGCTATTCTAACTTTGTTATATAAGAAAGGGATAAACAGAGTTTGGACAATTGGAGACCAATATCATTACTGAACACTGACTACAAGATCTTAGCGAAGGTGTTATGTAAAAGACTGAAAATGTTATATGTAAATTGGTATCCTTTGATCAAACAGGATATTTGAAACAACGCTCTGCTATGCAAAATTTACGTTTAGTTCAAGATATTATTGAATATTGTAAATCCTGTCATTTGCCGGGTATATTTCTTTTCTTGATTTTAAAAAAGCGTTTGATGTAGTTAATCACGATTTTCTGTTTCAATTATTAAATAAGCTCAAGTTCAAAGAATCATTCATTGGTTGGATCAAAGCAATTTATGCTAATGCGATAGGAAGTGTGATAAACAATGGTTGGGTTTCTCAAAAATTTGAAATAAGACGAGGAATAAGGCAAGGCTGTCCGCTTTCTGCGTTACTATTCATCCTTGTTGTTGAAGTCATGGCCTTAAAAATCAAACAAAATAATGAAATACATGGTATCACGGTCGTCTCTGCAAATAACGGTATGTCGAAAGTTTTAAAATATCACAATTAGCTGATGACGCTGTCCTTTTTCTTAATTCCATTGAATCTGCTAACATTTCACTTGAAGAAGTCAGAAGGTTCGGACATTTTGCTGGGCCAAGCTTAAATGTTATGAAAACAAATGCAATAACAACGACACCTCAAATAGAATTTATAAAAGAATTAAAATGGAATGATAATCCAGTCAAGTATTTAGGTATATACCTAACTAGAAATAAAAAGAATGTGATCGGCTGAACTGGTCTGTGAAACTTGAAAAAGTTAAATCGATCCTAAATTTCTGGAAGATGAGAAATTTAACCATTTATGGTAAAGTTGTTATAATTAAATCACTTATAATTTCACAATTTGTGTATGTTGCTTCAGTATTACCCATTCCTCAAAAACTAATTGTTGACTTGAACAAATTGATTTATAATTTCCTTTGGAATTCAAAAGAGACAAGATAAAGAGATCAGTCTTAATAAATACAACTGAAAATGCAGGCCTAGGTATGATAGATTTGCATTCCAAGTTCAAATCCCTGCATTTAGCATGGTTATCAAAGTTCTTTGAAAATAACCAAGATACACCATGGAAATTTATGTTTAAATTCTGGATTGAAAAAATATGTCCGTTGTCTCTGATTTTAAAATCAATTGTTCTCGCAAAGATATGTTGATTCTATGTTCAAAACACAATCTACCTGAGTTTTATGTTAATTGTCTCGTATGCTGGAGCGAACTTAAGTATATTGACATTTTGCATGTTGAAGATGTTAGAAATGAAGTGTTATGGTACAACAGTAACATAAAATTTGACAATAGAACCCTTTTTTTAAAGAATGGTTTACAAATGGTATTGTACTAGTTGATGATATTGTAGAAAATCGACATTTTAAGACACGAGATCATATCTGTAATATACTTGGTTCGAATTCCTTATTGGTTGACTTTATGTATACGAAGCTAAAAAAGGCGATCCCTAAAGTTTGGATAAAACGAATTCATGAAGTCAACCAGCATGACGATGACGATAGAGGTACTAAACAACATTATGACAATGATTTCTGCGAAATCAAAACGGGTGATGTCATTAGACTGTCAACAATGAAATCGAAACATTTCTATGGTTTAATGAGTGAGCTCAGGAAAAGTGATCTAGCTGTATTAACACACTGGGAAGAAAAATTCAACCTTCCAATTGATTTTGAATGGAAAGAGATACTGAAATTTAAATTTAAAACAATAAAAAACAATAAAGTAAAGCAAGTAAATTTTAAAACACTTCATCGAATTTTACCGTTCAGATATAATTTATGTAAATGGAAAATTTTAAATGTAAATTTATGTGCCTTTTGCAAAACAACTGAATCGTTTGCTCATGTTCTTTAGAATGCCCCAAAGTAGTATTATTCTGGAAACGTGTTGTTGCATTTATTCGTTATAACTTCAAAGAAACACTGATAATAAACGAAAAATACCTGATTGTTGGTGGAGATTCTAACTGTTCCAACACTAAAGATATAGATGTAATTATTACATATGCACAATATGCAATTTACAAAATGTATATGTTAAACTACTTTCAAGGAAAACATACAACAGTCTTGCAATATGGCATGTTTTTAAAAATGAACTGTGTTTGGATAACATTTCAGATGTTATATCAAACGCCCTTCAATATTATAGTCCTTGATTTTATCTGATTGTAAAGATTTTAAGATTTGAGGTGTAAAGTGAATGTATATTTCTGTTTGAATTATTTGTTGTTAAATGTATTTTATAACCGAATAAATACCTCTGAAGAGGAAAAGAAAAAAAAAAAAAAATAATTACGTCTTCACTTGATGTATATTACATGTATTACTTGTATGAAATTGCCAAATAATAATAATAATAATACAAACTTTCAAGCCTTATTTCCCAATGATAACAATTCTCAAATGAATTGACAAGGGTCACTTTGCAAATTCTCAAAAATGTAGCCAAGTATCAGTGAAACTCCGTTTCTCTATAACGTTTAAAAATGCTACGTTCTACAAACATTTTATCATTTCTATTTGTCTTAAATCCATGTTGAAATTCAATAAGTCCTGAAGATATCATGCTTACACATGCGTACCACGGTTAATTGATAACATTGATTATGGTTACACTTTCTTGGAATATCCAAAATTAATTGCCCCCTTTCAGGTCCGTAGAACACTCTTTTTCTTCAGTTTGAATGCTACAACCATCGAGACTACGTGAAGATTATGAATATACATTCTTATAATATTCGTTAAATGTGAAGTCTTGTATGCCTAATTTCTTTCAATGCGACTCCAAGGGACGGATCGGGGGTGAAAATAGATACGAAAGTAATTGAAAGAACGCCGGGCGAAAGATTTGTTGATGCAAGCTATTTTTTCCGCCTCGTCGTCGCCGTTTGGCGCCCTTGAAATTCCCATGCATGTCATTCCACATCCAGCTTTTTTGCTGCTATTGTTTTGTTATAAAAAGAGAAACCCGTTACAATATAACGCATTTATATATATTCATACGACTACTAAGTGCTGATATTATACTACTACTTCCACTACTATATAGTACCACTACTGCTACTATATTACTACTACTACTACTACTACTACTACTACTACTACTACTACTACTACTACCACTACTACTGCTACTACTATAACTACTACCAGAGGCCATCCGGCCACCCTTCCGGGGGCACAGTGCCCCCACATTATTTCAGGTACCCCTAAAGTGCCCTTTTTCTTTGTAAGAAGTGCCCCCTACCCTTATTATAAGTAACCCTTTATTTTGACACGTGCTCCTTTTCCTTGTAATTATTGCCCTTTTTCCTCCTGATAAAATGTCCCTCTACAAAAATATTAAAAACCTACTCCTACTACTTTTACTACTACTACTAGCCTACTACTAGTACTACTACTACTACTACTACTACTACTACTACTACTACTACTACTACTACTACTACTACTTCTACTACTACTACTACTACTAATAATAATAATGATAATAATAATACAATCACTACAACAACAACTACTTCTACTACTTCTACTACTTACCACCTGTTACTACTACAACTAATGTGCTTCTACTTCTATTTCTAATAACTTTATAAATGCAGTTTACTTCGTCAACTTTTCTTTCTCTCCATCCACCTTCTCTATCCATTTCACCTTCTTCCTCATTGACCCTCAATCAATCGCCTCCGTCTCTCTTAACCACCACTCTCTCTCTCTTTCTCTTTCTCTCTCTCCCTCATACTCTCTCAAACTATCTGTCTTTCTATCTTTTTCGAATGACTGAAGTTATGACACTATGTCCTCGAAGATCCGAAAATCAACGTTACTTTAAAAAAAACACAGCCATTTTCACAAGTCATCGCACGGAAGAAAGGAGATCATGCATGCGTAATAGGCCACACGCCGGCCAGACAGGGCAGGGGGACGACTAGGGCTGTTCCCTACCCCCCCCCCACCCCCACCCCCTCCCGTCGTGTTCAGTCTAGCAACATTTATCGTTGAACTATTGTATTGAAGACATTATAGCTATACAATACGTATTCTCTTAGTCTGAGCATCATTTAACAAAATAGCGTTTCTCGAACGGATGTATATGAGCATCGTTTTGAACGAATACTCGATAAAGCATGCAGGGTTCACCTCTCATGTGAACGTCGTATGGACGAAAACTGTATAACCAGCCGGGTCTTACCTGAACAATTATCATGTGACATAAGTTAATCCTCAACGTTTTGGTTTCAAATAATTTGAATCGCTATGCGATCATTGGACAGTTTTTTTCACGTGTAAACGCCCTCGTCGCTTTCTGATGATTCATTATACTCCGTTTCTTTGTACAAGTTTCGTATAAATTTGCTTGAGTGTGAACAGGTCAATAGATACAAATGTTGTGTTTTCACTTTCCAGACAAGTCGAGGTATTGATTTCATCCACTTAGCGTGGGATGAAAAAAGAAAATTCTTGTGGAGAAAGAGAAGAATAATCATTTGAAAGGATGGCGGCTGAACATGCTGAATATTCCTCGAATTCCAGGTCTTTGATCGGCAAGGGCGGTGGGCATTTTATCTATTAAAACGAACAAAAAGACATCGACGTTTCAAGACGAGGTACATTCAAGGAATACATGAAGTAGCTTGATGAAGTACAAAGTATTACAAATTACCTATAATGATAACAATTATACATACATTTCTAGATAAAGCTCTCATATCTGTCCTACATTGCTCCCAAGCTTTATCACATATCTTTTATAGCTTATTGTATCTCTAGACAAAACATATTGAAACATTTGGTTTGTGATTGATGCAGTCTCAACCATCTCTTAGGCTTATTTGTATTCCTCTTCAGGCAACAGCAGCACGTAAAGGTATATTTCATTTATTCTTTTCAGCCTGTCTAACATTATAATTTATCACCTTTAGACATAAATGTTACTGTGTTTTTGTTTGATCAAGAAGTTACCATAGAGCACCATGAAAACTCCATGGTCTGATTACAACAAGTATACCGGATGGAAATATTTGTTTTCATTTGAACATATTGAATTCATTATCACAATCTCAGTTACTTTATACATTTTCCTTTCACTGTTTATGTTGCAATTTTACAATCAACATTACAAACAGATAATACAGAACAGACAAAATATGATAGCATCGCTGAAAATAAGTCATATCATTGCATGAATAATAGAAAGGTGATATAAAGCTTGATCATAAACAAATCCTCAATCTAATTAACAGGGTGGTATAAATAAATCATATACACGATCGTATCTGACGCCCGTTGTTGGCAGAAAATACAACGCATACTTTATTATTCATTGCTTGAGAATCACAACTCTGTTTCTTTGATAAATGCGTGTATAAAAGTATTAATAAAGGGGTCTTCACCATAGGCCTACTGTGTAAAATACATTATGCTTGATATGTAATTCAAGCAATTCTAATGAAAGCCACAACGTACGTCAGATCTACGTTGCCTCGCCTGTATGATTCAATTCCATTCAATTCATTTATTTTCCGTTTTAAAACAATATGAACACAATGTGAAAATACAGCAATAAAATCACAATACAAAATGGTGGGATATCCTTATATTAAGCAAATTACTTGTGGGCCGGGTCCCAGTTTTACAGAATGAAAGTTAACAATAATACATAGGATCAGAGTAACTATGTTTAACAAAATTATAATACAGTACTAACCAACAATAATACACAAAATCAAGACGTACAGCATTTGTATATCATTCACATAAAGAACATAGGCATACTAGACACATACACACATACATACAATGAAGAGAATTAGACTGATGCTACGGTCACAAAGGTCCGTACGAACGATAATTTCGTACGAATCTCCCTGTTTTTCCATTGTCTTCCCGAATTTCCATTGCCGTACGGCGTTCGTAGCAGTTCGTAATGGCATTTGTGACCGAGGCTAAAGGCGATGATAAGGCAAGAAAGGAGGTTTGAAAGAGAGTTAGTAGAGAGAGAGAGAGAGAGAGAGAGAAGAGAGAGAGAGAGAAAAGAAAGAGAGAGGGGGAGGATATACAAGGGAATGAAAATACACCGTGGTAGAGAAAAAGGAATTAAGATGATAAAGAAAGAATGAAAGAAAAAACAGAGAGGGGAGGGGATAGAGAAAGGGAGGGCATGAGATTTTAATTTTTAAAGTTTAAAGTTGGGTACAAAATGATATTTTGTATATCTACTCAGCATGCATTGACAATACCAAACTCTTTAAAGCCCACTGTACTACTCTCTATATAGAAAACAATGCCTAAGCGGTGCCTGTTGGTCCCCCATGATCCTCTTTTTCTTTTTTAATTTGAGAGCTGAGCTGAACTAGTGCAGAGGGGCTATAAAACTTTTCCATTTGCAGAAAACCTTAAATTTTGAGAGAGTGTATGCACTTCTTTTTTCTTCACATCGCATTAAACTATTAGACTTGAACATGATAACTGCAGTGTCTATCCATGTATATATCATAGGGTTAATCCAAACCACAATGCCAAGCCTACACAGATCTGTTCATTTTACAAATGTTAATACGAGCAAACGACAACAAATAAGGATAGTGACGTAGCTGACAGACGTACATACATCATGTTCACGTTATTCTTTCGCTTCTACAAGATCTAACTGAAAATCAAAGAACAAAATTCTATCACGTTGCCTTCTTATCAATTGTCAACTGGGTATTTAGGCCCAGAGTTGCCCTCAGCAAGCAGCAGTGGCGATGTCATTCATATTATAATGCTATGTGTTATCTGTATTTCTTATTGTTATCATAGCTAGATCTTTCAGCCTCGGGTAATACGTGCCTGATCTTTTAAAAGCGATCTTGAATTCTTGTGACGACGAGAAATAGAATTCTCGCATAATGATGTGGCACAGTTTTATTGTAAAGTGATAAAGACTCTATAACTTAGGCATGAACAAATTCGATGCAAAACGTACAGTGCAAAAGAAAAGAGATTAATAGCATACGTCGTCCCATTATGTTCATATGCGTGATCATGGTACATTTTCGATGTATTAGATTTAATTTGTAACACGTTTATGCTTGTCCTAACAATGTATGAATATTCATTGCCAATGTCTTCTCAGATTCTTCTTCATATAGCGAAATACTTGACAATGTTGACTCTATTCGTTTGTTACAAAGATAAAATTTTCTATCAAAGTGAGTCGTCATTCAAATATTGAAAAAGGAAATCATCGTACATCTGTAGTATTCTCTATTATATCATTACCCTGTCCGGGAACTGATCTCAGCTCTCAAGTCTCAAGGGATGTTTTCATGATCAAGGTCCTCTTTGATTACATTCATATCATTCCTTGTTGGTTTCCGATTTGCAAAGATAATGCACATGAGGCATTAAGCCCTTCCCGGTTCTTTTGAAATGCGTCAAAGAAAATCTTATCATAAAGAAAAATCTTCTCTTAATTTCCCCAGAGACAACGATAGTGACAATTAAATTACCCACATCTTCACACAGATGCATACAGTTTCTGATTTTGAAGCAAACGAGAAAAAAATCTCAATTATTGGTTCAGTGTTTGGTTTCATCACCAGTACTAGATTTATATAATTTTTGGATTTTATATTTTCATTTTTTAAATTTTTCTGCTGGGAAATCAAGGATCATATAAAATCAACTTTTGATAGTCTAACACACAAAACAAAACAAATAAACAAACAAAACAAATAAACAAACAAAATAAATAAACAAACAAAACAAACAATCAAAAACGGAAAGTGGAGGCCCTGCCCTAAAGACAAAGAAATGCAAACGTGATGAGAAGAATTAGATATTGTCGAAAAGGTAAAAGAGACAACAAAAAAAAATACAATCAGAGGGGAGAAGTAGGAGAAAATAATTCATACATGGCTTACACTTTTTGATTTATGTTTTTCGATTACAATTTCTTTTCACGGCAATGCCTATTATTCGAGGAAAAAAAAATCCAGATTTAGATCAACTTATCAACTATTCATAAGATATTAGGCATGTATGTCAAAACAAATCCGAATTCTATCGAGTACGATCTCCATATGGTAATGATTTTACAAAATTTTCATTTCGCTACAATATTCACTTAATTTTTTTTTCTCCAGCGCATGTCCATGAAGCAACGTGATCGTGAGGCGGCGATGCTAATAAGGCGAATTAAAGTTTCAGTGTTGGCGGGAAAAGAAGGAGGATTGCAGGAGGGGGGAAAACGATGCGTGCAAACCAGCTCTTAGAACAGATACAGTCTTTGGCATCGTATTGACCTGATTAATATACAGTAGGCACGCACAAAAGCAAGTATTCCCCACTCTGCTTTTCATGTCACCGATATTAAAGCAATGAGACCCATCGGCCATCCCAATATTCTATTTTCAGCTGGCGCGCGCAGAAGCTGACACAAACTCTCTGTTTTGAGGCGATCATTTTCTAATGGAATACGACGTCTATGTTGTCGGCAAACCATTCTCGCAAACGATCACTGTATTAATATGAAGAGCCGCGCTTCCATCTGTCTCTGCGAGGCGAGGTTTTTTATCATGTTTATAGCAGACGTTTAAGATGCTCTTTTCAAGCCCGTGCACCCTGGCACATTCATCATACATTATTCTGATAATCGGAGACTGTGACTATGGTGACGCATATATTACACTGCGTACATGATTATCACGTACATTGACATATGGCATAAAGGTCATATGAAGTTCTGTGCAAGTATTACAATATCATCGGGAGATATGAAAGGGATTCTTTTCGACTTGTCAATATAGGCATCTACTAATAGGCCATTCAATTAAATCAATTGTAATTCCTGACAGGGGATGAGAACATCCTTACAAAAATACACTTGAAAGCTGATTAACCAGCCTATTAATATCGTTAATCCATTTCGTAGGAACTTACTTCGCATCCATGCATTGAAAACATACTTTTGCTATTAATCAAAACATAATTATGACAAATTGATAGGGATGGCTTATCGATACTGTTCATCAGTTTCAACTAATCTATACCCTATACGTCCAAAGGGCGATTATGCAGCCTTGCTAGCACAACAAATTGCTGCGTATTTTTACCACTGGCATTCAAGATTGTGATAACTAGACACTACACGTAATTTGTTGTTTAATAGTACAAATCAATCCGGGCATAAATATTCATGAAACTATTTGACACACCACATCTGAACTCGTCAGTTTATAGAATTGGACAAATATGCTTGCTTTCTTCGTATTACTTTGTTTTGTACAAACGAGCGGTCAACTATGTAGTCTAGAGCTCTGATATATCAAATGTTGTCTTGAGTCGGTCCTCGTATGGATTGTTAGCCGACGCTATATAGCAGCATTCTAAAGTACGTGTAAATGTACTTGAAATATACGGGACTATGGGGTTTTCATGTAGAATTTAATACCATTCCGGTATTCACCGACAACAGATGTTACAGGTCACTATAGGAGTATTATTCACTTTAACAACAGTCTAGTGTTATGTAATGCACTGCACTCTCCACCAAATCACCCCAAGGAAAGCTCTACATCATAAATTCCCTACACCCCGACGACTAGCTCTACGAGAGACAGTGGCTATTTCTTGATGGAAATCCAGTTCGCTGTGTTCGAGACTTGTACACAAATTAATGGTATTTCCACCACCACCGGTGTCAGAGAATTATGACATATTGCACATGGAAACTGCCGAATGTCTTTTAACGATTTTTAATTCAATAAACATTTATTTCCTTTTTCAAATATAAATGAACATGTCATGAAATATATATTTACAATGTATGAAAGTACAGGGCCTGTGGTGGGGTCGCCATAAGAAAACAAATACCTATTTAAATAAAGAGAGTGGAAAAAATGGAAATTAAAACAAACGATGCTGAAAAAGACTTAAACCACTGTAATAACATGTGCTAAAATACAAAAATTACATTTTTATAGCACGAGTAATGTTTGGAGTGAAGATCGTGTTTTAAAGAATCATTTAAATTGTGCCAGAGTTTGGAATTCATACGTTCATATATTCAAGATCTGATGATGGTAAAAACTGATGCTTGAAAATGTATCTTGAGTATCTCTCTCTCTCTCTCTCTCTCTGAAAGGTTACCACTAGGCTAATAGCAGTTTCGAAATTATGTGCTTAGGTTATAATGTATACATTGGCAATGTTTCTAAACTTCCTTGTGAACTTGAGTACATTGGTATGCTAACAATTGCCAAAACCAGCATGATAGTTGTTATGGCCCTTCAAAACACAATACGGAAACGGATGAAAGATAGCGTCATAGATTGGGACATTTAGGAAGAGATTTGAACAAAAAGAGAGAAAAAAGGAGAAATATAGGAAATATAAGGGGAGAATGAGAAGGAGAGAGAGAGAGAGAGAGAGAGAGAGAGGCATAGGCATGTAGCATCTGGACACAGAGAAACATGAGAGACAGGAGAGAGGGAGAGGGAGGGAGAGAGGGAGGGAGAGAGAAAGAGAGAGAGGGAGAGAGAGAGAGTGGTTGCCATTCACAATACTAAAAAGTAGGAACCTGGATAGTGCTTGAGAATGAGAGGGGTGCACAAAGAAGTGCGCGTATGAGAGAAAGAGAGAGAGAGAGAGAGAGAGGGGAGAAAGAGAGAGAAAGAGAGAGAGAGAGACATAAATAAATTAAGAACGGGAGAAGAGACATAATTTATGAAAATTTAGAGCAACTTCAAATGAAAAGAGCGTGAAGAAGGAAGGATGTTTAGCGTCATCCGGCCAAACTACCATAATGGTCTGCCCACGCATATATACATGTAGATGATCAACAATAAATTCAGGGTTAGGGTTCTACTTGTAATGGTTTAAAGGCCAACTCCAGTTCAGGAATTGTTTTTAAATTAATGGAACAAGAAAATCAGAGAAATTGATCCTCTTCGCCCCCAAAAAAATAAATAAATAAATAAATAAAAAATAAAGAAAACTAGGGAAAATCGCCACACGATGATTTACTATTTCACGTGTCGACACGGGTTTCGTATTCATTTCTTATAGTCTTAACGGGACAACAAGTTTAGAGGGTTAAGGTAGAAAGAAAGAAAGATAGATAGAGAGAGAGAGAGAGAGAGAGAGAGAGGGTGAGATATAGGAAGAGAGAGAGAGAGTTATCTGTATATGAAATGTTTAGTGGTTCAACAAATTGCTGATCGCTAAATCGCTAAAGACAAATAGGTAGTCGGTGATGAGTTTGTAATGTTCTTCCCTCACGATCCATGTGCTAGTGTTTCATTTTGATACGATACATGTTCAAGTAATCAGTGTCATTATCCCACCAAAAATGATTAACTTACACCTGTACCCGAGTGATAGTT